>CM062495.1:48322082-48369269 GCA_031479575.1 Coregonus ussuriensis | reverse complement strand
AGAATTGAACCCTGTGGCACCCCCATAGAGACTGCCATAGGTCCAGACAACAGGCCCTCCGATTTGACACACTGAACTCTATCTGAGAAGTAGTTGGTGAACCAGGCGAGGCAGTCATTTGAGAAACCAAGGCTATTTAGTCTGCCAATAAGAATGCGGTGGTTGACAGAGTCGAAAGCCTTGGCCAGGTCGATGAAGACGGCTGCACAGTACTGTCTATTATCAATCGCGGTTATAATATCGTTTAGGACCTTGAGCGTGGTTGAAGTGCACCCATGACCAGCTCGGAAACCGGATGGCATAGCGGAGAAGGTACGGTGGTATTCGAAATGGTCGGTGATCTGTTTGTTAACTTGGCTTTCAAATACTTTCGAAAGGCAGGGCAGGATGGATATAGGTCTGTAGCAGTTTGGATCTAGAGTGTCACCCCCTTTGAAGAGGGGGATGACCGCGGCAGCTTTCCAATCTCTGGGGATCTCAGACGTTATGAAAGAGAGGTTGAACAGACTAGTAATAGGGGTTGCGACAATTTCGGCGGCTAGTTTTAGAAAGAAAGGGTCCAGATTGTCTAGCCCAGCTGATTTGTAGGGGTCCAGATTTTGCAGCGCTTTCAAAACATCAGCTGTCTGAATTTGTGTGAAGGAGAAGCGGGGGGGGGGGGGGCATGGGCAAGTTGCAGCAGAGGGTGCAGAGTTGGTGGCCGGGGTAGTGGTAGCCAGATGGAAAGCATGGCCAGCTGTAGCAAAATGCTTGTTGAAATTCTCGATTATTGTAGATTTATCGGTGGTGATAGTGTTTCCTAGCCTCAGTGCAGTGGGCAGCTGGGAGGAAGTGCTCTTATTCTCCATGGACTTTACAGTGTCCCAAAACTTTTTGGAGTTAGTGCTACAGGATGCAAATTTCCTTCGTAAGCCCATGTCACGCTCGTCGGGAAGAGAGGACCAATGCGCAGCGTGGAATGTGAACATACTTTATTTTTTAATTCACCACACGAACAAAACAACAAACGATACGAAACATGAAGTCCTTGGTTACACAAACCAAACGGAACAAGATCCCACAACACACTGTGGAAAACAGGCTGCCTAAGTATGGTTCCCAATCAGAGACAACAAGCAACAGGTGATTCACGCTTGCCTCTGATTGAGAACCACACCGGCCAACACAGAAACAAATGAACTAGAATATCACCCTAGCACACAAAACACAAAGAAACAACACACCCTGGCTCAACATAACAGAGTCCCAGAGCCAGGGCGTGACAGCCCACTTCTCCTCAAACAATGAGAGATATTTTACAGCCGAGAATAACTCAAAATCCATTTTTATTCTTACTTTCACTAATCCTTTAAAAACACGTCTTACATCTTGCCCATATCCCATGTCTATTTTATGTTTCCTACTCAGACAAATTGACATCTTGGCTTGTCCCAAAATAAAATGTAACAGTTGACATTTTATTTTCTGTTGCTTACTATATTGAAACCATAAAATAAAAACAGTGTTATTGAAAATCTCCCCTACAGCTTTAAACAAAGACTCCAGTATTTGCAAGAGAGGCTTTATCCTCTCACACTCAATAAAACAGTGAAAAATGGTTTCTCTTATATTACAAAAAGAACATCCATCTCCAACATCTGAGTTAATAACAGATACAAAACCATTAACTGCAATGATGCCATGCAAAACCCTCCATTGCATATCACCAGTTCCCTTTTTTAATGGTGTCTTGTACAGTGCTCTCCATGCTGGCTTTACCTTGTCATCAATGCCCAATTTTACAATCCATGGAGTGTCTTTTTTTATTTTTCAATGTATCTTTATTCAACACTTTGACAGACCCCATATATAAGTATTTCCCATTCACCTCATCCAAACCCACCTCTTCCAACCCTCTCAAATCCAGTAATAACGGCTTTCTTTCTGACTCTGGGATTTTGGGGTAATCCCTAGTCTTGGAAATGAGACGTTTTCATCTTGTACCTTCTTCTTGTGACTATTAAGCAATACCCCACTCTTCTGCTGACAGAGCCTTCCTGCAGCTTCCCAGCAGTTGTCCGGCAATCCTTTCCGACCTCACCCCCAAATGTTCAGCCACCCGTCTTCCATCCATAAAGGTGGGCCCAGCCATGGCCATGAACTGTTTTAAGGTGATGAGTTTGCCCTTCACCAGAATCTTGGAGAAATGTGGAACAGATGCAGTTTTGCCCCATACACCAGATGTTCCTCCAACAGCCAATGCACTGACTCCGCTGAAGTGCGTCTGGACACCTTCATTATGCTCCAAACCCTAAGAAGGCCTCTGTAAAACGGAGGTACTCTCTCCCTAGAAATCTGGCTACTATCAACCAAAAATAAAGCCTTCTTTAAACCTAATCCCCCAACCTGCTGTAATACAAGACCTGCCACCCTTCGCCAAACCACATTTTTCCGGTCCATAAAGCAACTTTTGAATAAACTGAAACCGGAAAGCAGCAGCCCTACTAGCAAGATGTACAAGACCTTGTCCCCCCTTCTCTTTTGACAAATACAAAACACTTTGTGGAACCCAATGATATTTATCCCAAAAGACATCTACAATAATCGCCTGCATTTTAGTCAGAAGGCCAGATGGTGGCTCTAAAACTGACAACTGATGCCACAGCGCAGAGGCAACCACATTGTTAACTGTAATAGTGCGCCCCCTATATGACATACGAGATAACAACCAACGCCATCTCCTCATCTTCCCTTCCACCATTTCAACCACCCCAATCCATTTTTTTTCCATAGTCCCCTCATCTCCTAGGTACACTCCAAGATACTTAAAACCTCCCTTACACCATTCCAGACCCCCTGGCAAAGCCATGATCCCTCCAGACCATTCTCCAATCTGTAAAGCACAACTTTTTCCCCAATTTATCTTTGCAGAGGATATTCCCCTAAAACGATCAACCATTTGACTCAAACTATCCACCTCTGCTTTATTTTTCCCTAAAAGAACTACATCATCAGCATAGGCTGATAGACGAATAGGAGGAATATCCTCTGAAAGGTACACCCCTTCAATGCGACTTCTAATGCTATTTAGTAGTGGCTCTATAGCAATGGCATATAACATTCCCGACAAAGAACATCCCTGCCTAATATCTCTACACACTTTAAAAGGAGCACTCAAGCCACCTCCCTAGGGTCACCCTTTTTTGGCAGTAGGGTGAGGACAGCCCTCCTGCAGCTTATCGGTAGTAACTCTCCGGTCAAACTATCATTAACTACTGCTAGCCAATCCTCTCCCAACATAGCCCAAAAATATTTTTAAAAGTCAACGGGAAGCCCATCAATGCCTGGTGCCCTTCCATTTTCCATGCCTTTTAATGTAGTGTATAACTCCTGCAAAGACAATGGTTGCTCTAGCTCAACCTGAGCTTCTGCAGCCACCTGTGGGAGCCCATCAAGGAACTGCTGTGTCACTGTTTTATCCTCTTTGTACTCTGTATTTATCCTATTTTTATCCTCTTTGAGGTCCTCTGTAGCTCAGCTGGTAGAGCACGGCGCTTGTAACGCCAAGGTAGTGGGTTCGATCCCCGGGACCACCCATACACAAAAATTTATGCACGCACGACTGTAAGTCGCTTTGGATAAAAGTGTCTGCTAAATGGCTTATTATTATTATTGTTTACTCAAACTTGTAGAGCTCACATATAACTCTACTGCCCTCTTTCTAATTTCACTAGGGCTAGTGAGCTCCTGTCCAACAGCTGATTTGAGGCAATTAATAATTATTCTTGGTCCATTCTTTTTCTCTAAACCAAAGAAAAATGTGGATGAGGCATCCATTTCAGAGATTCCCTGAAACTTACTTCTCACCAATGCCCCCGGTGCTCTCATACCCAGCAGGTCTGCCAATGAAGCTTTTTTCCTCTTGAGGGCCTGAGTATAGCCTCGATCTCCTGTGGTCTCAACCAACGTCAGGAGTTCCACTATTTCTGACTCTAGAGCTTTCATTGATCTGGTGATGTCTTTGGTGACATTCATCGTTTATTGATTACAGAATTGTTGAATCTGGATTTTCCCAATATCCCACCACTGTTGAAGGGATACAAAACTGGCATTTTGAGACCTCCACCTCTCCCAGAATTTTTTAAAAACATTTCCTGAAGTGAGCATCACTCAATAAAGTTATATTCAAATGCCAGTATGCGCTTTTGGGTTTTACAGCGTTAATGAACACAACCTCTGTTATTAAACAATGATTAGAAAATCCCACTGGTGTTATCACACTTGATTACAGACCTGAGATTGATGCTC
This sequence comes from Coregonus ussuriensis, assembly GCA_031479575.1. Lineage (NCBI taxonomy): Eukaryota > Metazoa > Chordata > Actinopteri > Salmoniformes > Salmonidae > Coregonus > Coregonus ussuriensis. Next base: position 48,364,982 of record CM062495.1, on the reverse strand, counting down.
AAAACAATGAATCCTATCTAACCTGGCCATAGAGATGGTGTTCTCTCTCACATGGGCCCATGTGCACTGTCTCATGCCTCCATGTTGACTCCGCCAAATATCACACAATTCATGTGTTACAATGAGGCGTTTAAAAAAAGTCATTGAGGCTATATGAGGTTCTTTGTGATTTCTATCTAAATCAGTGACTGTTTCATACCTTGCTCTAACTTTGAATAACCTCCCCTCAACTACCTGGTGGTAGTTGTCCTCTGGTCCTCTGTAGCTCAGCTGGTAGAGCACGGCGCTTGTAACGCCAAGGTAGTGGGTTCAATCCCTGCGACCACCCATACACCAAAAAAAATTATGCACGCATGACTGTTAGTCGCTTTGGATAAAAGCGTCTGCTAAATGGCATATTATTATTATTATTATTATTATTATATTATTACCTCTTCAACCTCATTTGACAAAGGCAAAAACCCTTTTGAGAACAAGATGGCCACACCCCCTTTTTTTGAGTTTTATGACTACACACCACTGTCCCCCCCCCCCCCCCCCCCCCCCGCCCCCCCCCCCCCCCCCCCCCCCCCCCCCCCCCCCCCCCCTCCTGTTGCCACATAACTTCATTTTCCATATTACTATGCGTTTCTTGTAGAAAACGTATGTCACTTCCCTTTTCCTTAATTACCTCATACACTACGGCTCTTTTTTTACGTCTATTGCCCCATTTACGTTTAAAGAAGAAATCTTAAAACTGCTCATGGGATGAAAAAAATTACAGAGGAAGATACAGAAACCACATCTCTTTACAGAGTTAAGGCTGCGACTGAACTCTTTCATTTCCTTTAGAATTTACATCAATTGTCACTCTCGTGAGACATTTTCTTGAGTCTAGCAATATCAGGGCTTGTCAAACCTCCCCCTGTTATTTTTTACATCAGAAACTTTGCTGATTCAATAATCAATTCACTTTCAGGAAAGAAATCTGTTACATTATAATCCTGCATATATTTCTTCCCTTTTGTCAAATTCAGAAATTCATGTACCTTCTCAATCCCATACCTCCCTTCCACCCCATTTTTCTCACTATTTTGTTGTGATGCGTCAGATGACTCACTCTCGCTATCCTCCCCAGAAGAAAACTCCAACATCTCTACAACCGTTTTATCTTCAACTGATTTATCAATCTCTACCTTCCTCTTAGAATGAGACCCTCCACCACCCCTTAAATTCTTCCTCTTACTCCTCGGTACTTTGAAAACAACTGCTTCCTTTTCCATTATTTCAGTCTCCTGTTGACCTCCAATTTCATTTTCCAGCACCACCTCAGCGACCGCAGTCGCAATCTCACCGACTGTTTCCCCTCCCTCTTTGTTCTGAACTACCACAATTGCCCCCTTAGCCACACTGCTTTCCTTTCCTACTTTTCCGACCACATCTGCCCACCTTCTCCCTTCCCGTGCACCCTTAGCATGTTCATCCCTTCACGGTGGTGCATTAGCTGCACCAACAATAGAGCTGCTACCGGGCTCTGCGCGCTCGTTCTCGGGACAATAAAGTACCAAATGTCTCTTCCACAGCCAAAGCATTTAATAGATTCAGTAGAAGTGTATAAGACATAATCAAATCCATCAATCTTAAAACTGAACGCTAAATTCAGTTTGTCAGTGTCCTTCTTTAAAAATCATATGCACTTGTCTCCTATGAGACATGCCGTGTTTCAGCAAAGGAGATTTTCATCCAAAAAGAACCTTCTTTATTGTAGATACAAGTTGACCATGACGAGATAACTCTCGCTCCAACACTTCATCTCTAACAAAATGGTGGCACGTTAGAAAGTATAACTTTCTTCGCCAGATTCATAAGAGGAAATTCTGACGTCTGTGTCTCCCACAACACCACTCTCAACTATCGTATTCACCTTTTCAATGGAATCTAAGAATTTCACTACAGCGCTATTCATCCTTGAGGCTGATTTTATGCTATCATACCCAATGACAGCACCCACTGCTAAGCTACATTCTTCCACTGAACACCCGGCCGCAGCAGGAATCTTTAGTCCATGCCGCCGACTAAGTTTTTCAAACTCCAAACTTCCGCGAGAAGCCATTGCAACCAGCCCCACCCGCTGGTTGAGCCCTCGAGAAAAACAACCTCAATGATCCCACCACCCCTATAGTGCTTAGTGATAGTCAGACAAGATAACATTAAAACAACTAAACTAATCAATATGTATATATATATATATATATATATATATATATATATATATATATATATATATATATATATATATATATATATATATCTACAGTGGGGAAAAAAAGTATTTAGTCAGCCACCAATTGTGCAAGTTCTCCCACTTAAAAAGATTAGAGAGTCCTGTAATTTTCATCATAGGTACACATCAACTATGAATGACAAATTGAGATTTTTTTTTCTCCAGAAAATCACATTGTAGGATTTTTAATGAATTTATTTGCAAATTATGGTGGAAAATAAGTATTTGGTCAATAACAAAAGTTTCTCAATACTTTGTTATATACCCTTTGTTGGCAATGACACAGGTCAAAAGTTTTCTGTAAGTCTTCACAAGGTTTTCACACACTGTTGCTGGTATTTTGGCCCATTCCTCCATGCAGATCTCCTCTAGAGCAGTGATGTTTTGGGGCTGTCGCTGGGCAACACGGACTTTCAACTCCCTCCAAAGATTTTCTATGGGGTTGAGATCTGGAGACTGGCTAGGCCACTCCAGGACCTTGAAATGCTTCTTACGAAGCCACTCCTTCGTTGCCCGGGTGGTGTGTTTGGGATCATTGTCATGCTGAAAGACCCAGCCATGTTTCATCTTCAATGCCCTTGCTGATGGAAGGAGGTTTTCACTCAAAATCTCACGATACATGGCCCCATTCATTCTTTCCTTTACATGGATCAGTCGTCCTGGTCCCTTTGCAGAAAAACAGACCCAAAGCATGATGTTTCCACCCCCATGCTTCACAGTAGGTATGGTGTTCTTTGGATGCAACTCAGCATTCTTTGTCCTCCAAACACGATGAGTTGAGTTTTTACCAAAAAGTTATATTTTGGTTTCATCAGACCATATGACATTCTCCCAATCCTCTTCTGGATCATACAAATGAACTCTAGCAAACTTCAGACGGGCCTGGACATGTACTGGCTTAAGCAGGGGGACACGTCTGGCACTGCAGGATTTGAGTCCCTGGCGGCGTAGTGTGTTACTGATGGTAGGCTTTGTTACTTTGGTCCCAGCTCTCTGCAGGTCATTCACTAGGTCCCCCCTGTGTGGTTCTGGGATTTTTGCTCACCGTTCTTGTGGTCATTTTGACCCCACGGGGTGAGATCTTGCGTGGAGCCCCAGATCGAGGGAGATTATCAGTGGTCTTGTATGTCTTGCATTTCCTAATAATTGTTCCCACAGTTGATTTCTTCAAACCAAGCTGCTTACCTATTGCAGATTCAGTCTTCCCAGCCTGGTGCAGGTCTACAATTTTGTTTCTGGTGTCCTTTGACAGCTCTTTGGTCTTGGCCATAGTGGAGTTTGGAGTGTGACTGTTTGAGGTTGTGGACAGGTGTCTTTTATACTGATAACAAGTTCAAACAGGTGCCATTAATACAGGTAACGAGTGGAGGACAGAGGAGCCTCTTAAAGAAGAAGTTACAGGTCTGTGAGAGCCAGAAATCTTGCTTGTTTGTAGGTGACCAAATACTTATTTTCCACCATCATTTGCAAATAAATTCATTAAAAATCCTACAATGTGATCTTCTGGATTTTTTTTCCTCAATTTGTCTGTCATAGTTCACGTGTACCTATGATGAAAATTACAGGCCTCTCTCATCTTTTTAAGTGGGAGACCTTGCACAATTGGTGGCTGACTAAATACTTTTTTCCCCCACTGTATATTTGACTGTGATACTGTATGTGGTTGTCTCATCTAGCGATCTTAAGATGAATGTAAGAGCATCTGCTCTATCTACCAAAAGATGATTCTGAGATAATTGGCTTTAAAGTTCTGAACCCTTATTGGTTTGAATGGTGTCAGCAATTTTATATTGTATTCTTTTGAACTTAACAACATTAATTGGGGGTATTTACTATATAGGTAGAGAGCACTGAACAGAACAAGGCCATGTCAATAACAGTACACTTCAACTGTGAGAGACGGAATCTAAAAGAAAAATCAAGAAAATCACATTGTATGATTTTTAAGTAATTAATTCGCATTTTATTGCATGACATAAGTATTTGATCACCTACCAACCAGTAAGAATTCCGGCTCTCACAGACCTGTTACTTTTTCTTTAAGAAACCCTCATGTTCTCCACTCATTACCTGTATTAACTGCACCTGATTGAACTCGTTACCTGTATAAAAGACACCTGTCCACACACTCAATCAAAACAGACTCCAACCGCTCCACAATGGCCAAGACCAGAGAGCTGTGTAAGGACATCAGGGATAAAATTGTAGACCTGCACAAGGCTGGGATGGGCTACAGGACAATAGGCAAGCAGCTTGGTGAGAAGGCAACAACTGTTGGCGCAATTATTAGAAAATGGAAGAAGTTCAAGATGACGGTCAATCATCCTCGGTCTGGGGCTCCATGCAAGATCTCACCTCGTGGGGCATCAATGATCATGAGGAAGGTGAGGGATCAGCCCAGAACTATACGGCAGGACCTGGTCAATGACCTGAAGAGAGCTGGGACAACAGTCTCAAAGAAAACCATTAGTAACACACTACGCCGTCATGGATTAAAAGCCTGCAGCGCAAGCAAGGTCCCCCTGCTCAAGCCAGCACATGTCCAGGCCAGTCTGAAGTTTGCCAATGACCATCTGGATGATCCAGAGGAGGAATGGGAGAAGGTCATATGGTCTGATGAGACAAAAATAGAGCTTTTTGGTCTAAACTCCACTCGGCGTGTTTGGAGGAAGAAGAAGGATGAGTACAACCTCAAGAACACCATCCCAACCGTAACGCATGGAGGTGGAAATATCATTCTTTGGGGATACTTTTCTGCAAAGGGGACAGGACGACTGCACCATATTGAGGGGAGGATGGATGGGGCCATGTATCGTGAGATCTTGGCCAACAACCTCCTTCCCTCAGTAAGAGCATTGATGATGGGTCGTGGTTGGGTCTTCCAGCATGACAACGACCCGAAACACACAGCCAGGGCCACTAAGGAGTAGCTCCGTAAGAAGCATCTCAAGGTCCTGGAGTGGCCTAGCCAGTCTCCAGACCTGAACCAAATAGAAAATCTTTGGAGGGAGTTGAAAGTCCGTATTGCCCAGCAACAGCCCCGAAACCTGAAGGATCTGGAGAAGGTCTGTATGGATGAGTGGGCCAAAGTCCCTGCTGCAGTGTGTGCAAACCTGGTGAAGACCTACAGTAAACGTACGATCTCTGTAATTGCAAACAAAAGTTTCTGTACCAAATATTAAGTTCTGCTTTTCTGATGTATCAAATACTTATGTCATGCAATAAAATGCAAATGAAGCCTTGGTTTCTCAAATGACTGCCTCGCCTCGTTCACCAACTACTTCTCAGATAGAGTTCAATGTGTCAAATCGGAGGGCCTGTTGTCTGGACCTATGGCAGTCTCTATGGGGGTGCCACAGGGTTCAATTCTTGGGCCGACTCTTTTCTCTGTGTATATCAATGACGTCGCTCTTGCTGCTGGTGACTCTCAGATCCACCTCTACGCAGACGACACCATTTTGTATACATCTGGCCCTTCATTGGACACTGTGTTAACAAACCTCCAAACGAGCTTCAATGCCATACAACACTCCTTCAGTAGCCTCCAACTGCTCTTAAACACTAGTAAAACTAAATGCATGCTCTTCAACCGAACGCTGCTTGCACCCGCCCACCCGACTAGAATCACTACTCTCGACGGGTCTGACCTAGAGTATGTGGACAACTACAAATATCTAGGTGTCTGGTTAGACTGTAAACTCTCCTTCCAGACTCACATTAAGAATGTGTTAACAAACCTCCAAACGAGCTTCAATGCCATACAACACTCCTTCAGTAGCCTCCAACTACTCTTAAACACTAGTAAAACTAAATGCATGCTCTTCAACCGAACGCTGCTTGCACCCGCCCACCCGACTAGAATCACTACTCTCGACGGGTCTGACCTAGAGTATGTGGACAACTACAAATATCTAGGTGTCTGGTTAGACTGTAAACTCTCCTTCCAGACTCACATTAATAATCTCCAATCCAAAGTTAAATCTAGAATCGTTTTCCTATTTCGCAACAAAGCCTCCTTCACTCATGCTGCCAAACATGCCCTCGTAAAACTGACTATCCTACCGATCCTTGACTTCGGCGATGTCATTTACAAAATAGCCTCCAACACTCTACTCAGGAAATTGGATGTAGTCTATCACAGTGCCATCCGTTTTGTCTCCAAAGCCCCATATAATACCCACCACTGTGACCTGTACGCTCTTGTTGGCTGGTCCTCACTACATATTCGTCGCCAAACCCACTGGCTCCAGGCCATCTATAAATCACTGCTAGGCAAATCCCCGCCTTATCTTAGCTCATTGGTCACCATAGCAACACCCACCCGTAGTCTGCGCTCCAGCAGGTATATCTCACTGGTCATCCCCAAAGCCAACAACTCCTTTGGCCGCAATTCCTTCCAGTTCTCTGCTGCCAATGACTGGAACAAATTGCAAAAATCTCTGAAGCTGGAGACACTTATCTCCCTCACTAACTTTAAGCATCAGTTGTCAGAGCACCTTACCGATCACTGCACCTGTACACAGCCCATCTGAAATTAGCCCGCCCAACTACCTCATCCCTATATTGTTATTTATTTTGCTAATTTGTACCCCAGTATCTCTATTTGCACATCATCTCTTGCACATCTATCATTCCAGTGTTAATACTAATTGTAATTATTTTGCACTATAGCCTATTTATTGCCTTACCTCCATAACTTGCTACATTTGCACACACTGTATATATATGTATTTCTGTTGTATTTTTGACTTTGTTTTGTTTTACCCCATATGTAACTCTGTGTTGTTGTTTTTATCGCACTGCTTTGCTTTATCTTGGCCAGGTCGCAGTTGTAAATGAGAACTTGTTCTCAACTGGTTTACCTGGTTAAATAACGGTGAAAAAAATAAAAAATAAAAAATTACTTAAAAATCATACAATGTGATTTTCTGGCTTTTTGTTTTAGATTCCGTCTCTCACAGTTGAAGTGTACCTATGATAAAAAATTACAGACCTCTACATGCTTTGTAAGTAGGAAGACCTGCAACATCGGCAGTGTATCAAATACTTGTTCTCCCCATTGTATATATATATATATATATATATATATACAGTGAGGGAAAAAAGTATTTGATCCCCTGCTAATTTTAATGGTAGGTTTATTTGAACAGTGAGAGACAGAATGACAACAGAAAAATCCAGAAAAACGCATGTCAAAAATGTTATAAATTGATTTTGCATTTTAATGAGGGAAATAAGTATTTGACCCCTCTGCAAAATATGACTTAGTACTTGGTGGCAAAACCCTTGTTGGCAATCACAGAGGTCAGACGTTTCTTGTAGTTGGCCACCAGGTTTGCACACATCTCAGGAGGGATTTTGTCCCATTCCTCTTTGCAGATCTTCTCCATGTCATTAAGGTTTCGAGACTGACGTTTGACAACTCGAACCTTCAGCTCCCTCCACATATTTTCTATGGGATTAAGGTCTGGAGACTGGCTAGGCCACTCCAGGACCTTAATGTGCTTCTTCTTGAGCCACTCCTTTCTTGCCTTGGCCGTGTGTTTAGGGTCATTGTCATGCTGGAATACCCATCCACGACCCATTTTCAATGCCCTGGTTGAGGAAGGAGGTTCTCACCCAAGATTTGACGGTATATGGCCCCGTCCATCGTCCCTTTGAGGCGGTGAAGTTGTCTTGTCCCCTTAGCAGAAAAACACTCCCAAAGCATAATGTTTCCACCTCCATATTTGACGGTGGGGATGGTGTTCTTGGGGTCAAAGGCAGCATTCCTCCTCCTCCAAACACGGCGAGTTGAGTTGATGCCAAAGAGCTCGATTTTGGTCTCATCTGACCACAACACTTTCACCCAGTTCTCCTCTGAATCATTCAGATGTTCATTGGCAAACTTCAGACGGGCATGTATATGTGCTCTCTTGAGCAGGGGGACCTTGCGGGTGCTGCAGGATTTCAGTCCTTCACGGCGTAGTGTGTTATCAATTGTTTTCTTAGTGACTATGGTCCCAGCTGCCTTGAGATCATTGACAAGATCATCCTGTGTAGTTCTGGGCTCATTCCTCACCATTCTCATGATCATTGCAACTCCACAAGGTGAGATATTGCATGGAGCCCCAGGATTAGAGAGATTGAGAGTTATTTTGTGTTTCTTCCATTTGTGATTAATCTCACCAACTGTTGTCACCTTCTCACAAAGCTGCTTGGCGATGGTCTTGTAGCCCATTCCAGCCTTGTGTAGGTCTACAATCTTGTCCCTGACATCCTTGGAGAGCTCTTTGGTCTTGGCCATGGAGGAGAGTTTGGAATCTGATTGATTGATTGCTTCTGTGGACAGGTGTCTTTTATACAGGTAACAAACAGAGATTAGGAGCACTCCCTTTAAGAGTGTGCTCCTAATCTCAGCTCGTTACCTGTATAAAAGACACCTGGGAGCCAGAAATCTTTCTGATTGAGAGGGGGTCAAATACTTATTTCCCTCATTAAAGTGCAAATCAATTAATAACATTTTTCACATGCGTTTTTCTGGATTTTTTTGTTGTTATTCTGTCTCTCACTGTTCAAATAAACCTACCATTAAAATGATAGACTGATCATTTTTTTGTCAGTGGGCAAATGTACAAAATCAGCAGGAGATCAAATACTTTTTTCCCTCACTGTATATATATATATATATATATATATATATACACGAAACCCAACAGAGTGAAAATAATTCCAATTGCTCTCACAATCACTCCTGCTTCACGACTCACTAACAGCATTTAGAGAGAGAATGAGAGAGACAGACAGAGAGACAGAGAGAGAGAGAAACAGAGAGACAGAGAGAGAGAGAGAGAGAGAGAGAGACAGAGAGAGAGAGAGAGAGAGACAGAGAGACAAAGAGAGACAGAAAGACAGAGAGAGAGATATATAGAGAGAGACAGAGAGAGACAGAGAGATAGAGAGACATTGAGAGAGAGAGCGAGAGAGAGAGAGAGAGAGAGAGAGAGAGAGAGAGAGAGAGAGAGAGAGAGAGAGACAGAGACAGAGACAGAGACAGCGCGAGAGAGAGAGAGACAGAGAGAGAGAGAGAGAGAGAGAGAGAGAGAGAGAGAGAGAGAGAGAGAGAGAGAGAGAGAGAGAGAGAGAGAGAGAGAGAGAGACAGAGAGACAGAGAGAGAGATAGAAGCTGTTGGAAATAATAAGATCATAATACTACTCAAAAGGAAAGAGAAAGAGAAAGACAGCAAAAAGAGCCACATGGATGATAGAGTGACCAGAATGGACAGAAGGGGAAAAATAAGAAAGTTGGAGAACACCAAGTAGAAAGTAAAAGAGAATAAAATAAACGTGGGAGAGAAGAAAATGGAAGCGAAAAAGAGTATAGTGGAAAGTCAAAGAAATACAAGAGATATTTCAAGAGTGAGGAAAGAGAGAGAGAGGAAGAGAGAGAGAGAGAGAGAGAGAGAGAGAGAGAGAGAGAGAGAGAGAGAGAGGGAGGGGAAGAGAGAAAAGGAGGGAGAGGAACAGAGAGAGAGAGAAAATGAAGAGGGAAAATGAGAGAGAGGAAGAGAGAAAAGGATAGAGAGAGGAAGAGAGAAAGGGAGAGAGAGAGAGAAAAGGATAGAGAGAGATAGAGAGAGAGAGGAAGAGAGAAAAGGAGAGAGAGAGGAAGAGAGAGAGAGGAAGAGAGAAAAGGAGAAAGAGAGGATGTGAGAGAGGAAGAGAGAGAGAAAATGAGAGAGAGGAAGAGAGCGAGAGGAAGAGAGAAAATGAGAGAGGAAGAGAGAGACAGCAAGAGAGAGACAGAGAGAGGAAGAGAGTGGAAGAGAGGATGAGAGAGAGAGGAAGAGAGAAAGGGAGAGAGAGAGGAAGAGAGCGAGAGGGAGAGAGAGGAAGAGAGAAAGACAAAAGTGGAGACAAATTTGACCCCAATAACTACCATGGGATATGTGTCAACAGCAATCTTGGGAAAATCCTCTGCATTGTCATTAACAGCAGACTCGTACATTTCCTCAGTGAAAACAATGTACTGAGCAAATGTCAAATTGGCTTTTACCAAATTACCATATGACAGACCACGTATTCACCCTGCACACCCTAATTGAAAAACAAACAAACCAAAACAAAGGCAAAGTCTTCTAATGCTTTGTTGATTTCAAAAAAGCTTTTGACTCAATTTGGAATCACATTTATGGAAAGTGGTGTTGGGGGAAAAACATACAATGTTATAAAATCCAAGTACACAAACAACAAGTGTGCAGTAAAATTGGCAAGAAACAGGCACATTTCTTTCCACAGGGACGTGGGGTGAGACAGGGAAGCAGCTTAAGCCCCACCCTCTTCAACATATATATATCAACGAATTGGCAAGGGAACTAGAACAGTCTGCAGCACCTGGCCTCACCCTACTTGAATCTGAAGTCAAATGTCTATTGTTTGCTGATAATCTGGTGCTTCTGTCCCCAACCAAGGAGGGCCTACACCAGCACCTAGATATTCTGCACAGATTCTGTCAGACCTGGGCCCTGACAGTGAATCTCTGTAAGACAAAAATAATGGTCTTCCAAAAAAGGTCCAGTTGCCAGGACTACGAATACAAATTCCATCTAGACACCGTTGCCCTAGAGCAAACAAAAAACGATACATACCTCGGCCTAAACATCAGCGCCACAGGTAACTTCCACAAAGCTGTGAACGATCTGAGAGACAAGGCAAGAAGGTCCTTCTCTCCATCAAAAGGAACATAAAATTAGACATACCAATTAGGATCTGCTTAAAAATACTTGAATCAGTTATAGAGCCCATTGCCCTTAATGGTTGTGAGGTCTTTGGTCGCTCACCAACCAAGAATTCACAAAATGGGACAAACCCCAAATTGAGACTGCATGCAGAATTCTGCAAAATTATCCTCCGTGCACAACGTAAAACACCAAATAATGCATGCAGAGCAGAATTAGGCTGATACCCAGGAAATTTGAGTTTTTATGTCGATTTATAATGAATGGAGGTTTTTGTAGAGGTTGATACATTTTACGTAAAACTGCTCGTTTAAAATGTCCTGCATTTCAGAAGGTTCTGCTGCAACAGCGTGAGCAGATTAAAATCCTACATCTGTACATACCAATACGTGCATCACATATACACATGTATATACACACAGACTACATACTTGAAAACACGCACTACACACTACAAAGAAAATATACAATCAGAGATTATTTTCTCTCGTCAGAAGGACTATATTTAAGTGTCTGTCCTTCAGTCCCACTTGTGTCTAAATGGTCCAGAAAAGAGCACACCTCTCTCTGGTACTTATATAAAACCCTTCTAAAGCGCTGCCCATCATGGAGGTTTCTACAGAAGCTTTCAGCCCTCCCACACATAATGTTATTCTTGGCCTTTTGGTTTCGTGATGAGACTGTGCACGAGTATGTGTGTGTGTGTGTGTGTGTGTGTGTGCATGTACACGTGGAATTCATGCAGCTTCTCATTTGTGAAAACAAAACAAGTAAACTCATGCTGTTACACAGCGTTCGGCTTGAAGTGCAATGTCATGCTTTTGTAGTAAACACCTCTGTCGATCTCATGAAACTGCACTGTCATGTTTAGTGACAGAGAGAGAGAACTTTGATCGCTCAGACCATTGGCAAGTATTGTTAAAACTCTGTGACAAATCCACTTCATTTGGTAGCATTTGTTTGTTCATTGAGACTATTGATCCAACTCTGCATGACAAGCTGGGCTTAATTCCTTGACAGAATGTCTGTTATTACACCACTTTCCTATCTTCCAGTTCAAATCTGTCTTAGGTCCAGCATAATGTTATTTCCACAATTTGTACTTTCCAACCAATTGCCTAAACTCACAAACACACACCACGTTGGTATATAACGCACACTGAGTGAAAAGAGAGACACATTTCGATTTATGAACTAATCAGGTACCAGTGATATTACACAGAGAACATGGAGAACTACCAATGTAAGCAAGGTTAAATTAACTTTTGCGTCCACATCACCGTGTGTGTGTGGACGTGTTTAACTATTCTTGTGGGGACCAGGAATCCCCACAAGAATAGTAAACAAACAAATACTTGACCAACTGGAGACATTTTGTTAGTCCACACGAGGTCAAATGCTATTTCTAGGGGGTTTAGGGTTAAAGTCAGAATTAGTGTTAGGGTTAGAATTACGTTAAGGGTTAGGGTTAGGAGCTAGGGTTAGTTTTAGGGTTAGGGTTAGGGTTAAGGTTAGGTTTTTGGGTTAAGGTTAGGGTTAAGGTTAGGGTAAGAGTACGGGTTAGGGTTAGGGTTAGGTTTAGGGTTAGGAGTTAGGGAAAATAGGATTTTGAATGGGACTGAATTGTGTGTCACGGAGGCACTTTGTGTGTCTCTATGTCACGGAGGCTCTCCGCACTGCTAAAGCTAACTCTCTCTCCTCTGCTCTTGTCCTTCTAGACCTGTCTGCTGCCTTTGATACAGTGAACCATCAGATCCTCCTCTCCACCCTCTCCGAGCTGGGCATCTCCGGCGCGGCTCACTCCTGGATTGCGTCCTACCTGACCGGTCGCTCCTACCAAGTGGCGTGGCGAGAAGCTGTCTCCGCACCACGTGCTCTCACCACTGGTGTCCCCCAGGGCTCAGTTCTAGGCCCTCTCCTTTTCTCCCTATACACCAAGTCACTTGGCTCTGTCATATCCTCACATGGCCTCTCCTATCATTGCTACGCTGACGATACACAACTAATCTTCTCCTTTCCCCCTTCTGATAACCAGGTGGCGAATCGCATCTCTGCATGTCTGGCCGACATATCAGTATGGATGACGGATCACCACCTCAAGCTGAACCCTGGCAAGACGGAGCTGCTCTTCCTCCCGGGGAAGGACTGCCCGTTCCATGATCTCGCCATCACGGTTGACAACTCCGTTGTGTCCTCCTCCCAGAGTGCGAAGAGCCTTGGCGTGACCCTGGACAACACCCTGTCGTTCTCCGCCAACATCAAGGCGGTGACCCGATCCTGCAGGTTCATGCTCTACAACATTCGGAGAGTACGACCCTGCCTTACACAGGAAGCGGCACAGGTCCTAATCCAGGCACTTGTCATCTCCCGTCTGGATTACTGCAACTCGCTGTTGGCTGGGCTCCCTGCCTGTGCCACTAAACCCCTACAACTCATCCAGAATGCCGCAGCCCGTCTGGTGTTCAACCTTCCCAAGTTCTCTCACGTCACCCCCCTCCTCCGCACACTCCACTGGCTTCCAGTTGAAGCTCGCATCCGTTACAAGACCATGGTGCTTGCCTATGGAGCAGTGAGGGGAACGGCACCTCCGTACCTTCAGGCTCTGATCAGTCCCTACACCCAGGCGAGGGCATTGCGTTCATCCACCTCTGGCCTGCTGGCTCCCCTTCCTCTGCGGAAGCATAGTTCCCGCTCAGCCCAGTCAAAGCTGTTCGCTGCTCTGGCACCCCAATGGTGGAACAAGCTCCCTCACGACGCCAGGACAGCGGAGTCACTCACCACCTTCCGGGGACATTTGAAACCCCACCTCTTTAAGGAACACCTGGGATAGGATAAAGTCATCGGATGACTTTATCCTATCCCAGGTGTTCCTTAAAGAGGTGGGGTTTCAAATGCCTCCAGCCATCCTTCCATCCTTCCTTTAGCCATCCTTCCTTCAGCCATCCCTCATCCAGCCATCCTGGATGACTTTATCCTATCCCAGGATGACTTTATCCTATCCCAGGTGTTCCTTAAAGAGGTGGGGTTTCAAATGTCTCCGGAATCCTTCCTTTAGCCATCCTTCCTTCAGCCATCCCTCATCCAGCCATCCTTCCTCCAGCCTTCCCTCCTTCAGCCATCCTTCCTCCAGCCATCCTTCCTTCAGCCATTCCTCCTCCAGCCATCCTTCCTCCAGCCTTCCTTCCTCCAGCCATCTGTCCTCCAGCCATCCGTCCTGCAGCCATCCTTCCTCCATTTGACAGTCCATTATAGAGTATTTATTGATTGGCATGAGACAGACTCATCACCACCCCTCAGAAATTAGACATGATTCATTGTCTTCTGAGGACAGAAGCGAATAGATAGAAGGATAGAGGAGAGGGAAGGAGAGGAGAGGAGGACTGCAGCAATAGAGGGACAAGTAAAAAGTTGACAGCCAAGTGAATGCTCATCACAGGCCACAGACAGCAGGGGTTATGAAGGTTGCAATGCTTCGAGAAAATCCTGCATTCTGCATTTTCCTCTTGCTCTTAATTGTTTCCCCAGAGCGAGCCTAGGCAGGCTAGCCACTTACAAAGTGGTTTGTTAATTAGGGGATGAGTTTGTGCTAGTGGGGGGGAGATTAAAAAATAAAAGAGTGTGTAATAAAGTGCTGGCGGAGGTAGACACAGGCAATATGCTTCTCTAATGTGTTCCACCACATGGGGATTTACTAGAGAGAGAAAGAGAGAGGGGACAACAGAAAGAGAGAGAAAACTGTTGGGTGTGCAAGTTTCAGAGAAAGCAAGAGGAGAGAAGGAGAGAGAGAAAAGGAGAGAGAGGGGAGGGAGGGAGGGAGGAGGGAGAGAGGGAGAGGGAGTGAGAGAGGGGAGAGAGAGAGAGAGAGAGGGAGAGAGAGAGAGAGAAGAAGAGAGGGAGGGAGGGAGGGAGGGAGGGAGGGAGGGAGGGAGGGAGGGAGGGAGGGAGGGAGGGAAAGATGCCATAGTTTGGCAACCTCCACAGAGGAAAGTAACATTATGGAAAAGTGAGTGGTGCTTTCCAAGAAGCCGTCAGAGTGCTGTGGCTGTTCATAATGATACACCAGCAGCTGTTACTTCCTGTGTCACACACATGCCTCTCAAACTGGAGCACAGCCTATATGTCGCTTGATTACTGTGCTTCAGCCCATGTGCTCCTAATTTAGTGCTTGCTAATTGATTGATTAATTGAGAACTGTGCTTGGTTCCCTGTTTTTCCCAGCCTCTTTATAACCCTTGATTCCTTTGTTTGAGGGACAGGGACAGGGACAGGGACAGGGACAGGGACAGGGACAGCGACAGCGACATGTTACATGGGACAGGTACAGGGACAGGGACAGGGGCAGAGACAGGGACAGGGACAGGGACAGGGACAGGGACAGGGACAGGGACAGGGACAGGGACAGGGGGAGGGACAGGTACAGGGACAGGGACAGGGGCAGAGACAGGGACAGGGACAGGGGCAGGGACAGGGACAGGGACAGCTATGTTTGAGTGAAGTGGTGGCAAAGCTCCTTTGAAGCTTGGGTTTTGTTAAGAGAAGTATGTTTTCATAAATTATGTCCTGAGTTAAATGTATTTAGTTGTAATGCCTTCTCTCCACCTGCACTGAAACCTGTTTCATTTTAATGTTGTATTAATGTGTAATTGTTTTGTGATATACCCTTCCTCCATTTTGTTTACAAAGCTAAAGCTAACTTGGTTTATGGAAGCTGAAATTGGGAGAGAAATAAATTTACTTGTGAACTGTTACCTCTCTCTGACTTCCGTTCATGTATTATTTATTTTTATTATTATTATATATTTTTTCTTTATTTAACTAGGCAAGTCAGTAAAGGATAAATTCTTATTTACAATGAAGGCCTATCAAACGGGATGTTATGAGTTATTGAGTGCTCCCTATGATGTTAGTGTAAACCCAGGGGTGGTGTAGTTGGATCTATGGTCCCAGTTTCTGCCCCTCTCGGCCAGGGTGGGTCAGTTATAGTAGGCCAATGTGGAATTATATGGAAATGTGTGCTACAGTGAGCACTGTATGAGATAATTGTATGTGTGCGTGCGTGTGAGAGAGAGATTGAGCTCCAAAAGTTACCTGGCTCTCTCAGCTGGAATGCAGGGGGTTCTATCTCTGTCTCTCTGGGCTCCCATTAAATATTTTCGGTCAAGACGAGCGCACCACTCTAAGAATCCATTTGCAATGATTACCATGCTTGACTTCCACATCACAGAGCTATTCTGCTCTTACCCGCTCTGCTTCTCTCTCCTCCTCTCTCCTCTTTTCTCCTTCGGAGGAGAGAGGAGGAGGAGGAGAGAGGAAGAGAGCGGAGGAGAGAAGAGGAGAGCGCTCTCCTCCTCTCTCCTCCTTCTCTCCTCTGCTCTCCTCCTCTCTCAGATTGTAGCCTCAATTCATCTGGGCATGGACTCTACAATGTTTCAAAAGCGTTCCACAGGGATGCTGGCCCATGTTGACTCCATTGCTTCCCACAGTTGTCAAGTTGGCTGGATGTCCTTTGGGTGGTGGACCATACTTGATACACACGGGAAACTGTTGAGCGTGAAAAACCCAGCAGCGTTGCAATTTTTGACACAAACCGGTGCGCCTGGCACCTACTACCATACCCCTTTCAAAGGCACTTAAATCTTTTGTCTTGCCCATTCACCCTCTGACTGGCACAAATACACAATCCATGTCTCAATTGTCTAAAGACTTAGAAATCCTTCTTTAACAAGTCCCTTCATCTACACTGATTGAGGTGGATTTAACAAGTGACATCAATAAGGGATCATATCTTTCACCTGGATTCACCTGGTCAAGGAAAGAGTTCCTAATGTTTTGTCCACTCAGTGAGTCGCAATGCGAATAAATGCCATGACTCTCTCTCTCTCTCTCTCTCTCTCTCTGTGTGTCTGTCTCTGTCTCGCTTTCACTCGCCCTCTCTCTCTCTCTCTCTCGTAGTTAAACAGCCTTCTGCACATCTTCAGCAAATGCCAATCACTCCAAATTAAAAGTGCAAATTAAACTCAACCTCAAATGCTTAATTACAGCCCTGACTTGACTGTGGAGCATGAAGAATTGAGGGTTGAGAGACATGAGTGCAATCACTTCCACGCACAGTTATGTTTGAAGCCGTGCGCACACCCATTTAGTTTGTGCTTTCCACTGATTTTTCATAGATTTTTCCCAATCCATATAATGATACCACATTCACACAAACAATGAAATAATTTTTTTTTCTGTGCGTTCCGGGCTCCCCTAGTGTCACGATCGTCGTAAGCAACGAACAAACAAACCTTACACGGAACAAGATCCCACAAATGACAAGTGCAAAACAGGCTGCCTAAGTATGGTGCCCCAATCAGAGACAACCAGCCACAGCTGTCTCTAATTGGGAACCACCCTGGCCAACGTAGAAATAAACGATCTAGAAAGAAACGGATAGAAAACAAAACATAGACACTACACGCCCTGGCTCAACATTTAAGAGTCCCCAGAGCCAGGGGGCGTGACACCTAGTCTATATCTGGACAAGAATAAACACAGTTCTCAATAAACGTTTCAGCTCATGTCTGGGTAACTTTCATACAGCATCTTCACACTTCCCTTGTATCCCTGACAACCCACCCCCTGCTGTTTGTCTGAACGTACAACGTTTTTAAGAGGATGAACACCTGCTGTTGGATTGGAGCATGTTAACAAAGCTCACGCTACTACAGCTCACATTGACAAAGACAATGATCAATATGACACATTTACAGAAACGTTTAATTGATGTGCGTTGTCCCTTTCAAATAAATACATGCCGTATAAGAAAGACTGCAATTAGCACAATGCTACACAGCTAATGTGTAATACATGTATTTAATTCTGTCTATTTCAAACACGAGACTCTAGCTTGAGAATGTGTCTCTCTGCTCTGATTTGCTGCAGCGCTGCCTTGGAAACAGAACTGATCGGAGAATAGAAGACTGATTGTACATATACAGCTCCGACGATGCCTGTGTGTTGACATGGCCCTCACCTAAAGTGCTCTACACATTGACCCCCCGTGGAACAGCCAGATAAAGCACATGACCACAGGTCAGGAAGTGTGATATACTGGACAAGGCATCACACATTGTTATACCACCAATCATGTTTAAACAGTGAGAACGGCGGATTGGTGAAGATGGATTTGAAAATCCATTTGTAAACAACAAGCTCACACACATGCACATGTGGCCAACACACAATTACTGTATTTCAAACAAACACAAACACAAACAAACACACACACACACACACACACACACACACACACACACACACACAAACATTGGAGGGAGGCTGTGCGGTGGATGGTGAGTGGGTTTAAGGGATTGGACAGTGTTGACTTTGCCTTGAACCAGCAAAGCCTCTGTGCTCTCCCAGCTGCCTCACTCATCATACTGAGAAGGCTTCCTATCACTGTGGATAATGCAGCCAGCGCAGGGCAGAAGATATATCACCCCCCCCCCCCTCTTCTCCCTCCTTCATTCCCCACCCATCCCCATCCCCACCATCCATTCTCCTCCCTCCATCTCTCTGTATCTTTACTTTACCCCTGTAGGTAGGTTTTTATTGGGTCTTTGTTAAGGATGTTTTCATATTTAGTTGTTGTTGTTTTTATAAATTATCCAATTGTACAGCTGCGTATTTGACAACCACTATTCAGTTGTAAGTGCTCTCCTCAAGGACACTAGAGTGGTGTACTAGTTAAGCATACTCACTTATGGCTCAAACATATAGCTATAGCACTCAAATCCATCTCCAAAACTGCACCACATGCAAAAAAACAACAATAGAAATTGTATGTAATTTTGTTTGAATTTGTTTTTTGTTTTTTATTTGATGTGCTTGTGAGAGAGAGTGAGAGAGAGAGAGAGAGAGAGAGAGAGAGAGAGAGAGAGAGAGAGAGAGAGAGAGAGAGAGAGAGGGAGAGAGAGAGAGAGAGAGAGAGAGAGAGAGAAAGAGAAAGAGAGAGAGAGAGAGAGAGAGAGAGAGAGAGAGAGAGAGAGAGAGAGAGAGAGAGAGAGAGAGAGAGAGAGAGAGAGAGAGAGAGAGAGAGAGAGAGAGCGAAAGAGGGACAGAGGGAGAGGGAGAGAGAGAGACAGAGACAGAGACAGAGACAGAGACAGAGAGAGCTAGAGAGAGAGAGAGAGCTAGAGAGAGAGAGAGAGAGAGAGAGAGAGAGAGAGAGACAGAGACAGAGACAGAGACAGAGAGAGCTAGAGAGAGAGAGAGAGCTAGAGAGAGAGAGAGAGAGAGAGAGAGAGAGAGAGAGAGAGAGAGAGAGAGAGAGAGACAGAGACAGAGACAGAGACAGAGACAGAGAGAGCTAGAGAGAGAGAGAGAGCTAGAGAGAGAGAGAGAGAGAGAGAGAGAGAGAGAGAGAGAGAGAGAGAGAGAGAGAGAGACTCCCAAAGACACACCGCACAGTCAAGACTTCCAAAGACACACTTCACAGTCAGGCCTGGCTCACGTAAACAATCTACTCCTGGATATTTTTGGATAAACAACACAACTGTATTCTAACCTGACCACAGTCAACATGGTTTAGATGAGGCTCCATTGTTTTGCTTAAAACATTCCACACTATGTGAGATTTCCACTACTCTCACCAGCTAGATCTCATGGCTTAACATCTAACCTGACCTGAGCTGACAGCTAGAAGCACAGACATTGGCCTCCCGAGTGGCTCAGCGGCTAAGGCACGGCATCGCAGTGTTAAGGCCTCACTACTGCCTGGGGTTTGAACCGTGACAGGGAGTCCCATAGAGCGTCGTCCGGGTTAGGGGAGGGTTTGACAGTGTTAAGAAGCAGCGCGGCTTGGCAGGTCATGTTTCCGAGAACGCATGACTCAACCTTTGAATCTCCTGAGCGATGAGACAAGATCGTAACTACCAATTGGGGTGAAAAAATAATTTTAATAAACCATTCCTCTTTCTTTGCTTGCTTCTCACATCTGTTTGAACCTGCTCATGTTCTCTCTATTTCCTCTCTCTTTCTCTCTCTCTCTCTCCGTATCCTTTTTAGATAAAACTACACAAATACTGTATTTTCACTTGTCACCAAATAATTGAATTAAAACACTGTTTTGCAATGAAGGTCTACAGTAGCCTCAACAGCACTCTCTGTGGTAGCACCATGGTGTAGCTGGAGGAAAGCTACAGTGGCTTGTGAAAGTATTCACCCCCCTCCTTGGCATTTTTCCTATTTTGTCTTACAACCTGGAATTAAAATGGATTTTTGGGGGGTTTGTATCATTTGATTTACACATCATGCCTACCACTTTGAAGATGCAAAACATTTTTTATTGTGAAACTAACAAGAAATAAGACAGAAAAACAGAAAACTTGAGCGTGAGTAACTATTCACCCCCACCAAAGTCAATACTTTGTAGAGCCACCTTTTGCAGCAATTACAGCTGCAATTCTCTTGGGGTATGTCTCTATATGCTTGGCACATCTAGCCACTGGGATTTTTGCCCATTTATCAAGGTAAAACTACTCCAGCTCCTTCAAGTTGGATGGGTTCCACTGGTGTACAGCAATCTTTAAGTCATACCACAGATTCTCAATTGGATTGAGGTCTGGGCTTTGACTAGAACATTCCAAGACATTTAAATGTTTCCCCTTAAACCACTCGAGTGTTGCTTTAGCAGTATGCTTATTGTCATTGTCCTGCTGGAAGGTGAACCTCCGTCCCAGTCTCAAATCTCTGGAAGACTGAAACAGGTTTCCCTCAACAATTTCCCTGTATTTAGCACCAGCATCATTCCTTCAATTCTAACCAGTTTCCCATTCCCTGCCGATGAAAAACATCCCCACAGCATGATGCTGCGACCACTATGCTTCACTGTGGGGATGGTGTTCTCAGGGTGATGAGAGGTGTTGGGTTTGGGCCAGACATTTTCCTTGAGGTTGGGGTGCAGGTTGTAATGCAACAAAATAGGAAAAAACACCAAGGGGGATGAATACTTTTGCAAGGCACTGTAGTTTCCATCCTCCTCTGGGTACATTGACTTCAATATAAAACTTAGGAGGCTCATGGTTCTCATCCCCTTCCATAGACTTACACAGTAACTTTGACAACTTCCGGAGGACGTCCTCCAACCTATCAGAGGTCTTGCAACATGAACTAACATGTTGTCCACCCAATAAAAGGGTCAGAGAATGAATCTAGAACTTAAAGCATAAGCTACAGCTAGCTAGCACTACACTGCATAAATGTGGTGAATAGTTGACTCAAAGAGAGAGAAAGACAATAGTTTAACAGTTTTGAACAAATACATTTCTTCAAAATGAAGGAGAAGCAAGAGAGAGAGAGCGAGAGAGAGAGAGAGAGAGAGAGAGAGAGAGAGAGAGAGAGAGAGAGAGAGAGAGAGAGAGAGAGAGAGAGAGAGAGAGAGAGAGAGAGAGAGAGAGAGAGAGAGAGAGAGAGAGCAAGATTTTGTTGTATGTATTATTTTTTATTTTACTTTCACTTACTCAGCTAGAGAATGGAGCTAACAGCGGCCAGTTTAGCCTACACTAACGCCCGGATCAAATAGAGAGGGATGCTATGTTAGCTAGCTGGCTATGGCTATCCGACACTGGAACTCTTCCAAGTCAAGGTGAGCTTTTGGTTTTATTAATTTATGACCACCGGGGCCCTCCGGTGTAACTGCTAAACTGCTTGCTGACTGTATCCTGTACGGGTATGATTGTATCGGGTTTACTAACATGTTAGTTCTAGTAGCTATGTTGACTATGACGTTAGCTAATATGGTGACAACGATGTAGGCTGTGTGCAACGGCTACGGGTGTGAAGGTTTGACATGGAAAGCTTCTGTTGTTTGGTCACAGACAGCTGATGTGTTGTGCACTGAAGTCCACAAACGAAGGGAAAAAGTGAGAGGAGGAGCGCGCGTAGATGCGAGAAGGAATTACACAACGATCAAAGGGATCATGCTGTTTGTATGTGGCTGCTATGAAAGTGAACTAACTGTGTTTGCGGTGATCATGGGGAGTATTCATTCTGCCGATTCTGTTGAAAAAAAAACGTTTCTTAAATGGAAGCAAACAACGTGATGGGGATAATCATCCCTGAATTTGTCCTATAGAAACTCTTGTTTGCAACTCCTAGACTAATGATTACACCCTTAGATCAGCTAGATGCAGGCAAGAGTGTTTAAGGCGGTAGTGAATGTGTCATCTGGTATCCTAAACCTATCGATATTACATTGAGCTGGGTGAGTGGAATTTGAATGACAGTCATCCAATACGCTGTAATAGAAATAAGGCCTTGCTCGTAAAAACAATATTGTCCTCCCTCATGTTAAATGGCACCGACTGCCACTGGCACACACACATACACACACACACACACACACACACATTTGTTTTACTATCCTTGTGGGGACAAAACAATTGATTCCCATTCAACATCCTATTTTCCCTAACAACTAACACTAACCCTTACCTTAACCCCAAACTCCTATCTCTAACCCTAAACCTAATTCCTAACCCTAACCCTAAACCTAACTCCTAACCCTAATCCTAAACCTAACTCCTAACCCCTAATCCTAAACCTAACTCCTAACCCTAATCCTAAACCTAACTCCATTCTCTAACCCTAAACCTAACTCCTAACCCTAATCCTAAATGTAACTCCTAACCCTAATCCTAATCCTAAACCTAACCCCTAATTCTATCTTTAACCCTAATTGTAACCCTAACCCTAAACCTAACCCCTAATCCTAAAATAGCCTTTTTCTTTTGTGGGGACCGGCGAAATGTCCCCATTTGTCCGAATTACCCTTGTTTTACTATCCTGGTGAGGACTTCTAGTCCCCACAAGGATAGTAAAAACCAAAGTAAAACCAAACACACACACACACAGAGAACACTGTATTTGTCAGTCACCCACATTACAAACATAGTCTTTATACTTCAGGTAATGAATTAATGAGATGCCTGCTGTTTCCTTTTAGACCCCAATTTTGTTTCATTCTTCATAATTTAATGACTTAAAAAGGCATGTACAGCTTTACCAAAAATTGGTGTGAAATGTTCCTCTGGTCACTAGAAACAGTGTTTGTCCCTCGTCTAGACCAATGAAACAACACGTTGAAACTAGACGATGAGACAAGTCTCCACATGGTTACTTAGGTTTGTTATATCTGGCGCTTGTGTATTTGTTTTATGGGCCCAGCATTGGCTCTGATGCTTGACATACGGACAAGGTTTGTGGCACTATCATGCAAATAATATTCAGAGAGTGGCTAGATAAACCTGTCTGGACAGATATGTTACTTCTCTCCTCTAATGTACCCTGACATATCACCCCTGTAAACCGCTTTCTCATCAAAACCTAAGTCCCTCTAATGTACACCACTCACTGCAAAGGTACGTACAATACACTCCAGAACACTAACCTTACATAGCTCATAGCCATATTGAGCTTTAAAAAATAAATAAAATAAAAACTACTGCATGTGGAGAACCCAAATGAAAAGATGCAGACAGCTTTGACTTCTAACCCCAGAGAACATTAGTTATCTGTTGTTGTGTGTGGTGTTCCAAGAGACTAGATCACTAGACACTAGAAGACCTCAAAACAAACACAGCTAAAGGATGTAGCTTTAGGAATAAGTCACAGACTCAACAAAGCATGGTAGAAGATATTAACAAATGTTCTGAATATCTCCCAGAGGAATAAACAAACATTAAAAAAACATGCCATTGTGGGGGAAAGGGGTAACTGGAGCTGAAATGATCTTGTTCCTTTGGACGTCAGCCAACTGAATGTTGAGATGTAAAAAAAAAAATCAGATTAAAAAAAAACTTTATGGAAAAACACAAACTCTGAAGACACACAGGCACATACACACACAAACACGTGTACATTGTAATGTTGCAATATTGCTGTACTGTGTAATAAAAAAAGTTGTATTGTAAATATGTTGTGGTAGAGTAGGGGTGTAATAATGTGTTGTATTGTAGATATGTAGTGGTGTAATAATGTGTTGTATTGTAGATATGTAGTGGTAGAGTAGTGGTGTAATAATGTGTTGTATTGTAGATATGTAGTGGTGTAATAATGTGTTGTATTGTAGATATGTAGTGGTAGAGTAGTGGTGTAATAATGTGTTGTATTGTAGATATGTAGTGGTGTAATAATGTGTTGTATTGTAGATATGTAGTGGTAGAGTAGTGGTGTAATAATGTGTTGTATTGTAGATATGTAGTGGTAGAGTAGTGTGTAATAATGTGTTGTATGATGTACTGTTTTTTATTTTTTATTTGTTTGATGTAATTGCCTCAAAGGGAAATTTCACTGATAGACACAATTTGGGGTGTTTTCCAGTCTCCCTACATAATTATGAGTGATGAGAGGGTGTTTCAGACATACAGTAGTTATTCACTATAGCTATTTACTCAGGAAGGCAAATGACAAATGAGTAACTTGTTTAACTGTCGGTTTAAGCTCTCTTTTAACAGAGGCAGTGTTGTTCAGTACAGTACAATTTGGTGGTCGATTAGGACATAACGGGGCTTGCTAGAACCACTACAAGCCAAGCTAGTCAAGAATAGCTAGATAGCTAGCTTTGTTGTTTGCTATACCTTAAAATGTACTGTAGTCTAACGTTATAGTTAGCTAGCAAGCTAACTAGGCCACGTGGACACCACAGAGTGGGCTGGTCCTCTGTAGCTCAATTGGTAGAGCATGGCGCTTGTAACGCCAGGGGTAGTGGGTTCGAATCCCCGTTACCACCCATACGTAAAAATGTATGCACACATGACTGTAAGCCGCTTTGGATAAAAACATCTGCTAAATGGCATATTATTATTAATATTTTTATTAATTAGCCTAGCTAGTCCTCAGTGCCTCTCATTATGAGCAAAACACACGATATGCCAGTATTTCCTTTGTAGAACGGTAGTATTTATTATCAGCGTTAGAAGTTAAATTGTATTCTACTGTATGTATGTCACACATTGCCATAACTGTTCCTGCATTCTACTGTGTAAAATCAGCTCGTTCTCCAGAGCAAATAAACTTTGTCTTGAATAAAAGCCATGTCTACTTACTTGCCATATTGACAGACTAATATACTGTTTTATTAAAAAATGCTTACTTGCCAACAAATTAGTTTAAATGAAACACCAACCCCCTTGCATCATTTGTTTTAGCAGTAAGATTTGAAGCTAGTTTATTTAAATACATATCATGAATATCACAACGAATTGATCAAGACATTGAAGTCAACACTTTATTGGTTTCTGATCCAGCTGGAATCATTTAGTCAACAGTCAGTACAATATGATATAAAACACTATTATACATGTAACAGGGTTATATTGGTGATTCCCCTTGCCACTTTATTGTTAAGCCAATGGGTTTTTGGTTTTGTCTTCCCTTCACCTATTCAACATGGCATCTTTTATTGGCTGGTTGGGCGTAGCTTGCTTACGAGGGAGGATGTTTCAGTTAGAATCGTCCCAGTGAACAAGCACCAAACCAGCGTACGCGCGTCAGTGCAGAGTTGGATGGTGAGCCGTGCGTTGCATGACGTACAATTTTGTGCTGTTCCTATCAGAATTAAAGCTCCATGACTGGTGTTACAAGATGGAGTTCGTGTCGATGATTGATTATACACAACGCAAGAAGAGTACTGTTACATATACATATGTACACCAGCTAACAATTATCTATACCACAATGGAGTTGTGAGCCTACGAGGCATTCTATATTATACTACAACATCAGTCTAAGTGAATATGGATGTTGTGTTGGTTGAATGTCTCAGGCAGGTTCCAGAATGTTCTTCAGCTGGTGAACCTCTTCTTGTGCTGGGTAATGGCTGCTGATTCAGCAAGCTGTGGTGATGTTGGCAGGGATGTTGGTTTTTGGGGGGCTGTGACTCTGGCTCCTTGTAGACAACCGTCTGGTCCTTTCTGCACTCCACAGCCAGATGGACAAGACTCTTCACCACCCACTGCTTCGAACTCTTGCATACGATTTGTTTGTACTGCAAACAAGACATGAAGACTGATCATGAGGACGTGTGACCATACAATAAACCATGTTAATCTAAACAAAAAAAGGGTACAGTAGACTGGCATGTGTTTTGTTACACTCAGAGTCAATGATAGGGCATTTAGATTGGCTGTTAGCAAAGATGTGAAAGGTTTGAGTGAGGCTTGACTTGTAGAGAGTCGTGTATTGTTGTGTATGAGCACCTACAGTTGTGCTCAGGGGCGCAACTTTCACTGGGGAGTGGGGGACATGTCCCCCCCCACATTTTGAAATAGCATTTTTGTCCCCCCCCCCAGTTTTATCATTGGAATGTGACACAAAACAAGGCGGCAGTGTGCTTTAGAACCATGCGGACGCCTCCGAGCGGTCGGGTAGGCTGTTTGGAGTGTTTAAACGACTGGATTTAGGACCACGTGGACACCACAGAGCGGGCTGACAGGCTGTGTGAAGGCAAAGCTTCTGGAAGGCTGGCTGGACCAGCACGGCAGAGTTGAGCGTAGTTCAGTGTACGTGTTGCGCTCTTTCACCGAGTTGTAACAGGAACAGAAATGGCCTACTCTTTAGTTGACTGGTGTAGCTGGCAAGGTAACTGTGCTGTGTAACTTAAAAAATTAAAAAAAATACAACTAAACTAGTGTTTATTTGCAAGTGCTGAGCTAGTATTGTAACTGATATGTAACGTCAGCTAATGTTTCATCCCCTCTCTCGACTGAGGTGAATGAATAAATGTCACGACCGTCTTCAAAGGGAGCAGACCAAAGCGCAGCGCGTTGAGTGAACATGACTTTATTTGAGTAAAGACACGAACGACAAAAACAATAAACAAAGACGGCTAGTGAAGTCCACAGTTACAAATACTGAATACGGAACATGGAACAAAAACCCACAAAACCCAGGTGAAACCACACAGTTTAAATATGGCTCCCAATCAGAGATAACGAGCCGACAGCTGACACTCGTTACCTCCGATTGGGAGTCATATGACTAATCAACAACAAAACCAAACATAGAAATGAACAACTAGATCCAACCTAGAAATACACCCTAAATGAAAATAACAACCCTGGCTCAACAATCAGAGTCCCTGGAGCCAGAGTGTCACAATAAAGCTACGCTAGTGAGTAGCTACCACAGCCAGTTCAGCTCTAGCCTCCAGTTATCTGTCAGATAGCGATATGAGGTGGCTATTATTATTATCTAACAGCTGTAGTTTGTATGGACCTGTTTTATAACCTATGTTTTGTCATGTTTCAGAAGTAAATAAACTTGGCAAGTTTTCGCCAGTTGATTTTTTTTATATATTTTTTTATTTCACCTTTATTTAACCAGGTAAGCCAGTTGAGAACAGGTTCTCATTTACAACTGCGACCTGGCCAAGATAAAGCAAAGTAGTGCAATAAAAACAACACAGAGTTACATATGGGGTAAAAAACATAAAGTCAGAAAAGTCAGAAATACAACAGAAAATATATATACAGTGTGTGCAAATGTAGCAAGTTATGGAGGTAAGGCAATAAATAGGCTATAGTGCAGAATAATTACAATAGTATTAACACTGGAATGCTAGATGTGCAAGAGATTATGTGCAAATAGAGATACTGGGATGCAAAAGAGCAAAATAAATAAAAAGATGTACCGTTAGAGAAAGAGATATGGCCAAAAGTTGGCTTACATTAGCTGTTAGTTTTGCCTCAATCAAACTAGACCTGAATCAAATGATGAAACCATCGGCCAAATAATTAAAGATGTATATTCTGACATTTTTTCAGTGCAATGGGAGTTGTATTAGTCAGTATGTCAATGTAACGTTGTTGATCTGTCAGTTTCCCTAGCTTATTCCCTACTTTTCACACTGACACATTAATAAACAGCTCTAACGTTACAGGCTTCACCGTCATGGTGCACAGTAGAGGTCTGGGAGGACCCATTACTTCATCCCGCTCCCACCCGCTACCACAGGAACTGGTCCAAAACCCAACCGCAGTCTCGCAATTTTATTTTAGGCGTATGTGACGCAGTTCACGTGCCAGCCATGGTCCCAGCTATTCTGTGCCCTATAGGCAATATGAAATGCCCCCAAATAACTTAAGAAATAGGTCTTGCACTTTCTCTTGAGCTATTTTTTATAGGCTACCTTTTAGGAGTGGGAAGATTTTCAGACGGATAAATATGGGTGATCAATATTTAGGCCTATTTCTAGGCAATGTAGTAAACTATAGCCTAATCATAGGCCTATGTAGGAAGTACATTTCCTTGGAAATATAACTGTCCTATAGGATTTAGCCTACCTTTCAGGAGGACGATTTGCAGGCAGAGATAAATAAATGGGTAATCAACACTTATTAAAAATGAAAAGGTGCAATGCTTGCTCACAATAGTAACCTAACCTATGCTCACCATAGTAACCTAACCTATGCTCACCATACTAACCTAACCTATGCTCACCATAGTAACCTAACCTATGCTCACCACAGTAACCTAACCTATGCTCACCATAGTAACCTAACCTATGCTCACCATAGTAACCTAACCTATGATCACCATAGTAACATAACCTATGCTCACCATAGTAACCTAACCTATGCTCACCATAGTAACCTAACCTATGCTCACCATAGTAACCTAACCTATGCTCACCATAGTAACCTAACATATGCTCACCATAGTAACCGAACCTATGCTAACAATAGTAACCTAACATATATTCACCATAGTAACCTAACCTATGCTCACCATAGTAACCTAACCTATGCTCACCATAGTAACCTAACCTACGCTCACCATAGTAACCTAACCTACGCTCACCATAGTAACCTAACCTATGCTCACCATAGTAACCCAACCTATGCTCACCATAGTCACCTAACCTATGATCACCATAGTAACCTAACCTATGATCACCATAGTAACCTAACCTATGATCACCATAGTAACCTAACCTATGCTCACCATAGTAACCTAACCTATGCTCACCATAGTAACCTAACCTATGCTCACCATAGTAACCTAACCTATGATCACCATAGTAACCTAACCTATGCTCACCATAGTAACATAACCTATGCTCACCATAGTAACCTAACATATGCTCACCATAGTAACCTAACCTATGCTAACCATAGTAACCTAACCTATGCTCACCATAGTAACCTAACCTATGCTCACCATAGTAACCTAACCTACGCTCACCATAGTAACCTAACCTATGCTCACCATAGTAACCTAACCTATGCTCACCATAGTAACCTAACCTATGCTCACCATAGTCACCTAACCTATGCTCACCATAGTAACCTAACCTATGATCACCATAGTAACCTAACCTATGCTCACCATAGTAACCTAACCTATGCTCACCACAGTAACCTAACCTATGCTCACCATAGTAACCTAACCTATGCTCACCATAGTCACCTAACCTATGATCACCATTGTATAATTTTTTGATTGCACTTCGACTCACGTTGGTTGAGCGCCCTCCACTTCTTTCCATAATCAATATTTATTTACAGACGCTGTAGTAAACTACAGTCTAATCATAATTAAGTTAACTTGAATATGAAATTAACTGCCAGGTGATTATACCACCCATGTAGGCAGCCTACTCTATTTCAATTAGACCACACATACAAGGCCCAGCTAGGAGAGGAGAGGCTACTGAAGTTGAAGCAGCGAATTCTGAGTGTGTGGAATAGTGTGAAAAAGAGGTGATTTTAATACAATAGGTAGACTAACGCACACAAAGCAGGAAGTCATCTGTCTGACTGTCTGCTCCCGCCCACAGCATGAAGAATGCCGACCGCTCTGCGATGACCCACAGGTCCCACAGGTGACAGGGGTCCCAGCAGGGTCAAGACAGCCAGGGAAGACCAGTCTAAGGAGCTCAGGTGAATTTTGCAGTAAATTAAGTGAATGACACAAAGTTCCATCTTGAATTGATGGGTAGACCTACAGTATCTAAATTTTTTATTTTTATTTTTTTCATTCCCACAATATTTGGAATAAATGTCAAGTTATGTACAGTATCACTAGATTTTTTTTTTAAGATTAAGGGTATACTGTGCAACTTTCATTAGGTCTGGATGTCTTATATGGAATACTGTATGAAAACATGGCCACGTCAGGGGAGATAGCCAATCCCTAGCTGCTGTACTGCTCAGTCCTGGCCCTGGGGGTCTGCTGTACTGCTCAGTCCTGGCCCTGGGGGTCTGCTGTACTGCTCAGTCCTGGCCCTGGGGGTCTGCTGAGCTGCTCAGTCCTGGCCCTGGGGGTCTGCTGGGCTGCTCAGTCCTGCCCCTGGGGGTCTGCTGTACTGCTCAGTCCTGGCCCTGGGGGTCTGCTGGGCTGCTCAGTCCTGCCCCTGGGGGTCTGCTGTACTGCTCAGTCCTGGCCCTGGGGGTCTGCTGGGCTGCTCAGTCCTGGCCCTGGGGGTCTGCTGTACTGTGGGTTTCCACTCTGGCATTGGCCTAACACACCTGAAACCAATAACAAATGTTTCACTAAGATCCTAAAGCTGAGTGGGGTGTGTTGGGTTGGGGCGCTACAGGGCCGTGGACCCCTAGGGGCAGGACAGGGTGACCCAGCTATATTGTGTGCAAGTAAAAAAATACCTCTACAGTTCTATTAGGCCTATGATATGAATTATATGGAGGGGTGTACTGTTTCTGTGTGTTATTGTGTAGGTGTATTGTCATTCAACTTATGTTTTCCAAACCTTTCCCTTGAGACGTAACAAAAAAGATGGGAAGGAAGTTGTGTTGCGGAGAGAGTTGAGTTATTGACTAGTTATTGACTAGACTGGTGGGGGTCGGGGAGAGAGTTGAGTTATTGACTAGACTGGTGGGGGTCGGGGAGAGAGTTGAGGTATTGACTAGACTGGTGGGGGTCGGGGAGAGAGTTGAGGTATTGACTAGTTATTGACTAGACTGGTGGGGGTCGGGGAGATAGTTGAGTTATTGACTAGACTGGTGGGGGTCGGGGAGAGAGTTGAGGTATTGACTAGTTATTGACTAGACTGGTGGGGGTCGGGGAGAGAGTTGAGTTATTGACTAGTTATTGACTAGACTGGTGGGGGCCGGAGAGAGAGTTGAGTTCTTGACTAGACTGGTGGGGGTCGGGCGTACAGGCAGCTTTGGGTGGCTGGTCTAGCTGAAATTTGAGATAGAGGATGTCTTAAAGACAATCAAAAGTTGTCTTTGTACTTTATTTGTAAGGCTATCGGTTAAAGGTGCAACACAATATTGATTATTGAATTATTATGGATCTAGTTCAGTCTTATCAGTCACTTATACATATTAAATAATCTCTTACCTAGCTTGATGACTGTGGGAATTGTTGCTTACTTTTTGTTGTTGTAAATAGAGATGGCAAGAAGGGCCATTTGGCAGGAAATGTGCTTTAGATGCCCCAAGAAATGGGAGGACCCACAGATCCCCTGCCAAATGATGTCCCCCTCTGCAAATAGCACTGCTGGGTGATTTCAAAAGTCATAGTCAATCGATCAATAATATAATAATACTCTTAACAAAAATGTTTATTTTTAATTTAAAATATTTAGAATCTATGAGAATAGAAAGGTTCTGAACTTTTGTGAAACATCACAGCACAGTAAAAAAAATATATGGCAAATAGAAATCAAAGCTGGATGGTGTTCGGAGATAGATGGGAGGGGTTTAGTGGAGCTGAAGGATGGGACTAAAAAACAAACAAAAGATAACTATTGTAAAATATACTGTGTCCATAAAATGTACAGTTGCTTGCGAAAGTATTCACCCCCTTGGCATTTTTCCTATTTATAGCCTTACAACCTGGAATTTAAATGGGTTTTTGGGGGGTTTGTATCATTTGATTTACACAACATGCCTACCACTTTGAAGATGCAAAATATTTTTTTTTATGAAGCAAACAAGAAATAAGACAGAAAAACAGAAAACTTGAGTAGTCTACTTTCTGTTTACTTTGTAGAGCCACCTTCAGCAGCAATTACAGCTGCAAGTCTCTTGGGGTATGTCCCATTCTTCAAGGCAAAACTGCTCCAGCTCCTTCAAGTTGGATGGGTTCTGCTGGTGTACAGCAATCTTTAAGTCATACCACAGATTCTCAATTGGATTGAGGTCTGGGCTTTTACTAGGCCATTCCAAGACATTTAAATGTTTCCCCTTAAACCACTCGATGTTATGATTTAACTGGATAGAACCCAAATGCAGACAAGTACACCAAGCCAGAGAAGGTTTAACAGGTTTATTTACAATGTTCAATAGTCCAGGTTTCCAATAATAGGGGAAGAGCAAGTCCAGGTTACAGGGAGGGTAACAGATCCAGGTCAGGGCAGGTGTGGTACCGTAATGGCCTAGTGTCCGTGGTGTGTCCAAAAGAGAGGTCCGGTAGTGGAGAGCAGGATGGTGGTGGCAGGAGTGAAGCGGAGGCAGGAGTCAGGTTCCTAATATATGGTCGTCTTGACTATGATCTGACGATGAGTGGTAAGTTTGACCGGGTCTTAAAGGCTGAGGTGATTATGGTGAATGAGCTGCAGCTGGAACCCTGACTCCCGCACACCAGACTTCACTCCTGCAATCAAGGACAGACAGAGGGGAGGGAGAGAGCAGAGAGAGAGCTACCTAGCAGCAGTAGGCCTAACAGTACCCCCCCCTCTAAGGACGCCACCTGGCGGCCGACGAGGTTTATCGGGATGTAACCTATGAAACTCTCGGACCAGAGCAGGATCCACAATGAAGCTCCTGGGCACCCAGGAACGTTCCTCAGGACCATAACCCTCCCAATCCACCAGGTACTGGAAACCACGACCCCGGCGGCGAACATCCAGAAGTCGCCGGACAGTGTAGACCGGACCCCCACCCACGATCCTGGGCGGAGGAGGGGGACGAGAGGGCGGGCACAGAGGGCTAACCGACACAGGCTTAATCTGGGAAACATGAAAGGTGGAATGAACCCGTAGGGAGGCAGGAAGCTGTAGCTTAACCGCGCAGGGGTTAACAATAGACAGTATCTTGAACGGTCCTATAAAACGAGGCGCCATCTTCTTAGACTCCACCTTCAATGGAAGGTCCCGTGACTTCAGCCATACCTCTTGACCAGGAGAGTAACCGGGAGCCTGGGACCGGTGACGGTTGGCTTGCCTCTGCATATACGCCGAAGCTCGGGACAGAGCTACCCTGGCCTTCCTCCAGACCTTGAAGCAGCGGCGCATGTGGGACTGCACCGAGGGTACCGCCAGTTCCCTCTCTTGAGAAGGGAACAGGGGAGGTTGATAACCCAGAGCACACAGAAAAGGAGACAAACCAGAGGAAGCGTTAGTCAAGGTGTTATGAGCATATTCCACCCAGGGGAGCATGGAGCTCCATGACCCAGGGTTAGACCCTGTGACACAGCGAAGAGCGGTCTCCATCTCCTGGTTCGCTCTCTCGGCTTGCCCGTTGGTCTGAGGGTGATATCCAGAGGACAGGCTGGATGTAATGCCCAAA
Organism: Coregonus ussuriensis; assembly: GCA_031479575.1. Taxonomy (NCBI): domain Eukaryota; kingdom Metazoa; phylum Chordata; class Actinopteri; order Salmoniformes; family Salmonidae; genus Coregonus; species Coregonus ussuriensis. The sequence continues at coordinate 48,331,485 of CM062495.1, read as the reverse complement.
GCTTTACAGAAAGCTTTCCACACCTGGGAGACAAACTGGGGACCCCTGTCAGAGACAATATCCGTGGGTAGACCATGAGAGCGGAACACATGTTCAACCAAAATATCAGCCGTCTCTCTGGCAGTGGGCAGTTTAGGTAGGGCCAAAAAATGAGCGAACTTAGAAAAACGATCAATCACCGTAAGAATGACAGTCTTTCCAGACGAGGGGGGAAGTCCAGTGACAAAATCCATAGCGATATGTGACCAGGGCCGGCTGGGTATAGGTAGAGGTCGTAGATGACCAGCGCTGGCCTGGGTGGAGTTCTTACTTCGTGCACATACCGTACAAGCAGCAATGAAGGCTCGAGTGTCCGCCTCCATCGTGGCCCACCAGAACTTCCGTCGCACAAAGTCAAGGGTCCGCGAAACTCCAGGGTGACAGGTAAGGGGAGACGAGTGAGCCCACTGAAGTACCTGGGAGCGAGCAGACTCAGGGACAAACATCCGGTTAGGAGGACCCCTCCCAGGGTCAGCTTGATGATGTTGAGCCTGTCTAACAATCCCCTCGATGTCACATGTGATGACCGCAATACTGCAGGTAGGAGGCAAAATGGGTTCAGGGTTACTACCAGTATCAACAGCCGAATGAACACGAGACAGAGCTTCAGGCTTGACGTTGCGTGACCCAGGACGGTAAGACAGAGAAAAATTTAATCTCCCAAAAAATAGTGCCCACCTGGCTTGACGGGGGTTGAGCTGCTTCGCTGACTGGAGGTAAGCCAGATTCTTATGATCCGTCCAAACGATGAAGGGTTGTTCCGCCCCCTCCAACCAATGTCGCCACTCCTCGAGAGCCAGCTTAACGGCGAGCAATTCACGATTGCCAACATCATAATTCCTCTCTGCCTGAGAAAGTTTCCTTGAGAGAAAAGCACAGGGATGCAGTTTGTTATCTTCAGGAGAACGTTGTGACAACACCGCACCTACCCCAGTGTCGGATGCATCCACCTCCACGACAAACTGGCGGTCGGGGTCCGGCTGCATCAGAATGGGAGCCGAGGCGAAGCGATGTTTCAGTTCTTCGAACGCTGATTCGGCCCCTTCATTCCAAGCGAACGGTCGTGAGATGGAGGTGAGAGCGGTGAGTGGCGCCGCAATGCGGCTGTAGTCCTTGATGAACCTCCTATAGAAGTTCGCAAACCCCAGGAATCGTTGAAGTTGTTTGCGGGTAGAGGGGGCTGGCCAGTCCGTGACAGCAGAGATCTTAGCTGGGTCCATCCGCAACTCCCCCTGAGCTATGATGTAACCCAAAAAAGAGGTCTCAGACACATGAAATTCACATTTCTCCATCTTCACAAACAGTTTGTTCTCCAACAACCTTTGCAACACCTGGCGCACATGCAGTTCATGTTCCTGGGAGGACTCTGAGAAAATCAAGATATCATCCAGATAGACAAAAACAAACCGATTCAACATGTCCCGAAGGACATCATTGACTAGTGCCTGAAACACAGCAGGGGCATTGGACAACCCAAAAGGCATAACCAGATACTCAAAATGTCCCAAGGGTGTGTTGAAGGCAGTCTTCCATTCATCACCCTTACGAATGCGCACCAGGTGATACGCATTTCGTAGATCCAGTTTCGTAAAGATGGTAGCACCATGAAGGAGGGGAAAAGCAGAATTAATCAAAGGCAGAGAATACTTGTTCTTAATGGTGAGGTTGTTAAGTCCACGGTAATCAATACAGGGTCTGAGGGTCTTATCCTTCTTAGCAACAAAAAATAATCCCGCTCCTACAGGTGACGAGGAAGGACGCATAATACCTGCCGCCAAGGAGTCCCGAATGTAGTTCTCCATAGCCTCCGTTTCCGGCCGGGAGAGATTGTACAGGCGACTGCTGGGGAGCGGGGCTCCTGGCTGGAGGTCAATGGCGCAGTCGTAAGGCCGGTGAGGAGGAAGAGAAGTAGCTCTGTGTTTGCAGAAAACGGATGCCAGGTCATGATACACGTCAGGAACAGCAGAAAGATCAATGGACTCCAGTGGAGGTTGAGGCACAGTACTGGCAGGAGTCTGAGCAGAACACAAACAATTCACATGACAAAATGTGCTCCATGAAACAATTCTACCTGTCACCCAATCAATGTGTGGATTGTGTCTTATGAGCCAGGGGATACCAAGGACCAGGGGGGTCTGTGGACAGTCGATAATATGGAATTGAATGTTCTCCTGATGATTTCCCGACACTCTAAGACAAACAGGAACAGTCTGATGGGTAATACGGGTCAACAATTGTCCATTTAGACCCTTAGCCTGCAGCGGACAGTCCATAGGAACAGTCTCCAAATCCATTTGTTGAGCCCACTCTCTATCAAAAAGCTTTCGTCGGCACCAGAGTCAATCAGCGCACTAACCGAGAAATTCTGGGACTGCCACTGGAGGGATGCCTGGAGCAGAATGCGGGGAGAAGAGGAAGAATCCGCTGCTCGGCTCACCAAAACTTCTCCCATTAATGATGAGCCGGCCCTTTTCCCGGACGAACTGGGCAGGAAGGAACGAAATGACCAGCTTCTCCACAATACAGGCAGACCCGAGCCTGAATACGACGTGCACGCTCCTCTGAGGACAACCGTGCACGACCCACCTCCATGGCTTCGGGTTCAGTGCTCCTCGTATCACCTCGGGAAGACACGGCTTTCTCCGTAGGGAAGATGCGGGGAGGAGTTTGTTGATGACAGACAGGTTGCTTGGAACTAACACTCCTCTCCCGGCGGCGCTCCCGAATCCGATTATCCAACCTGATGGTGAGTGAAATAAGATTATCCAGCGTAGGCGATTCATCATATGACACCAATTCATCTTTTAAAGTATCAGACAAAGCATTGATGAACACTCCTTGTAATGCCTCGTCATTTCAACCACTCACTGCTGCTAAAGTCCGAAACTCCACTGCCATCTCCGCCACACTGCGAACCCCCTGCCGAAGAGAAAACAACCGTTTCGCAGCCTCCTTGCCTCGTACGGGGTGGTCAAAAACCTTCCTCATCTCAGAGGTGAAGGCAACGTAAGCGTTGCAAATGTCCGACTGACTCTCCCAGACCGCGGATCCCCAGGCACGAGCGGAGCCGCTAGTAGAGTTGATAAGTTAGGCAATACGGGCTCTTTCTGAGGCGTAGGTGAGGGGCTGTTGTTCAAACACTAACGAGCATTGAGTCAAAAAATCGCCACAGGTTCCCATGTTCCCGTCATAGCGCTCTGGAGCAGGAACAAAAGGCTCTCTGATCTGGCCTGAAGGGGTAGTAAGGGCAGACACTTGATTGGTGAGTAATTGAACCTGATTAAGCAGCACCTGACTGTCCTCAGCAATCGTCTTAAACAGGGTATCATGTTGGCCAAGTAAAATGCCCTGATTGGCTATGGCAGTCCAAATTTGAGTGCACTCTGGGGTGGTATCCGAGCTACTGTCTGCTGGGTTCATGTTGGTCAGATCATACTGTTATGATTTAACTGGATAGAACCCAAATGCAGACAAGTACACCAAGCCAGAGAAGGTTTAACAGGTTTATTTACAATGTTCAATAGTCCAGGTTTCCAATAATAGGGGAAGAGCAAGTCCAGGTTACAGGGAGGGTAACAGATCCAGGTCAGGGCAGGTGTGGTACCGTAATGGCCTAGTGTCCGTGGTGTGTCCAAAAGAGAGGTCCGGTAGTGGAGAGCAGGATGGTGGTGGCAGGAGTGAAGCGGAGGCAGGAGTCAGGTTCCTAATATATGGTCGTCTTGACTATGATCTGACGATGAGTGGTAAGTTTGACCGGGTCTTAAAGGCTGAGGTGATTATGGTGAATGAGCTGCAGCTGGAACCCTGACTCCCGCACACCAGACATCACTCCTGCAATCAAGGACAGACAGAGGGGAGGGAGAGAGCAGAGAGAGAGCTACCTAGCAGCAGTAGGCCTAACACTCGAGTGTTGCTTTAGCAGTATGCTTACGGTCATTGTCCTGCTGGAAGGTGAACCTCCGTCCAAGTCTCAAATCTCTGGAAGACTGAAACAGGTTTCCCTCAAGAATTTCCCTGTATTTAGCGCCATCCATCATTCCTTCAATTCTGACCAGTTTCCCAGTCCCTGCCAATGTAAAACATCCCCACAGCATGATGCTGCCACCACCATGCTTCACTGTGGGGATGGTGTTCTCTGGGTGATGAGAGGTGTCGGGTTTGCGCCAGACATAGCGTTTTCCTTGATGGCCAAAAAGCTCAATTTTAGTCTCATCTAACCAGAATACCTTCTTCCATATGTTTGGGGAGACTCCCACATATCTTTTGGTGAACACCAAATGTGTTTGCTTAATTTTTTCTTTAAGCAATGGCTTTTTTCTGGCCACTCTTCCGTAAATCCCAGCTCTGTGGAGTGTACGGCTTAAAATGGTCCTATGGACAGACACTACAATCTCCGCTGTGGAGCTATGAAGCTCCTTCGGGGCTATCTTTGGTCTCTTTGTTGCCTCTCTGATTACAGCCCTCCTTGCCTGGTCCGTGAGTTTTGGTGGGCGGCTCTCTCTTAGCAGGTTTGTTGTGGTGCCATATTCTTTCAATTTTTTTATAATGGATTTAATGGTGCTCCGTGGGATGTTCAAAGTTTCAGATATTTTTTTTATAATCCAACCCTGATCTGTACTTCTCCACAACTTTGTCCCTGACCTGTTTGGAGAGCATGGTGCCGCTTGCTTGGTGGTGCCCCTTGCTTAGTGGTGTTGCAGACTCTGGGGCCTTTCAGAACAGGTGTATATATACTGAGATCATGTGACAGATCATGTGACACTTAGATTGCACACAGGTGGACTTAATTTAACTAATTATGTGACTTCTGAAGATAATTGGTTGCACCAGATTATATTTAGGGGCTTCATAGCAAAGGTGGTGAATACATACGCACGCACCACTTTTCTGTTATTAATTTTTTTGAATTTCTTGAAACAAGTTTTTTTTTCATTTCACTTCACCAATTTGGACTATTTTGTGTACGTCCAATACATGAAATCCAAATAAAAATAAATTTAATTTACAGGTTGTAATGCAACAAAATAGGAAAAACGCCAAGGAGGATGAACACTTTTGCAAGGCACTGTACCTTCGAACCATCACATTTAAATATTTTGTGGAAATGTGTAAATCACAAGTCATGTTTAGTCAGGGTAATGAATACTGTTTAGTCAGGGTAATGAATACTGTTTAGTCAGGGTAATGAATACTGTTTAGTCAGGGTAATGAATACTGTTTAGTCAGGGTAATGAATACTGTTTAGTCAGGGTAATGAATACTGTTTAGTCAGGGTAATGAATACTGTTTAGTCAGGGTAATGAATACTGTTTAGTCAGAGTAATGAATACTGTTTAGTCAAGGTAATGAATACTGTTTAGTCAGGGTAATGAATACTGTTTAGTCAGGGTAATGAATACTGTTTAGTCAGGGTAATGAATACTGTTTAGTCAGGGTAATGAATAGTGTTTAGTCAGGGTAATGAATACTGTTTAGTCAGGGTAATGAATACTGTTTAGTCAGGGTAATGAATACTGTTTAGTCAGGGTAATGAATAGTGTTTAGTCAGGGTAATGAATACTGTTTAGTCAGGGTAATGAATACTGTTTAGTCAGGGTAATGAATACTGTTTAGTCAGGGTAATGAATACTGTTTAGTCAGGGTAACGAATACTGTTTAGTCAGGGTAATGAATACTGTTTAGTCAGGGTAATGAATACTGTATAGTCAGGGTAATGAATACTGTTTAGTCAGGGTAATGAATACTGTTTAGTCAGGGTAATGAATACTGTTTAGTCAGGGTAATGAATAATGTTTAGTCAGGGTAATGAATACTGTTTAGTCAGGGTAATGAATACTGTTTAGTCAGGGTAATGAATACTGTTTAGTCAGAGTAATGAATACTGTTTAGTCAGAGTAATGAATACTGTTTAGTCAGGGTAATGAATACTGTTTAGTCAGGGTAATGAATACTGTTTAGTCAGGGTAATGAATACTGTTTAGTCAGGGTAATGAATACTGTTTAGTCAGGGTAATGAATACTGTTTAGTCAGGGTAATGAATACTGTTTAGTCAAGGTAATTAATACTGTTTAGTCAGGGTAATGAATACTGTTTAGTCAGGGTAATGAATACTGTTTAGTCAGGGTAATGAATACTGTTTAGTCAGGGTAATGAATACTATTTAGTCAGGGTAATGAATACTGTTTAGTCAGGGTAATGAATAGTGTTTAGTCAGGGTAATGAATACTATTTAGTCAGGGTAATGAATACTGTTTAGTCAGGGTAATGAATAGTGTTTAGTCAGGGTAATGAATACTGTTTAGTCAGGGTAATGAATACTGTTTAGTCAGGGTAATGAATACTGTTTAGTCAGGGTAATGAATACTGTTTAGTCAGTGTAATGAATACTGTTTAGTCAGGGTAATGCATACTGTTTAGTCAGGGTAATGAATACTGTTTAGTCAGGGTAATGAATACTGTTTAGTCAGGGTAATGAATACTGTTTAGTCAGGGTAATGCATACTGTCTAGTCAGGGTAATGAATACTGTTTAGTCAGGGTAATGAATACTGTTTAGTCAGGGTAATGAATACTGTTTAGTCAGAGTAATGAATACTGTTTAGTCAGGGTAATTAATACTGTTTAGTCAGGGTAATGAATACTGTTTAGTCAGGGTAATGAATACTGTTTAGTCAGGGTAATGAATACTGTTTAGTCAGGGTAATGAATACTGTTTAGTCAGGGTAATGAATACTGTTTAGTCAGGGTAATGAATACTGTTTAGTCAGGGTAATGAATACTGTTTAGTCAGGGTAATGAATACTGTTTAGTCATGGTAATGAATACTGTTTAGAATGAATACTGTTTAGTCAGGGTAATGAATACTGTTTAGTCAGGGTAATGAATACTGTTTAGTCAGGGTAATGGATATTGTTTAGTCAGGGAAATGAATACTGTTAAGTCAGGGTAATGAATACGCTTTAGTCAGGGTAATGAATACTGTTTAGTCAGGGTAATGAATACTGTTTAGTCAGGATAATGAATACTGTTTAGTCAGGGTAATGAATACTGTTTAGTCAGGGTAATGAATACTGTTTAGTCAGGGTAATGAATACTTTTGCAAGGCACTAGTATGCTGTAAGCTGGAAGTAGAAGCGTAAGTGTTGTTGTCCATTTAGGGGATGGACGGTAGGGTTAGCGGAAAATAATAATGGAAAATATATTAAATAAAAAATAATATATATATATATATATATATATATATATATATATATATATATATAATTTTTTATTTAATATATTTTCCATATATATACACTACCGGTCAACATTTTTAGAACACATACTCATTCAAGGGTTTTTCTTTATTTTTACTATTTTGGCAACGCAAATAGACCGGGTAGCCATGATTAGCTGTTCAGGAGTCTTATAGCTTGGGGGTAGAAGCTGTTAAGAAGCCTTTTAGAACTAGACTTGGCGCTCCGGTACCGCTTGCCGTGCGGTAGCAGAGAGATCATTCTATGACCAGGGTAGCTGGAGTCTTTGACAATTTTTAGGGACTTCCTCTGACACCGCCTGGTATAGAGGTCCTGGATGGCAGGAAGCTAGGCCCCAGTGATGTACTGGGCCGTACGCACTACCCTCTGTAGTGCCTTGCGGTCGGAGGCCGAGCAGTTGCCATACCATGCTGTGATGCAATCATTCATGATGCTCTCGATGGTGCAGGTGTAGTTTTTTTTTTGAGGATCTGAGGACCCATGCCAAATCTTTTCAGTCTCCTGAGGGGGAATAAGCTTTGTCGTGCCCTCTTCACAACTGTCTTGGTGTGTTTGGACCATGATAGTTTGTTGGTGATGTGGACACCAAGGAACTTTAAGCTCTCAACATGTTCCACCACAGCCCTGTCAATGAGAATGGGGGCGTGCTCAGTCCTCTTTTTTTTTTCCTGTAGTCCACAATCATCTTCTTTGTCTTGATCACATTGAGGGAGAGGTTGTTATCCTGGCACCACACTGCCAGGTCTCTGACCTCCTCCCTATAGGCTGTCTCATCGTTGTCGGTGATCAGGCCTTCCACTGTTGTTTCGTCTGCAAACTTAATGATGGTGTTGGAGTTGTGCCTGGCCATGCAGTCATGGGTGAACAGGGAGTACAGGAGGAGACTGAGCACGCAGCCCTGAGGGGCCCCCGTGTTGAGGATCAGCATGGCAGATGTGTTGTTACCTACCCTTACCACTTGGGGGCGGCCAGTCAGGAAGTCCAGGATCCAAATGCAGAGGGAGGTGTTTAGTCCCAGGGTCCTTAACTTAGTGATGAGCTTTGAGGACACTATGGTGTTGAACGCTGAGCTGTAGTCAATGAATAGCATTCTCACGTAGGTGTTCCTCTTGTCCAGGTGGGAAAGGGCAGTGTGGAGTGCAATAGAGATTGCATCATCTGTGGATCTGTTGGAGTGGTATGCAAATTAGGGTGGGTCTAGGGTGTCTGGGATAATGGTGTTGATGAGCCATGACCAGCCTTTCAAAGCACTTCATGGCTCTGTCGGTAGTCGGTAGTCATTTAGACAGGTTATCTTAGTGTTCTAGGGCACAGGGACTATGGTGGTCTGCTTGAAACATGTTGGTATTACAGACTCAGTCAGGGACATATTCAAAATGTCAGTGAAGACACTTGTCAGTTGCTCAGCGCATGCTTAGAGTACACGTCCTGGTAATCCATCTGGCCCTGCGGCCTTGTGAATGTTGATTTGCTTTAAAGTCTTACTCACATCGACATCACATCACATAGTCATCCGGAACATCTGATGTTCTCATGCATGCTTCAGTGTTGCTTGCCTCGAAGCGAGGCACATCATAAGTTCCCTTTACACTGCTCTATTCCTCTGGTGACTGAAGTACCCTTCACACTGCTCTATTCCTCTGGTGACTGAAGTTCCCTTTACACTGCTCTATTCCTCTGGTGACTGAAGTTCCCTTTGCACTGCTCTATTCCTCTAGTGACTGAAGTTCCCTTCACACTGCTCTATTCCTCTGGTGACTGAAGTACCCTTCACACTGCTCTATTCCTCTGGTGACTGAAGTACCCTTCACACTGCTCTATTCCTCTGGTGACTGAAGTACCCTTCACACTGCTCTATGTCTTCCCTGTGGCTCCTTGCCATTAATAATAGCAGCACATCTTTGTAATTAGTAACAGCAGCACATCTTTGTAATTAGTAACAGCAGCACATCTTTGTCATTAGTAACAGCAGCACATCTTTGTCATTAGTAACAGCAGCACATCTTTGTCATTAGTAACAGCAGCACATCTTTGTCATTAGTAACATCAGCACATCTTTGTCATTAGTAACAGCAGCACATCTTTGTCATTAGTAACAGCAGCACATC
>CM062495.1:48262082-48317082 GCA_031479575.1 Coregonus ussuriensis | reverse complement strand
TTTAGTTTTCAACAGCGGAGATTTGTGTAAACCTTGCTGTCTGTCTCTCTGAGATTTGCAACATTATTTCAATATTGAAATTCGATCTCCAGCTGTCCCATAGTAATGAACGTGTCGGGAGTTGGGACGAGACAGACAGACAGGCAGCGTTTCTCAGCCAGTCGAAATCATTAATCACCTGGCATCATTTTTATGGACATATACAAAGAAATATCAATTGAAAAAAAGGTAAAACGAAATGAAGTGCAGCTAGTTTGCAGTCTTTCCAGCTTCAGTTTAAAGTGGTTGTGTTAGCTGTGTTGTTGGCTAGCTCCTCTGAACAACAGTGTCCTGACCAGTGGGCACAATTTCTATGTCAGGGCGAAATTGCGCCTCATTAGCTCATTGTTATGAAAACAGCTTAAACAAATGCAAATGCAGCTACTTTGCTGTTATTCTGGTTGCACTGTTTAAAGTGACTGTAAGTTAGCTGTAGTTGGCTAGCTAGCAAGCAAAGCGATAAGAACGTTGCCAGCCAGTATGGCAATGGAACATTTAGAACGAATGACTGGGTGGCGTCCATAGATACAGAACAAACTGAACGACTGGGTCGCGTCTCTGGCAACTGAACCGATAGATCGAACTACCAGCCGGGTTGGGTAGTAACCCTATAATTGTGTCGGGACTATATCTTGTGGAAGGATGAAATAGTATGAATAAATTCATCAAAAAAACGTTTTTAATGAAAATATGTCAATCATTATTTGAATATGTTGGTAACCCGTTGTATAAAAGTGATAATGCCCTCGAAGCCGGTGTTTGGAGAATATATTGGCACGGTTTGCCGGCCTGAGACGAAATACCCATGCCAATATATCCTCCAAATGCCGGCTTCTCGGGCATTATCACCGAATCCAGGCTCTGTCGCAGCCGGCTGTGACCGAGAGACTCATGGGCGGCGCACAATTGGCCCAGCGTCGTCCAGGGTAGGGGAGGGAATGGCCGGCAGGGATGTAGTAGCTCAGTTGATAGAGCATAGCGTTTGCAACGCCAGGGTTGTGGGTTTGATTCCCACGGGGGGCCAGTATAAAAAAAATATATATATTCACTAACTGTAAGTCGCTCTGGATAAGAGCGTCTGCTAAATGACTAAAATGTAAAATGTAAATGTTAAGTGGAAAACATTTTCAGTAAAACCTCAATTGTATTGTGCCTTCAATGTCCTGTACAAGTCAACTGCTGGTGGGTTTACATGTGGCTGAGTAAACCAATCCTAGAGTGGCAAGTGTTACCATAGCTGCAGTCAACTGCTGATGGGTTTACATGTGGCTGAGTAAACCAATTCTAGAGTGGTAAATGTTACCATAGCTGCAGTTTGTGGCAGATGCAGCAGGTGCAGGACTGCCTGATGGTCTCCATTGGCATTTCTCCCTCTGTCTTTTCAGTTGGACCTGTTCCATCATCTGTCATTTCAGTCGGTCCTGTTCCGTCATCTGTCATTTCAGTCGGTCCTGTTCCATCATCTGTCTTTTCAGTTGGTCCTGTTCCATCATCTGTCTTTTCAGTTGGTCCTGTTTTGTGATCTGTCTTTTCAGTTGGTCCTGTTTTGTGATCTGTCTTTTCAGTTGGTCCTGTTTTGTGATCTGTCATTTCAGTTGGTCCTGTTCTGTCATCTGTCAAACAGTCCTGGAAGAGGTCATTGTTCAGTGTTATGTGCTGTCCTTGGCCCTTAGGTCTACCTCTAATGAATGATAAGAGATGTAATGGTGTATGGGTTACTGTAATGGAGTGTGAGTTACTCTAATGGTGTATGGGTGACTGTAATGGAGTGTGAGTTACTCTAATGGTGTATGGGTTACTGTAATGGTGTATGGGTTACTGTAATGGTGTATGGGTTACTGTAATGGTCTATGGGTTACTTTAGTGGTGTATGGGTTACTATAAGGGTGTATGAGTTACTGTAATGGTGTATGGGTTACTGTAATGGTCTATGGGTTACTTTAGTGGTGTATGGGTTACTGTAAGGGTGTATGGGTTACTGTAATAGTGTATGGGTTACTCTAATGGTGTATGGGTGACTGTAATGGTGTATGGGTTACTGTAATGGTGCATGGGTTACTGTAATGGTGTATGGGTGACTGTAATGGTGTATGGGTGACTGTAATGGTGTATGGGTGACAGTAATGGTGTATGGGTGACTGTAATGGTGTATGCGTTACTGTAATGGTGTATGGGTGACTGTAATGGTGTATGGGTGACTGTAATGGTGTATGGGTTACTCTAATGGTGTATGGGTGACAGTAATGGTGTATGGGTGACTGTAATGGTGTATGAGTTACTGTAATGGTGTATGGGTGACTGTAATGGTGTATGGGTGACTGTAATGGTGTATGGGTTACTGTAATGGTGTATGGGTGACTGTAATGGTGTATGGGTTACTGTAATGGTGTATGGGTGACTGTAATGGTGTATGGGTTACTGTAAGGGTGAATGGGTTACTGTAATTATGGGTTACTTTAGTGTTCTATGGGTTACTCTAATGGTGTATGGGTTACTGTAATGGTGTATGGGTGACTGTAATGGTGTATGGGTGACTGTAATGGTGTATGTGTTACTGTAAGGGTGAATGGGTTACTGTAATTATGGGTTACTTTAATGGTTCATGGGTTACTGTAATAGTGTATGGGTTACTCTAATGGTCTATGGGTTACTCTAATGGTGTATGGGTTACTGTAATGGTGTATGGGTGACTGTAATGGTGTATGGGTTACTGTAATGGTGTATGGGTGACTGTAATGGTGTATGGGTGACTGTAATGGTGTATGGGTTACTGTAATGGTGTATGGGTTACTGTAATTGTGTATGGGTTACCGTAATGATGTATGGGTTACTGTAAGGGTGTATGGGTTACTGTAAGGGTGAATGGGTTACTGTAATTATGGGTTACTCTAATGGTGTATGGGTTACTGTAATAGTGTATGGGTTACTGTAATTGTGTATGGGTTACCGTAATGGTGTATGGGTTACTGTAAGGGTGTATGGGTTACTATAAGGGTGAATGGGTTACTGTAATTATGGGTTACTCTAATGGTGTATGGGTTACTGTAATAGTGTATGGGTTACTGTAATGGTGTATGGGTTACTCTAATGGTGTATGGGTTACTGTAATGGTGTATGGGTGACTGTAATGGTGTATGGGTGACTGTAATGGTGTATGGGTTACTGAGTAAATGGGTGTAAGGCCCACTCAGCGACGGCCTGTCCTTCATCCTACAGCACAGCTCTTTATCACCCTGAATCACTCTTCTCTGATGGTTTGTATAGGAGGGACCATATAACCAGCCATGAGACAAGACTGACAGGTCTTTCTACTCATCAACCACACACATGCAAACAGATACACACACAGTTACACACACAGATACACACACATGCACACTTGAATGAACATGCACACACACACACACACACACACACACACACACACACACACACACACACACACACACACACACTCATACACATGCATGCACGCACACACACACACACACACACACACACAAACACACACACACACACACACACAAATACAAAGATTTCCATTCCAGATAAGACAATGTCAAGCCATAGAGCGGAGCTCTGATAGACGTGGTCTGGTCCGTATCGATCCGGTGTTTACAAGCTCCAGATTTATGGAACAGAAGAAAAGGTTTTCAGATTTCACCTTTTCAATTAGAGCTGATGTGATTTGTGTAACAGCTGTAGACAGTTGCTTCTACACAAAATGTAGATTGGATGTTAGATGTGTCTCGTTGACGAGTCTAGGCAGTGTGCCTCTCGTCCAGCGTACTACAATCAGAATGAATCAAAATCACATAATGAGGACGGCATATTTTTTTAAATGTAGATTCACAGTGAAGTTGCCCTTTAAATCAGAAAGGCACAAAAGCATTGATTGCTCCTCCTGCTCAAAATGCACTATCCACAACCACTTGGTTTATGCACCTTTCCATCTGTAGTCTATTGGTAAAAATGTGCCTTCTTCAAATGAGCTACCTGCCCCTACCTACCTTGCAACCATGTGCAACATCAGCAATATAGAACTTTAACCAGCAAACCTCAGGCTCCCCCTCCATTTCCCAAATTGATGTACCACTCAGCAACCCCTGCTATGCAATATAAGACTCCCCCCCCAGACTCCAGTTAACCTACAGCAAATCAGACATTTATATTCGGGAGCTCAGCCAAGGCTATCTGGGAACATTAAAAAGAAAAGGAGTGAGGTGCACATTTTATCCATGACAAAAAAATACGAATAGACTAGTCAGAGTTAGGATCCTTCTGTGAGCTAGGAGGCTAGGAGCTCAGCTTCCTGGGGTTGGGTTTCAGCAGTGTGATGGGAGGGAACATTGATTTAATTTCAGCCTCCACAGAGCTTCTCACTAACCTGCTCTGGGACCAGGATTTACTACCCATGATGCTTGGAGATAGCACCATGTGACCTCGGTAGATTTTGGTGAAGTGAGAGGAGAGATGTACTGGGATTAATTTTGAGTCATGAGCAGTATCACAGGGTTTAGATCAATTCAAGGTCCCAGAAGTTCTGGTGAGTGATGAAAGTAAAAAGCGATCCAAATTCTCACAAGCAGAAAATATAAATATTCCAATAAAATACTGTTCAAGGGTATTCTCGGTTATCTTCTCAAATGCACCTTTTAGCGTTCTCTCTAGATGCACGTTGGCTAAGCACTGAAAAACACAACTATTTTTCGGAGAATTTACCACACATGCTCGTCTCGTTTCTCGTGTCCATGGGATCTCCACAACGAGCCCTGTTATGGTTTCATGGCCTGTAACCATTCTGGCCTATAATAGGAGATGTCATTTTACATTCCATGGCAGAGCGGCTCACTCTCATCTGTTCTGTGCCATTGAGCTCTGAGGTGCTTTCAAAGGCGAGACTCCAAAGGCAGGGGTCTCTGAAAATGACATGCTAAGGTCAATAACTGTTACTCTTCAACTGGGCTGTGGATTTATGTGAGAATGCCAAGGCCTTATAAAATAATGTGTCCAGCATTGGTGGAAGGGATGAGATTGGAACAATAAGAGAGACACAGGAAACAAGGTGAATACCGATGACATTAAATTATTAGTTGAAATACCTTTTTTTAATTTCCCTGTTGGTTTGAGAGGGAGGCTCGCACCAGTTGTCGGACCGGTGCTGTTTTCCTAGTGTAAAATCTGATGCTTGTTTGAAAACCGGTCATAACTCATGTTGACATGTGTAGGGCTGCCAAGGGGCAAACAGCTTTGTCTAATCACGTGTGGCTCCTTTGAGAAAACAACTGAACAATGTCATTCACAGCAGAGCCCTATTAGAAAGCCACATTATTAGGTGGCCATTTTGAGAAAAAAACAGAACAATGTCATTCACAGCAGAGCTATATTAGAAAGCCACATCATTAGACGGCCATTTTGAGAAAACAACTGAACAATGTCATTCACAGCAGAGCTATATTAGAAGCCACATCATTAGGCGGCGATTTTGAGAAAACAACTGAACAATGTCATTCACAGCAGAGCCCTATTAGAAAGCCACATTTTTAGGTGGCCATTTTGAGAAAAAAACAGAACAATGTCATTCACAGCAGAGCCCTATTAGAAAGCCACATTATTAGGTGGCCATTTTGAGAAAAACACAGAACAATGTCATTCACAGCAGAGCTATATTAGAAGCCACATCATTAGGCGGCGATTTTGAGAAAACAACTGAACAATGTCATTCACAGCAGAGCCCTATTAGAAAGCCACATTTTTAGGTGGCCATTTTGAGAAAAAAAATGAACAATGTCATTCACAGCAGGGCTATATTAGAAAGCCACATCATTAGACGGCCATTTTGAGAAAACAACTGAACAATGTCATTCACAGCAGAGCCCTATTAGAAAGCCACATTATTAGGTGGCCATTTTGAGAAAAAAATTGAACAATGTCATTCACAGCAGAGCCCTATTAGAAAGCCACATTATTAGGTGGCCATTTTGAGAGAAAAAAACAGAACGATGTCATTCACAGCAGAGCTATATTAGAAAGCCACATTTTTAGGTGGCCATTTAGAGAAAAAAATTGAACAATGTCATTCACAGCAGAGCGCTATTAGAAAGCCACATCATTAGATGGCGATTTTGAGAGAAAAATGGGACAATGTCATTCACAGCAGAACCCTATTAGAAAGCCACATTATTAGACGGCCATTTTGAGAAAACAACTGAACAATGTAATTCACAGCAGAACCCTATTAGAAAGCCACATTATTAGGCAGCCATTTTGAGAGAAAAAAACTAAACAATGTCATTCACAGCAGAACCCTATCAAAAAGCCACATTATTAGGTGGCCATTTTGAAAAAAAAACTGAATAATGTAATTCACAGCAGAACCCTATTAGAAAGCCACATTATTAGATGGCCATTTTGAGAAAACAACTGAACAATGTCATTCACAGCAGAGCCCAATTAGAAAGCAACATTATTAGGTGGCCATTTTGAAAAAAAAACTGAATAATGTAATTCACAGCAGAACCCAATTAGAAAGCCACATTATTAGGTGGCCATTTTGAAAAAAAAACTGAATAATGTAATTCACAGCAGAACCCTATTAGAAAGCCACATTATTAGACGGCCATTTTGAGAAAACAACTGAACAATGTCATTCACAGCAGAGCCCTATTAGAAAGCAACATTATTAGGTGGCCATTTTGAAAAAAAAACTGAATAATGTAATTCACAGCAGAACCCTATTAGAAAGCCACATTATTAGACGGCCATTTTGATAAAACAACTGAACAATGTCATTCACAGCAGAGCCCTATTAGAAAGCCACATTATTAGGCGGCCATTTTGAGAAAAAACAGAACAATGTCATTCAAAGCAGAGCCCTATTAGAAAGCCACATCATTAGGCGGCCATCTTGAGAGAAAAAACAGAACAATGTCATTCACAGCAGAGCCCTATTAGAAATCCACATCATTAGGCGGCCATCTTGAGAGAAAAAACAGAACAATGTCATTGACAGCAGAGCCCTATTAGAAAGCCACATTATTAGGCGGCCATTTTGAGAGAAAAAACTAAACAACGTCATTGACATCAGAGCCCTATTAGAAAGCCACATTATTAGGCGGCCATTTTGAGAAAATAAAGAGGAAGAAAGAACAAACTTGCGGTGGGAGTGGCCCCCGCTCTTCCAGGCGCTATCGTATTCACCAACCTAACTGGTCTGTCAATTTCATGGCCGGGTTGTGAATAATAAGGGACGTTAAAAGGCACCCAGAATTTTACGATATGCCAGACTCATATTTCTCGCCTCTGCCTTGTGGATCATGGATTTCATATTGGGTCTCGGATAAATTGCAATGCATTCCCAAACGCTGGCGTGAGAGACCTGTAATTTAATTTCTCCCCTCTCTTCCCTCCCCAGGGTCAGTGGTTCAGACTCCCCTCTCTACCCTCCCCAGGGTCAGTGGTTCAGACTCCCCTCTCTACCCTCCCCAGGGTCAGTAGTTCAGAGTCCCCTCTCTTCTCTCCCCAGGGTCAGTGGTTCAGACTCCCCTCTCTACTCTCCCCAGGGTCAGTGGTTCAGACTCCCCTCTCTTCTCTTCCCAGGGTCAGTGGTTCAGACTCCCCTCTCTACCCTCCCCAGGGTCAGTGGTTCAGAGTCCCCTCTCTACTCTCCCCAGGGTCAGTAGTTCAGACTCCCCTCTCTACTCTCCCCAGGGTCAGTGGTTCAGACTCCCCTCTCTTCTCTCCCCAGGGTCAGTGGTTCAGACTCCCCTCTCTACTCTCCCCAGGGTCAGTGGTTCAGAGTCCCCTCTCTACCCTCCCCAGGGTCAGTGGTTCAGACTCCCCTCTCTACTCTCCCCAGGGTCAGTGGTTCAGAGTCCCCTCTCTACCCTCCCCAGGGTCAGTGGTTCAGACTCCCCTCTCTACTCTCCCCAGGGTCAGTGGTTCAGACTACCCTCTCTTCTCTCCCCAGGGTCAGTGGTTCAGACTCCCCTCTCTTCTCTCCCCAGGGTCAGTGGTTCAGACTCCCCTCTCTACTCTCCCCAGGGTCAGTGGTTCAGACTCCCCTCTCTTCTCTCCCTAGGGTCAGTGGTTCAGACTCCCCTCTCTACTCTCCCCAGGGTCAGTGGTTCAGACTCTCCTCTCTACTCTCCCTGTGGTCTGTTGTAACGGCCGTGGTCCAGAGGGGTGCGAGATCAGACCTAAAATGAAGAGCATCAATCTTCTCCTCCCTCCTCACTCCAATTGTTTTGCCTTGTGTATGTACAATAGAGAAGGCGAGAGACAGAGAGAGAGAGACAGAGAGAGAGAGAGAGAGAGAGACAGAGAGAGAGAGAGAGAGAGAGAGAGAGAGAGACAGAGAGACAGAGAGAGAGAGAGAGAGAGAGAGAGAGAGAGTGAGAGAGAGAGAGAGAGAGAGAGAGAGAGAGAAGGTGAGATAGTGTCTGCATTGTTTTGTAATTGATGTGAAATATGCAGAAGAGGTATAAAAACCCTAGCAACCTATATACTGTAGATAATTTTCAGGGCATGCCTGCAGCTAAGAACATAATAATAATAAGCCATTTAGCAGACGCTTTTATCCAAAGCGACTTACAGTCATGCGTGCATACATTTTTGTGTATGGGTGGTCCCGGGGATCGAACCCACTACCTTGGCGTTTCAAGCGCCGTGCTCTACCAGCTGAGCTACAGCAGGGAACCTCTTTCCTCTCTAACATAATGTACAAACAAGGGGATAAGCCCACACAGTCAGACAGGGTGAGCCAGGGTGCGGGTAAACATCACAACTAAAAACACAGGAGCTGTCAATCACTGCAAATCAACTCATGTACCTCACCAGAGGGATTTTTTTACCCACTCCTCCCACCTTCTGAGGAAACATTTGGGAATGTTTTTTGTTGATTTCCGTGGGCGGTGGTGCTTCACGGGAGGGCACTCTGACTGTGTCTTCAACTCCAGGCTGTGTGCTCCTCGCTGCTCTTCGCCGAATGTCGCCGTGCCACCTGACGGAACACTTCTCCTTTTCTCCTCCCTCACGCTGATCTTCTTCTCTTTCACAGCGCTGGTGAGAGGAGCAGCCAACGAGTGGGCTGCTGAGCATTCAAGTAGATCATGGGAGGCAGCTGCTCGGTAATGGTCTCTAGACAAAAAACACATGGCCTTCTGAGGTAAACTAGATCCATAGATATTACTCTAAAAAGACAGACAACATCTAGATGTCCTATATGTCTGCTGGCTGCACTGTTGTATCCTCCTGCCAGACGCCTGTGAAATGGTTTCTAGGGCATTGTGTGATCTTCTAGCCCCACGCTGGCTGGCTACATGCTGAGGAGAGATTCAACAGAGACGTCGCAACAGAAATATGTATTTGGTTGGACTGTGCAGCCTTTGTAGTTATTTTATAGTAGCTTTATGTTCTCGCTGCCTCATAGCATTGGTCTTTAATGCTTGCTGATTCTTTGTGCACGGTCTTGTCTAACTAAATGTCTAATTTCTCTGCTTTTGAACTGCATTGTGACATGCAGCCTCATCTCCGGTCTCTCCCCCAACACACACCCACATCCACCAACCAACAGCGACTCCAGTCTCTCCCCCAACACACTCCCACATCCGCCAACCAACAGAGACTCCAGTCTCTCCCCCAACACACTCCCACATCCACCAACCAACAGAGAATCCAGTCTCTCCCCCAACACACTCCCACATCCACCAACCAACAGAGAATCCAGTCTCTCCCCCAACACACTCCCACATCCACCAACCAACAGAGACGCCAGTCTCTCCCCCAACACACTCCCACATCCACCAAGCAACAGAGACTCCAGTCTCTCCCCCAACACACTCCCACATCCACCAAGCAACAGAGACTCCAGTCTCTCCCCCAACACACTCCCACATCCACCAACCAACAGAGACTCCAGTCTCTGCCCCAACACACTCCCACATCCACCAACCAACAGAGACTCCAGTCTCTGCCCCAACACACTCCCACATCCACCAACCAACAGAGACTCCAGTCTCTGCCCCAACACACTCCCACATCCACCAACCAACAGAGACTCCATTCTCTGCCCCAACACACTCCCACATCCACCAACCAACAGAGACTCCATTCTCTCCCCCAACACACTCCCACATCCACCAACCAACAGAGACTCCATTCTCTGCCCCAACACACTCCGACATCCACCAACCAACAGAGACTCCATTCTCTGCCCCAACACACTCCCACATCCACCAACCAACAGAGACTCCAGTCTCTGCCTCAACACACTACCACATCCACCAACCAACAGAGACTCCAGTCTCTCCCCCAACACACTCCCACATCCACCAACCAACAGAGACTCCAGTCTCTCCCCCAACACACTCCCACATCCACCAACCAACAGAGACTCTAGTCTCTCCCCCAACACACTCCCACATCCACCAACCAACAGAGACTCTGGTCGCTTCCCCAACACACTCCCACATCCACCAACCAACAGAGACTCTGGTGTAGGAGCAGAAAGATAAGAGAGCGTAGGAGCAGAACAGAACATCCTACATCATGTAGGTTCAGGGATGAGCCCAGAGCTGTCCGCAAAATGGAAATCATAAACAGAATTGTGAGCTGCTTCTCAGCAACATAAAGTGACAGCCATGTAAATAATGTTGGTGGAATGTGCTACAACTGAAGCTCAATTTACTTTTCCTCCCTAAAGGGGGCAATTTGCTCTTTGAAGGTATTTTGGCTTCCTTCTCATGCCAAGCAACAGCTCTGGAGTTACAGAGCTACAACAGAGTTGAGAGGAGCTTAACTAGGACCTTAACCAGGAGCTTAAACAGGACCTTAACCAGGACCTTAACCAGGACTTTAACCAGGACCTCAACCAGGACCATAACCAGGACATTAACCAGGAGCTTCACTAGGACCTTAACCAGGACCTTAACTAGGAGCTTAACCAGGACCTTAACCAGGACCTTAACCAGGACCTTAACCAGGACCTTAACCAGGACCTTCACCAGGACCTTAACCAGGACCTTAACCAGGACATTAACCAGGACCTTAACCAGGACCTTAACCAGGACCTTAACCAGGACCTTAACCAGGACCTTAACCAGGACCTTAACCAGGAGCTTCACCAGGACCTTAACCAGGACCTTAACCAGGACCTTAACCAGGACCTTAACCAGGACCTTAACCAGGAGCTTCACCAGGACCTTAACCAGGACCTTAACCAGGACCTTAACCAGGAGCTTCACCAGGACCTTAACCAGGACCTTAACCAGGACCTTAACCAGGACCTTAACCAGGAGCTTCACCAGGACCTTAACCAGGACCTTAACCAGGACCTTAACAGGACCTTAACCAGGACCTTAACCTTCCTATACTTCTAGCTGTGTGCGTGCTATTGAAAATCATTATGGCACCCAGTGGCGGACTTTGCCTCAGGCCTCACATCATCTGCGGGCCTCATGAGCTGGTCATAATGTAAAAAGAAAAGTGTGTGTGGTGGTGGGGGGGGGGGGGGGTCTTAGACTGGCCTCTGCCTGGGGCCTCCAAATCACTAAGTCCGCCCCTGATGGCACCATATGTCTGCCATGACCTTGGTATTTGTTCATTTATACCAAGGTCATGATTTTTATGA
This sequence comes from Coregonus ussuriensis, assembly GCA_031479575.1. Classification (NCBI taxonomy): domain Eukaryota; kingdom Metazoa; phylum Chordata; class Actinopteri; order Salmoniformes; family Salmonidae; genus Coregonus; species Coregonus ussuriensis. Next base: position 48,305,414 of record CM062495.1, on the reverse strand, counting down.
CGTATAACATAAAACAGATGTGAAAGCCGGAAAAAGTGAAATCAATGACTTGGACTAATGACCTAGAAGTGTGAACCAGTACCATTGAGAGAATGAAAATGCACCCTCTGAAATGTTGAGTCGACCACCGTCAAATGAAATTACCATTGGGCTGGCACACACATGCCCTCATTATAGATAATCACTCGCAAGAAACACTTTCCCAAAAGCCCTCATTGCTGAATACCCCAAAGCCGATTATATAGCACTTATAATATAAGAATCTGATTGAAAAGTTGACTTTGTAGTTTCTTAAGTTTGTTCGTAACACTTTATGTAAAGATTTGATTACAAATGGTTATAAACTAATTAATTTAAACCATTACATTAAGTAAATGCATGTAACAGGGCTGTTGTTCACAATGTATACATTTAGTCAATATTCATAAGCAAGCCTTCAAAAAAAGTTTTGCTGAATTAGTCATTATTCACAAGCCTTCAAATAAAGTTTGGCTGAATTCGTTGTGAACATGTTTAAGTTTGCGTTGTGAACTAGTGAACTGTGCTCCAGGTTCCACAGTATGAACAGATCACATCTAAAAGAGACAGCTATAATATTCAGACCACACTCAAATGAGGCAAGGTTCACCTCAATGAGGCACGGTTCACATCAGTGAGGCACGGTTCAGAATACACTCTTCGCCAGACAGCCAGTCGGCCAAACGCTCAGACATACAGATTAAGTTAAGAAAACCACAGCAGGAACCAGAGCCCTGGTATCCGCTTTCACTGTGCTTTCATGTGTAACACTGGCTTTACTGTCTATGAGCAGATGATGAATCTGTATGCAGAGCCCAGCTAGGGCCTGCTCTACTGCTCTGCCTCCTCTAATGGCAGAGGAAAGGAAAGCCACCAAGGTGCAACTGAGGAGCTCCCTGGACTGAATGGGAGTATTGTACAGTGGCTCAGACAAACAGTGTAGCTACAACAGATCCCGGGGGGAGGAAAGGTTAGGAGGAGAACTAGACCAGGGGGCCCTAGCGCACTTCTCCTCACCCCTCACCTCCACCCTCACCCTGTATTCCACCTGACAAAACCAGGAGGACCTAGTGCACTCCTCACCCCTCTCCTCCACCCTCACCCTGTACCAGGAGGACCCAGTGCGCTCCTCACCCCTCACCTCCACCCTGTACCAGGAGGACCTAGTGCACTCCTCACCCCTCACCTCCATCCTCACCCTGTACCAGGAGGACCTAGTTTGCTCCTCACCCCTCACTTCCACCCTGTATCAGGAGAACCTAGCGCACTCCTTACCCTTCACCCCTCACCTACACCCTCACCCTGTACCAGGAGGACCTAGTGCACTCCTCACCCCTCACCTCCATCCTCACCCTGTACCAGGAGGACCCAGTGCGTTCCTCACCCCTCACCTCCACCCTGTACCAGGAGGACCTAGTGCGCTCCTCACCCCTCACCTCCAACCCCACCCTGTACCAGGAGGACCTAGTGCACTCTTCACCCCTCACACACCTGAGTTCCATATACACATGGAGGCAAATGTCTGACTGTCAAGTCAATGTCAATGTACAGTACATATGCAATGGACGGTTCCTCCCCTTACAAAAATACCTACAGGAATTCTGCATGAGAAATCCACACAGACTCACACTGACAAATTACACAAATACTTTTGTCTGACTATTTTAATCTATCAGTGAAAATTGATACAGCGTTAATCGTCCCCATTTATGTTTCACCGTGCCACATCTGTACTAATTAGGGTTGAACAATTACGGGAACTTTTAATAAATTCCCTGGTTTTCCCAGAATCCCAGTTGGAGAAGTCTCAGAATCAGAAAGGAATATGCAGGAAATCCGAAATCCTCCAACCAGGACTTGTGGAAAAACAGGGAATTTCTTGAATGTTCCCGGAATTTTGCAACCCTAGCGCGGATGCAGCCAGAGAACTAAATTAATTGTGTAAAGGTTGATTTAACTTCGAGATGAAAGTTTCCCGGAAGCCAAGCTGTCACAGGAGTTATGACAAGATTACATATTTCAGTTAACTGGCCAAAAAGTTAAATAAATTGCAGAGCATATTTATCTGAAAGTCAGCTTGTAATTTCACAAAGCTGGGAACGCTATGTGGTTTTCTTCATTTATTTATGTATTTATTTATACCTGTATTTATTTATATATTTATTTATATATTTATTTATATATTTCTATATGTACTTATTTCCCCTTCGCTCCTGTTGCATCCTGTTCCTAGCAAGCGTGCGACACGCTAAAGTCAGCTGCTTTTTTGTGGCTGGATTATTGAGTGATTCTGCCCCAGTTTAATTTGAAGGAAGCCTACAGCTTCGTGTGATTAATCCCTCACGATTTAAAGATTTATAGAAGTCTCAAATTGTCCGGAAACCGGAGGAGAGGAGCTGTGCAGAGAGGGGAGGAGAAGAAAGAGAGGGGAAATGTTCAGTGTGGAAGTAGACCTCCAGTCAACCTGTCATTCACCCCTTATGTTCAGTATGGAAGTAGACCTCCAGTCAACCCGTAATTCATCCCTTATTTACGCTTTCATTGGCTACTGTTTAAATCCTCACAGTTAGTGTGGAAGACCCTGTGGTTTCACTAACCCCTATCCACTTTCAGAATGCATTTAAGCACTCTGTCAACATATACATTTCTCTCTATATCATTCTTTCAGAGTCTCTTTCCCCCTGTTATCCCTCTGTGGTCCCTGTGGCACCCAACTCATCCTCTCTCTATCTGACCTGGAAGAGGTGTGCTTGGTTTGGATCCTTTCAGAGAGGATTATGGCTCTAAGAAGTGGGCACCTGTCAACATGTGTGAACCCTTTTCAACAGGACGGTAACAAAAGAATACCCGCCCCCCTCAACCATTTTCCCACTAGCATACACACTAGTATACACACTAGTATACACATTAGTATACACACTAGTACACACACTAGTACACACACTAGTATACACACTAGTATACACACTAGTACACACACTAGTACACACACTAGTATACACACTAGTACACACACTAGTACACACACTAGTATACACACTAGTGTACACACTAGTACACACACTAGTATACACACTAGTATACACACTAGTACACACACTAGTATACACACTAGTATACACACTAGTATACACACTAGTACACACACTAGTATACACACTAGTATACACACTAGTATACACACTAGTACACACACTAGTATACACACTAGTATACACACTAGTACACACACTAGTACACACACTAGTACACACACTAGTATACACACTAGTACACACACTAGTATACACACTAGTACACACACTAGTATACACACTAGTACACACTAGTATACACACTAGTATACACACTAGTACACACACTAGTACACACACTAGTACACACACTAGTACACACACTAGTATACACACTAGTATACACACTAGTACACACTCTAGTACACACACTAGTACACACACTAGTACACACACTAGCATATTACACATATACCTCTGGACTCTTCCTGCTACACTTGATAAGTGCATCTGGTAAGTACAGCTATCAGAACGTGTGTGTTTGTATGCGTGTTTGTGTGCCTGTTTGTGTGCGTGCGCATTTCAATGATGTGTTGCTTTTTTGAGCCAGTGTGACGAGAGATCCACACGTGCTGTCCGCGTTGACATCCCAAATCCATCACGTCCACCACTAGAGTGCAGAGTTCAGGAGCGGCTTTGTCTCTGAGCTAAAGCTGTGGGGCCTGCCAATGTAAAGAAACAAGAGTTGAACTAATGATTATCATCAGGCCCTTTAATAATATGTATGTCAAACATCTGCAACCACAGAACATCAAGCTGCGGGTCAAGGGACTAGGCACGCATGGCCCTGTGGTCAGAGATACAGAGCTATCCTTCACTGTGACTGTAGTTGGGGGCTGAGGGTTAGTTTGCCTTCTAGTACTGACCAAACAGAAGCTGGCCAAGCGTCCAATGGGATCACCAGGTCATAGGTCAAAGTGTGTCAGATGCCAGTAGGTAAACCAGGTGTCTGGGGTCACTGGAGTCAGGAGTCTGGACAATGACCTCTGGTCCACTGACGGGGGAAATGTAGTGGCCTCATATTCACCTTGCTGGAATATTTAGACATACAACTACAATCAACATCAGTGTTTACAAGAAGACCAATGCAGAGACTTGCTTTTGATGGAGAGCTGGTATTCATTTGTATGCAAATTACATAGATGTAAACAACCACCTAATAAGTTACTGTGTATAGCGTTCTCTAGACTGAACCAATGTCCATCCCAACAGTGTTGATATAAGTTACTGTGTATAGCGTTCTCTAGACTGAACCAATGTCCATCCCAACAGTGTTGATATAAGTTACTGTATATAGCGTTCTCTAGACTGAACCAACGTCCATCCCAACAGTGTTGATATAAGTTACTGTGTAGAGCATTCTCTAGACTGAACCAATGTCCATCCCAACAGTGTTGATATAAGTTACTGTGTATAGCGTTCTCTAGACTGAACCAATGTCCATCCCAACAGTGTTGATATAAGTTACTGTGTATAGCGTTCTCTAGACTGAACCAATGTCCATCCCAACAGTGTTGATATAAGTTACTGTGTATAGCGTTCTCTAGACTGAACCAATGTCCATCCCAACAGTGTTAATATAAGTTACTGTGTAGAGCGTTCTCTAGACTGAACCAATGTCCATCCCAACAGTGTTGATATAAGTTACTGTGTATAGCGTTCTCTAGACTGAACCAATGTCCATCCCAACAGTGTTGATATAAGTTACTGTGTATAGCGTTCTCTAGACTGAATCAATGTCCATCCCAACAGTGTTGATATAAGTTACTGTGTATAGCGTTCACTAGACTGAACCAATGTCCATCCCAACAGTGTTGATATAAGTTACTGTGTATAGCGTTCTCTAGACTGAACCAATGTCCATCCCAACAGTGTTGATATAAGTTACTGTGTATAGCGTTCTCTAGACTGAACCAATGTCCATCCCAACAGTGTTGAAATAACTTACTGTGTATAGCGTTCTCTAGACTGAACCAATGTCCATCCCAACAGTGTTGATATAAGTTACTGTGTATAGCGTTCTCTAGACTGAACCAATGTCCATCCGAACAGTGTTGATATAAGTTACTGTGCATAGCATTCTCTAGACTGAACCAATGTCCATCCCAACAGTGTTGATATAAGTTACTGTGTATAGCGTTCTCTAGACTGAACTAATGTCCATCCCAACAGTGTTGATATAAGTTACTGTGCATAGCATTCTCTAGACTGAACCAATGTCCATCCCAACAGTGTTGATATAAGTTACTGTGTATAGCGTTCTCTAAACTGAACCAATGTCCATCAAAACAGTGTTGATATAAGTTACTGTGTATAGCGTTCTCTAGACTGAACCAATGTCCATCCCAACAGTGTTGATATAAGTTACTGTGTATAGTGTTCTCTAGACTGAACCAATGTCCATCCCAACAGTGTTGATATAAGTTACTGTGTATAGCGTTCTCTAGACTGAACCAATGTCCATCCCAACAGTGTTGATATAAGTTACTGTGTAGAGCATTCTCTAGACTGAACCAATGTCCATCCCAACAGTGTTGATATAAGTTACTGTGTATAGCGTTCTCTAGACTGAACCAATGTCCATCCCAACAGTGTTGATATAAGTTACTGTGTATAGCGTTCTCTAGACTGAACCAATGTCCATCCCAACAGTGTTGATATAAGTTACTGTGTATAGCGTTCTCTAGACTGAACCAATGTCCATCCCAACAGTGTTGATATAAGTTACTGTGTATAGCGTTCTCTAGACTGAACCAATGTCCATCCCAACAGTGTTGATATAAGTTACTGTGTATAGCGTTCTCTAGACTGAACCAATGTCCATCCCAACAGTGTTGATATAAGTTACTGTGTATAGCATTCTCTAGACTGAACCAATGTCCATCCCAACAGTGTTGATATAAGTTACTGTGTATAGCGTTCTCTAGACTGAACCAACGTCCATCCCAACAGTGTTGATATAAGTTACTGTGCATAGCATTCTCTAGACTGAACCAACGTCCATCCCAACAGTGTTGATATAAGTTACTGTGTATAGCGTTCTCTAGACTGAACCAATGTCCATCCCAACAGTGTTGATATAAGTTACTGTGTATAACGTTCTCTAGACTGAACCAATGTCCATCCCAACAGTGTTGATATAAGTTACTGTGTATAACGTTCTCTAGACTGAACCAATGTCCATCCCAACAGTGTTGATATAAGTTACTGTGTAGAGCGTTCTCTAGACTGAACCAACGTCCATCCCAACAGTGTTGATATAAGTTACTGTGTATAGCGTTCTCTAGACTGAACCAATGTCCATCCCAACAGTGTTGATATAAGTTACTGTGTATAGCGTTCTCTAGACTGAACCAATGTCCATCCCAACAGTGTTGATATAAGTTACTGTGCATAGCATTCTCTAGACTGAACCAATGTCCATCCCAACAGTGTTGATATAAGTTACTGTGTATAGCGTTCTCTAGACTGAACCAATGTCCATCCCAACAGTGTTGATATAAGTTACTGTGTAGAGCGTTCTCTAGACTGAACCAATGTCCATCCCAACAGTGTTGATATAAGTTACATTGTTGGGCTTCAATAGTAGATTTTCTCTCCTGCCAACATTCCTAATGGAACAACTTCATCACAGCACTGAGTAGTACGACAAAACTGTCCATATCACACATTTAAGAGAACATTAATTTTCTTCTTTGAAGTGGAGAGCTGAAGACACATTTGTACAAATGAAAAACCTAATTCAGCTTTTTAATAAACTAGATTTATGATGAAACACTAGTCGTAGTAAATTAATGCTATTTGATGAACTTATCAATGAGGTTTCATTTGAAAAGTTGAACATCCCAGAATTAACTGAACATGGATTCCAACTGTGAAATTAAAATGTAGATTACAATCATTTTGATAATTACGCACATGCTCTGTATTATAAATACCACAATATTCTGCCATACTTAGATTCTGAACAAACTATGGGTGTAATATTTTAGCTTCCGAGGAAAAAGAACAGGTACAGCCAAATACTGTTGCTTTGGTGGACAACTGAAGTCCTTAGTATGAAAGTGGTAAAATTAGATAGGATTACTGCATAATCATGTTAACTGCGATGCAACCAACAAAATATGTGGCAGTACCTCTTTTCATCATGTATCATATAACAGATTCTAATTCATTTCACCATCTACCGAAGGTGAGGTCATTCTGTTTTTTTTTTTTTTTTTGCTGACATGACAGCCGTTGAGGGTGATTTAGCCTGGGTTAACGATATGTGAGTTCAGATATCAAATCAATGAAAGACAATATGGTATTCCTGTACATACTGTGAGTGATAAAGTAAGACCGTTGGGAAATTTGAGGTTTGGGTTTTTTTATAGGGAGAAGTTTTGCCTCTTGGAACTGGTTCCATTTGGGTTTGTGTGCTGAGCTTGGTGTGGGTGGTCTCGACTACTGTTACAATTACGACTTGTACCGCAAGTGATTACCATATGTGACATCATTGATGTGACGAAGGAAGGCCAATCCTGTCTATTTAACGCTCACAGTGTTGTTGGAACAAAGAGGCACTCTGTAACGCTTCTGCACGTACAGGCATATTCCTTTTTTGCTCTCTCTAGCCCTCTCTCTCTCTCTCTCTCTCTCTCTCTCTCTTTCTCTCTCTCTCTCTCTCTCTCTCTCTCTCTCTCTCTCTCTCTCTCTCTCTCTCTCTCTCTCTCTCTCTCTCTCTCTCTCTATCTCTCTCTCTCTCTCTCTATCTCTCTCTCTATCTCTCTCTCTCTCTCTCTCTCACACACACACACAAACACAAACACAAACGAACACACACTCACACTCACTCACAGCGGAAGGCTCCCATGGCTCGTCACCACTCAAGAGTCCTTTTTCTTTTGACAGAGCCTGACACATCCAGTGAGGAGTGTGTTTCAAGTGGTGCCAACTGTGCCCTCTTCTCCTTCCACCTTTTGTCTGCGTGGGGCGCTCCATGTCATGGGCAGCCCTCATAGAGGGGTGCATTGACCCCCTCCCCGACCCCTCTCCACTGTTGTCTATGTTATTATAGCTGAGCCTCGTCTGTCTCCGCCAGGCTCTCTCTGGCCCTCAGAAGCCACAGGATCGTAAGGACTTTTGGCCAACGCTACGCTTCCCTCCCTCAAAGCTATCGACACCATTGGTCCTTTTTTTTTATTCCAGTCTCTCTGTTGGAGTGTAAAGAAAATAAACAAATAGTTTTAGTCCAGCTTGATATGAGAGGGTTAGACCTGGATGACCCCACCGGAGGGTGTTATAAGCTATGTGGGCCCTTCTTCTCCTGACGAGGGCGGGTCCGGGTGGATGGCCATGTGCTCTTATAATCTCCACCCGGCACAGCCAGAAGGGGACTGGCCACCCCTCAGAGCCTGGTTCCTCTCTAGGTTTCTTCCTAGGGTTCCTGCCTTTCTAGGGAGTTTTTTTTCCTAGCCACCGTGCTTCTACATCTGCTGATGTAAAAAGGCCTTTATAATTACATTTGATTGATTGATGTCAGTGATGAGGTAAGATGTTGTACGCCAGGGATTCACAGGGTCATACAGGGCCTGGCCGTTTACTCTGCCGAGCCTGCCTCTAACCCCTGGCCTCCCCAAGTCTTAGTCCAACCCTCCTGTTTTAGGCCCTGCCCCACGGCCCTGTTCCTACAGGCCAAACGTAGCATTATAGGCTAATCAGTGATGGCTAAGCCTGGGTTGGTAAGACACAAAAAAATATGACACCACTAAAATGTTCGTTCTTTTTTATATATATATATATATATATATATATATATATATATATATATATATATATATATATATATATATATACTTCAATTGCACTGATGGCATCAGAATTAGAGGAGTTCAATTCATGCAGAAAATTGAAAGTCTTAAAATTATACAATTTCTCCAAGCCCTTATTCACATTGGCAGTCTATCGGGACGGAACACGTACTTTGCCTTGTCTATAACGACAACACGGTCTCCAGAGGTTTGGCAAGGTTCTGTGGCCTAGCATCATGTAACTCATATTTAGCTTGAATCGTTTACTGTAACGACCACAGGCTGTTTACTCTCTATAAAGCTGTGTCCTCCTCTTCCAGCGGCAGCCGCTGATTGCCTGAATACTTGGGTGCGAGGTGGTTGGAGTCGTCAACAAAGCAGCACAACGCCAAGAAATATGATGACAAGTTTTTTAACTACCGGTAGTTTCTTTGAGAAGAGACAGTACAGTGCCCTTGCCGTTTTTCCTATTTTGTTGCATTACAACCTGTAATTTCAATGGATTTTTATTTGGATTTCATGTAATGGACATACACAAAATAGTCCAAATTGGTGAAGTGAAATTAAAAAAATAACTTGTTACAAAGATTTCTAAAAAAATTGATAACGGAAAAGTGGTGCGTGCATATGTATTCACCCCCTTTGCTATGAAACCCCTAAATAAGATCTGGTGCAACCAATTACCTTCAGAAGTCACATAATTAGTTAAATAAAGTCCACCTGTGTGCAATCTAAGTGTCACATGATCTGTCACACTTTAACGTACATTTTCAGCGGGGTCCGTTTTTTCAACTTTCCTCCAACGCTATCGGACCATTACCATGTCAATCAACGCTGAATCAAAACTTAGTTCACACCCCGGATTTTGATGCCAACACAGTCGCTACAGTCCCATTCGTTTTCATTGCAGCCTCGTTTGAATGCCACGGTTGCCCACATATGTACGGAACGGAGTTAGCTACCGTTACCAGCTCCACGATGAGAAGGTTCTGGCTAGTGTATCCCGCTGTCCTTCCACTCTTGTTGGATTTGGTTGTCCAGTTTATCAGGTCCCACGCTCCCATAACTGTTATGATTATTTATTTACAAGTTAATTACAATTTTTTATTTTTTTTGCTTTAGCGCCATCTGTACCTGATAGAGCAGATCTAGTCTCACGTGCGGAAATAAGCCGTTTGGCGCGACAGACTCATTAGGATGGAGACTAGAGCAGACCCAGAAGCTCTGACTGAACGGACGCACATTTGAGCGCCCCAGGACGGTCCATTTACTTTGTCCTGTTATCATTGTAGAATTTATGCTATAAAATCCTGCGATTTCATTGGAGCAGTTCCCCCCTCATAGCAAATAGCTGGCAAAACAACCAAGCAATGTTCGCACGGCCTATGCGCCCACGAAGGCGCTGCTGCTGTCAGTCGCTGACAGAGAGAGTAGTAGGTAACTGAACAGCTTGTTTTGAACAGCATATTTTTGAAACAGGAAAATGTAAAAATGTACTGCTCTTTTATGAGCATTTAAATCCATTAATGATATATTATACATACTTTATATTTGTAAATACAAAATATTTGTACTACATTTTTTTATATATTTTTTTCATCTCTAAATATAACTCAACATATTTTGTTTATATTTTATATTTACATACAATATTTCTATTTACCTACCTACAATATTTATATTTACCTACAATATTTATATTTACCTACAATATTTATATTTACCTATACCCTTCCATGTCCCATTGCTGTTCTATCCTGGGTATACCTGTGTGTTTCCTACCCATCAACAGTGTGTTTGGCACATCTGTGGAAAAGCTTCCCAGTCTAATTCAGCCACTTAATCAAGTCACTTAATGCATTGTTAACCACATTAAAAGGAGGTTGTTTCGCAAATACCTTCTGAGTTAAAGGGTTTTAAGGGTTACTGTGAAATTAGCCTTTGACAGTTAGAATGATTAGAGGCCTTGAGATTGCCTCTCCTTTCTGTGCTCTCCCCGTCCGTGGTCCCTTGGTACGCCTCAGCCATCATGACTCTCACTGCAGATGAGGTGACCTTGATTGACCCCTCTTTACGGGTTCTCATTCATCTTTCTCTATTTTCTTTCAGTATTCAAAGTGCTCATAATTGGAGCCCAGAGTGTGCTTTTTTTTTCAAACGAGCGGTTCCATAATTGTAACCCTTTTTTTCTATATCAATAGACAAATAGAGAACAGCTGCACAATTGATTCCCCTCATTTGTTTTGACTGTCATAATGAATTTGGGTCTCTGCTGCTCCTGTATGTTTTGCCTGCAATGTATGTGATGTGAGGAAAACAGTCAGATATACACTAGGTACCTGGCTGTAGGTGATGTGATACACTAGGTACCTGGCTGTAGGTGATGATACACTAGGTACCTGGCTGTAGGTGATGATACACTAGGTACCTGGCTGTAGGTGATGATACACTAGGTACCTGGCTGTAGGTGATGATACACTAGGTACCTGGCTGTAGGTGGTGATACACTAGGTACCTGGCTGTAGGTGATGTGATACACTAGGTACCTGGCTGTAGGTGATGATACACTAGGTACCTGGCTGTAGGTGATGATACACTAGGTACCTGGCTGTAGGTGGTGATACACTAGGTACCTTGCTGTAGGTGGTGATACACTAGGTACCTGGCTGTAGGTGATGTGATACACTAGGTACCTGGCTGTAGGTGATGATACACTAGGTACCTGGCTGTAGGTGGTGATACACTAGGTACCTGGCTGTAGGTGGTGATACACTAGGTACCTGGCTGTAGGAGATGATACACTAGGTACCTGGCTGTAGGTGATGATACACTAGGTACCTGGCTGTAGGTGATGATACACTAGGTACCTGGCTGTAGGTGATGATACACTAGGTACCTGGCTGTAGGAGATGATACACTAGGTACCTGGCTGTAGGTGATGATACACTAGGTACCTGGCTGTAGGTGATGATACACTAGGTACCTGGCTGTAGGTGATGATACACTAGGTACCTGGCTGTAGGTATTGTGATACACTAGGTACCTGGCTGTAGGTGGTGATACACTAGGTACCTGGCTGTAGGTGATGATACACTAGGTACCTGGCTGAAGGTGATGATACACTAGGTACCTGGCTGTAGGTGATGATACACTAGGTACCTGGCTGTAGGTGATGATACACTAGGTACCTGGCTGTAGGTGATGATACACTAGGTACCTGGCTGTAGGTGATGATACACTAGGTACCTGGCTGTAGGTGGTGATACACTAGGTACCTGGCTGTAGGTGGTGATACACTAGGTACCTGGCTGTAGGTGATGATACACTAGGTACCTGGCTGTAGGTGTGATACACTAGGTACCTGGCTGTAGGTGATGATACACTAGGTACCTGGCTGTAGGTGATGATTCACTAGGTACCTGGCTGTAGGTGATGATACACTAGGTACCTGGCTGTAGGTGATGATACACTAGGTACCTGGCTGTAGGTGATAATACACTAGGTACCTGGCTGTAGGTGATGATACACTAGGTACCTGGCTGTAGGTGATGATACACTAGGTACCTGGCTGTAGGTGATGATACACTAGGTACCTGGCTGTAGGTGATGATACACTAGGTACCTGGCTGTAGGTGATGATACACTAGGTACCTGGCTGTAGGTGTGATACACTAGGTACCTGGCTGTAGGTGATGATACACTAGGTACCTGACTGTAGGTGATGTGATACACTAGTTACCTGGTTGTAGGAGATGATACACTAGGTACCTGGCTGTAGGTGATGTGATACACTAGGTACCTGGCTGTAGGTGGTGATACACTAGGTACCTGGCTGTAGGTGATGATACACTAGGTACCTGGCTGTAGGTGTGATACACTAGGTACCTGGCTGTAGGTGATGATACACTAGGTACCTGGCTGTAGGTGATGATTCACTAGGTACCTGGCTGTAGGTGATGATACACTAGGTACCTGGCTGTAGGTGATGATACACTAGGTACCTGGCTGTAGGTGATAATACACTAGGTACCTGGCTGTAGGTGATGATACACTAGGTACCTGGCTGTAGGTGATGATACACTAGGTACCTGGCTGTAGGTGATGATACACTAGGTACCTGGCTGTAGGTGATGATACACTAGGTACCTGGCTGTAGGTGATGATACACTAGGTACCTGGCTGTAGGTGTGATACACTAGGTACCTGGCTGTAGGTGATGATACACTAGGTACCTGACTGTAGGTGATGTGATACACTAGTTACCTGGTTGTAGGAGATGATACACTAGGTACCTGGCTGTAGGTGATGTGATACACTAGGTACCTGGCTGTAGGTGGTGATACACTAGGTACCTGGCTGTAGGTGATGATACACTAGGTACCTGGCTGTAGGTGATGATACACTAGGTACCTGGCTGTAGGTGATGATACACTAGGTACCTGGCTGTAGGTGACGTGAAACACTATGAACCTATTGTTGTTGATGTGATACACTAGTTACCTGGTTGTAGGAGATGATACACTTCACAGGACAGTATGACCACACCAAAACACCACAGCAATACATTGATACACCGCTTTGCTTTATCTTGGCCAGGTCACAGTTGTAAATGAGAACTTGTTCTCAACTGGCTTACCTGGTTAAATGAAGGATAAATAAAATAAAATAAATCAGCATCTCTGGGATAAAGAATCTTGACAAGGTCTATAGTTCTATTGATAATGGAGTCGGGCTCTGGTTTCTGACTTCTGGGTGACACAGATTAAAATCTACAAATGTGTGAGTATAGGAAAAGGAACTGAACTTGGGTGAAACTGCAGCATAGGAAGAGGAGGAGGAGGAGGAGGAGGAGGAGGAGGTGGAGGAGGAGGATGAGGAGGAAGGAGGAGGAGTTGGAGGAGGAGGAGGAGGAGGAGGTGGAGGAGGTGGAGGAGGAGGTGGAGGAGGAGGAGGAGGTGGAGGAGGAGGAGGAGGAGGAGGTGGAGGAGGAGGAGGAGGAAGGAGGAGGAGGAAGGAGGAGGAGGTGGAGGAGGAGGAGGAGGAGGTGGAGGAGGAAGAGGAAGATGAGGAGGAGGAGGAGGTGGAGGAGGAGGAGGAGGTGGAGGAGGAGGAGGAGGTGGAGGAGGTGTAGGAGGAGGAGGAGGTGGAGGAGGAGGTGGAGGAGGAGGAGGAGGGGGAGGAGGTGGAGGAGGAGGTGGAGGAGAGGGGGGAGCTGGGCTACACTCTGGAGAGGTGGTAATGCTTCCTAAATGGATATCTAAGATGAGTAAATCGATTACCGGTAAAGTAAATGTAGGCTTTGCAGTGCCAGTGACAATGCCTGATAATGGAACGGCTGTTGTAATGTTAGGAGCTAGAGAGACAGAAGAGAGAGCGAGAATGATGGAGCTGAAGAAAGGTATTTGACTTTGATCGTTAGAGTGTGACATTGAGAGGGAGAAAGAAGAGAGAAACGATAGCAGGGTGAATGGAGTACGATGATGAGAGATACATTTACATTTTAGCAGACGCTCTTATCCAGAGCAACTTACAGGTAGTGAGTGCATACATTTTTCATACTGGCCCCCCATGGGAATCGAACCCACAACACTGGCGTTGCAAGCGCCATGCTCTACCAACTGAGCTACAGGAGGCCTACTGAGCTACAGAGAAGAAGAGATGGGGTTGATGGAGGCCGGGGCCCTGTTAGCTAAATGGTGCTGATTTTATAGTCAGGGGCCCTGTTAACTGAATGGTGCTGATTTTATAGTCAGGGGCCCTGTTAACTGAATGGTGCTGATTTTATAGTCAGGTGCCCTGTTAACTGAATGGTGCTGATTTTATAGTCAGGGGCCCTGTTAGCTAAATGGTGCTGATTTTATTGTCAGGGGCCCTGTTAACTGAATGGTGCTGATTTTATAGTCAGGGGCCCTGTTAGCTAAATGGTGCTGATTTTATGGTCAGGGGCCCTGTTAACTGAATGGTGCTGATTTTATAGTCAGGGGCCCTGTTAGGTAAATGGTGCTGCTTTTATAGTCAGGGGCCCTGTTAACTGAATGATTGTAATAGTCAGGGGGCCTGTTAGCTGAATGGGTTTATAGTCTGGGGCCTGTTAACTGAATGGTTTTATATTCTGGGGCCTGTTAACTGAATGGTTTTATAGTCTGGGGCCTGTTAACTGAATGGGTTTATAGTCTGGGGCCTGTTAACTGAATGGTTTTATATTCTGGGGCCTGTTAGCTGAATGGGTTTATAGTCTGGGGCCTGTTAACTGAATGGGTTTATAGTCTGGGGCCTGTTAACTGAATGGTTTTATATTCTGGGGCCTGTTAGCTGAATGGGTTTATAGTCTGGGGCCTGTTAGCTGAATGGGTTTATAGTCTGGGGCCTGTTAGCTGAATGGGTTTATAGTCTGGGGCCTGTTAGCTGAATGGTTTTATAGTCGGGGGCCTGTTAACTGAATGGGTTTATAGTCTGGGGCCTGTTAACTGAATGGTTTTATATTCTGGGGCCTGTTAGCTGAATGGGTTTATAGTCTGGGGCCTGTTAGCTGAATGGGTTTATAGTCTGGGGCCTGTTAGCTGAATGGGTTTATAGTCTGGGGCCTGTTAGCTGAATGGTTTTATAGTCGGGGGCCTGTTAACTGAATGGGTTTATAGTCAGGGGGCCTGTTAGCTGAATGGTTTTATAGTCGGGGGGCCTGTTAGCTGAATGGTTTTATAGTCGGGGGCCCTGTTAACTGAATGGGTTTATGGTCTGGGGGCCTGTTAGCTGAATGGTTTTATAGTCTGGGGCCTGTTAACTGAATGGGTTTATGGTCTGGGGGCCTGTTAGCTGAATGGTTTTATAGTCGGGGGCCCTGTTAACTGAATGGGTTTATAGTCAGGGGGCCTGTTAGCTGAATGGTTTTATAGTCGGGGGGCCTGTTAGCTGAATGGTTTTATAGTCGGGGGCCCTGTTAACTGAATGGGTTTATGGTTCTTGGGGCCTGTTAGCTGAATGGTTTTATAGTCTGGGGCCTGTTAACTGAATGGGTTTATGGTCTGGGGGCCTGTTAGCTGAATGGTTTTATAGTCGGGGGCCCTGTTAACTGAATGGTGCTGATTTTATAGTCAGGGGCCCTGTTAACTGAATGGTGCTGATTTTATAGTCAGGGGCCCTGTTAACTGAATGGTGCTGATTTTATAGTCAGGTGCCCTGTTAACTGAATGGTGCTGATTTTATAGTCAGGGGCCCTGTTAGCTAAATGGTGCTGATTTTATTGTCAGGGGCCCTGTTAACTGAATGGTGCTGATTTTATAGTCAGGGGCCCTGTTAGCTAAATGGTGCTGATTTTATAGTCAGGGGCCCTGTTAACTGAATGGTGCTGATTTTATAGTCAGGGGCCCTGTTAGGTAAATGGTGCTGCTTTTATAGTCAGGGGCCCTGTTAACTGAATGATTGTAATAGTCAGGGGGCCTGTTAGCTGAATGGGTTTATAGTCTGGGGCCTGTTAACTGAATGGTTTTATAGTCTGGGGCCTGTTAACTGAATGGTTTTATATTCTGGGGCCTGTTAACTGAATGGTTTTATAGTCTGGGGCCTGTTAACTGAATGGGTTTATAGTCTGGGGCCTGTTAACTGAATGGTTTTATATTCTGGGGTCTGTTAGCTGAATGGGTTTATAGTCTGGGGCCTGTTAGCTGAATGGGTTTATAGTCTGGGGCCTGTTAGCTGAATGGTTTTATAGTCTGGGGCCTGTTAACTGAATGGGTTTATAGTCTGGGGCCTGTTAACTGAATGGGTTTATAGTCTGGGGCCTGTTAACTGAATGGTTTTATATTCTGGGGCCTGTTAGCTGAATGGGTTTATAGTCTGGGGCCTGTTAGCTGAATGGGTTTATAGTCTGGGGCCTGTTAGCTGAATGGGTTTATAGTCTGGGGCCTGTTAGCTGAATGGTTTTATAGTCGGGGGCCTGTTAACTGAATGGGTTTATAGTCTGTGGCCTGTTAACTGAATGGTTTTATATTCTGGGGCCTGTTAGCTGAATGGGTTTATAGTCTGGGGCCTGTTAGCTGAATGGGTTTATAGTCTGGGGCCTGTTAGCTGAATGGGTTTATAGTCTGGGGCCTGTTAGCTGAATGGTTTTATAGTCGGGGGCCTGTTAACTGAATGGGTTTATAGTCTGGGGCCTGTTAACTGAATGGGTTTATAGTCAGGGGGCCTGTTAGCTGAATGGTTTTATAGTCGGGGGCCCTGTTAACTGAATGGGTTTATGGTCTGGGGGCCTGTTAGCTGAATGGTTTTATAGTCTGGGGCCTGTTAACTGAATGGGTTTATGGTCTGGGGGCCTGTTAGCTGAATGGTTTTATAGTCGGGGGCCCTGTTAACTGAATGGGTTTATGGTCTGGGGGCCTGTTAGCTGAATGGGTTTATAGTCTGGGGCCTGTTAGCTGAATGGGTTTATAGTCTGGGGCCTGTTAACTGAATGGGTTTATAGTCTGGGGCCTGTTAGCTGAATGGGTTTATAGTCTGGGGGCAAGTTAGCTGAATGGGTTTATAGTCTGGGGCCTGTTAGCTGAATGGGTTTATAGTCTGGGGCCTGTTAACTGAATGGGTTTATAGTCTGGGGCCTGTTAGCTGAATGGGTTTATAGTCTGGGGCCTGTTAACTGAATGGTTTTATAGTCTGGGGCCTGTTAACTGAATGGTTTATAGTCTGGGGCCTGTTAGCTGAATGGGTTTATAGTCTGGGGCCTGTTAACTGAATGGGTTTATAGTCAGGGGGCCTGTTAACTGAATGGGTTTATAGTCTGGGGCCTGTTAACTGAATGTTGGCTCGTCTAGCTCTTGACCTTGAGTGGTGGGATGTGGCTGATGGAGGCCGGGGGCCTGTTAGCTAAATGGTTTTATAGTCTGGGGGTCTGTTAGCTGAATGGTTTTATAGTTTGGGGGTCGGTTAACTGAATGGTTTTATAGTCTGGGGCCTGTTAACTGAATAGTTTATAGTCTGGGAATTTGTTAACTGAATGGTTTATGGTCTGGGGGCCTGTTAACTTAATGGTTTTATAGTCTGGGGGCCAGTTAGCTGAATGGTTTTATAGCCTGGGGGCCTGTTAGCTGATTGGTTTTATAGTCTGGGGCCTGTTAGCTGATTGGTTTTATAGCCTGGGGCCCTATTAACTGAATGTTTTATAGTCGGGGGCCCTGTTAGCTGAATGGTTTTATAGTCTGGGGGCCTGTTAGCTGAATGGGTTTATAGTCTGGGGCCTGTTAGCTGAATGGGTTTATAGTCAGGGGCCTGTTAACTGAATGGGTTTATAGTCTGGGGCCTGTTAACTGAATGGTTTTATAGTCTGGGGCCTGTTAACTGAATGGTTTTATAGTCTGGGGCCT
Source organism: Coregonus ussuriensis (assembly GCA_031479575.1). NCBI lineage: Eukaryota > Metazoa > Chordata > Actinopteri > Salmoniformes > Salmonidae > Coregonus > Coregonus ussuriensis. Next base: position 48,287,177 of record CM062495.1, on the reverse strand, counting down.
GTTAGCTGAATGGGTTTATAGTCTGGGGCCTGTTAACTGAATGGGTTTATAGTCTGGGCCCTGTTAACTGAATGGGTTTATAGTCTGGGCCCTGTTAGCTGAATGGGTTTATAGTCTGGGGCCTGTTAGCTGAATGGGTTTATAGTCTGGGGCCTGTTAGCTGAATGTTTTGATAGCGACACAGTTTCATCATTATAGAGCTGTATCTACATTACCAGCGTGGGCTTAACGAAACTAAGCGGTATCGTGTGAATAATACTACGTTAGTGAGGGAAGCAGTCAAGTAATGAACTCGTTAGGAACCCCGGTGTCATTACTTCTGTAAACTACAGACAGCCAACGACGTTGGAAAGACAAAGGGACGTTATGAAATAAAAAAAACTCCACATTAAATGAAGAATGAGACCTTGTAAACAACATCACATGATCAGTGACCTTGAAGAAGAGGAGGTGGTGACTACTACATATGACTAGTGACGTTGATGAAGAGGAGGTGGTGACTACTACATATGACTAGTGACCTTTAAGGAGAGGAGGTGGTGACTACTACACATGACTAGTGACGTTGATGAAGAGGAGGTGGTGACTACTACATATGACTAGTGACCTTTAAGGAGAGGAGGTGGTGACTACTACACATGACTAGTGACGTTGATGAAGCGGAGGTGGTGACTACTACATATGACTAGTGACCTTTAAGGAGAGAAGGTGGTGACTACTACATATGACTAGTGACGTTGATGAAGAGGAGGTGGTGACTACTACATATGACTAGTGACGTTGATGAAGATGAGGTGGTGACTACTACATATGACTAGTGACGTTGATGAAGAGGAGGTGGTGACTAAACACATGACTAGTGACGTTGATGAAGAGGAGGTGGTGACTACTACATATGACTAGTGACCTTGAAGGAGAGGAGGTGGTGACTACTACATATCACTAGTGACGTTGATGAAGAGGAGGAGGTGACTAAACACATGACTAGTGACGTTGATGAAGAGGAGGTGGTGACTACTACATATGACTAGTGACCTTTAAGGAGAGGAGGTGGTGACTACTACATATGACTAGTGACGTTGATGAAGAGGAGGTGGTGACTACTACATATGACTAGTGACGTTGATGAAGATGAGGTGGTGACTACTACATATGACTAGTGACGTTGATGAAGAGGAGGTGGTGACTAAACACATGACTAGTGATGTTGATGAAGAGGAGGTGGTGACTACTACATATGACTAGTGACCTTGAAGGAGAGGAGGTGGTGACTACTACATATCACTAGTGACGTTGATGAAGAGGAGGAGGTGACTAAACACATGACTAGTGACGTTGATGAAGAGGAGGTGGTGACTACTACATATGACTAGTGACCTTTAAGGAGAGGAGGTGGTGACTAAACACATGACTAGTGACGTTGATGAAGAGGAGGTGGTGACTACTACATATGACTAGTGACATTGATGAAGAGGATGTGGTGACTACTACATATGACTAGTGACGTTGATGAAGAGGAGGTGGTGACTAAACACATGACTAGTGACGTTGATGAAGAGGAGGAGGTGACTACTACATGTGACTAGTGACATTGATGAAGAGGAGTTGGTGACTACTACATATGACTAGTGACCTTGAAGGAGAGGAGGTGGTGACTACTACATATAACTAGTGACGTTGATGAAGAGGAGGTGGTGACTACTACATATGACTAGTGACGTTGATGAAGAGGAGGTGGTGACTACTACATGTGACTTGTGACATTGATGAAGAGGAGTTGGTGACTAAACACATAACTTTTGACCTTGAAGAAGAGGAGGTGGTGACTACTACATCTAAGAGTTTCATGGAGGACATGGACAAGAATCAGAGAAGAGGAGAGGGGGGCCTCTTTCCCTCCCCAAGCCCAGGAAGAGGAGGTTTGGCAGGAGTGCGTTGACACGAGAGAGGCCTGTCTGAGAGGAAAGCAGTTGGATCGTTCCACAAAATAAGCACAAAATTAGTCCCTTTTGTCCAATATTGTATTTTAAAAGCATGTTATATTAAATGAATTACCCTTGAATATAGACCATATGGACATTCTACCCCCACCCCCCAATGGATACATATCATTGTTACAGCTGTAAATATGTATTTGTATTTATTTATCATTGTTTCATTCACTTCTCACTTCCCCCCTGCTGCTCCCCCTACGGACATTCTACACCTCTCCCCACTGCCACTTAACCTGCCCTCACCCCCCCAATGGACATGTCTCATTGCTAATGTTGTAAATGTGTATATATTATTATTATTCATATCATTTGTATTATTTTTTTAAAATTCTTATTGTCTCTTTCACTTCTCTTTTTTTGACCTGCACTGTTGGAGCTCGGAGCATAAGAATTTCACTGGACCCTGCGATTACATCTCCGATACCTGTGCATGTGACTAATAAACTCATCTAATCTAATCATGACAGAATGTTAAAATTAGATGAAATCAAACGTTATTTTCTTTTTTTTTTTACCAAGTCACACTACCCAAAATGATCATGTCGTGTATGAAGATTATGACTATTCTAGAGGGACAAAGAAAATATGTTTATCTTAGTTCAAATGTAGCCAGTTGTAGGGGGGATAGGTGATTGGACGGAAGAGGGAGCAACCCATATTTTGGCATTGTTTATAAGTATGAGCGAGACAAAGAGGGGGTCAGAAGCATTCAGCTTATTTTGGGACGGTGCTTCTCCAGACACCGCGGGTCTGTAAACTTATGCTGTAAACTTGTGATATGAATAAAACTTCTAATCAAGGTGCAGCCTAAGCTGACTCTTTGTTTGACAGCAATAACCACCAGCAGCCGACGCGACACGACAATCATTTGTTAATTATCTATGTAACTGGGGGATACACAAGGATAGGCACATATCTTTATTTAAAGTCAACCCCTCATGTTTGTTCATAGGTGATAATAATACATGGGATTGACCGTTCTGATTTATCCCAGAAAATGATGGGTTGGGCCAGAACCGGCTTAATTAATGACGTCATCAACTTTGATACTCTGATTGGTTCGATTTCTTAGAGACGATCCAATCGAGCCACTCACTTTGAAGTCACACACATGACTTCTAGGATGGCAGTCACACGCTGACATATGTAGCAATCGATAGAGTAGCGTCGTCAGGCAAGCAGCGTGCAGCCACACCAGACAATGCGGGCGATGGATAAAGATATCTGCGGTCAGGATATCAACGTTGTGGCAGGAGCGAGAGACAGAGAGAGAGAGAGAGGAGAGATAGAGGAGAGATGAAAGAGAGACAGAGAGAGAGAGAGAGAGAGAGAGAAAGAGAGAGAGAGAGAGAGAGGAGAGATAGAGGAGAGATCAGAGAGAGAGAGAGAGAGAGAGAGAGAGAGAGAGAGAGAGAGAGAGAGAGAGAGAGACAGAGAGAGAGAGAGAGAGAGAGAGAGAGAGAGAGGAGAGAGAGAGAGAGAGAGAGAGAGAGAGAGAGAGAGAGAGAGAGAGAGAGAGAGAGAGAGAGAGTGAGACGGGGTATTTTCCATTTCATACCTTCAACAAGCAACTGATTGCAGGGCACTGGGGTATCAATCTTGAGAAGCACTTCTCAGAGGATCCTTGCAGCTTGATAGGTTTTTGCCTAATCTTCAAATGGAAATGACTCTGGGCTGGGTGAGGTGGGTGGGTGAATGGCGCAGGTGAGTTGCATGCTGGGAATGTCCAGATGAGAGCGAAAGCGAAAGGGAGAGAGAAAGAAAGAGAAAAGAGAGAAAGAGAGAGAGAGAAAAAAGAGAGAGACCCATATTTATGTTAATTAATTTTCCCTTTTTTACTTTAACTATTTGCACATCATTACAATACTGTATATAGACATAATATGACATTTGAAATGTCTTTATTCTTTTGGAACTTTTGTGAGTGTAATGTTTAATGTTAACTTTTTATTGTTTATCACTTTGTTTGGTAATGTTAACATATGTTTCCCATGCCAATAAATCTCTTAAATTGAATTGAGAGAGAAAGAAAGAGAGAGAGAGAGAGAGAGAGAGAGAGAGAGAGAGAGAGAGAGAGAGAGAGAGAGAGAGAGAGAGAGAGAGAGAGAGAGAGAGAGGGTAGAGAGAGAGAGAGAGAGAGAGAGAGAGAGAGAGAGAGAGAGAGAGAGAGAGAGAGAGAGAGAGATGGACAATAAGAGAGAGCAATAGAGGGTGGAGTTATAATTGAGCGTTCCTTCATTTGGAATGTACAAGACATGAATAAACAATGGTAGCCGCGGTGACAGTGTTGACACAGAGTTTGCTGCGGTGTAAGCACTACAGATCCCATGTGGCTCAGTTGGTAGAGCATGGCGCTTGCAACGCCAAGGTTGTGGGATCTATTGCGAGGGTGGGCCAGTACGGAAAAGTATGAAAATGTATGCACTCACTACGGCAAGTTGCTATGGATAAGAGTGTCTGCTAAATGACTAAAAGGTAAATGTAGACAAGGACAGCAGGGTCAAGGTATCGCTGATGGATCCTCCGCTTAACAATGTGTACACAAACAGAAAACAATCTTACTTATGATGAAAGAGAGAGAGAGAGAGAGAGAGAGAGAGAGAGAGAGAGAGAGAGAGAGAGAGAGAGAGAGAGAGAGAGAGAGAGAGAGAGAGAGAGAGAGAGAGAGAGTGTGTTAATATTTATTGTTTATTTCACTTTTGTTTACTATCTACTTCCCTTGCTTTGGCAATGTTAACACATGTTTCCCATGCCAATAAAGCCCTTAAATTGAATTGATAGAGAGAGAGAGAGAGAGAGAGAGAGAGAGAGAGAGAGAGAGAGAGAGAGAGAGAGAGAGAGACAGAGAGAGAGAGAGAGAGAGAGACAGAGAGAGAGAGAGAGAGAGAGAGAGAGAGAGAGAGAGAGAGAGAGAGAGAGAGAGAGAGAGAGAGAGAGAGAGAGAAATGGACATTAATAGAGGGTGGAGTTATAATTGAGTGCTTCATCATTAGGCATGTACGAGACATGAATAAACAGTGGTTGTCACGGTGACAGTGTTGACACAGGGCATGCTGTGGTGTAAGCATTTGGGTATGCCTGTACCCCTAATGGGCAGATGGACAGCATCATTTACATCCGTTAGGAGTGGAGGGGGAGCCTCTGCCACCGAAGGGCGGGAGCTTTCACCTACTTTGCTTTGAGAAAGTATTCGTACCCCTTGACTTATTCCACATTTTGTTGTGTTACAGCCTGAATTCAAAATGGATTAAATAGATTGTTTTTCTTTCACCCATCTACACACAACAACCCCATAATGACAAAGTGAAAATGTGTTTTTAGAAATTGTAGCAAATTAAATGAAAATGAAATACAGAAACATATAATTTACATAAGTATTCACACTCCTGAGTCAGTACTTTGTAGAAGCACATTTGGTGGCGGTGACAGCTTTACATCGTATTGGGTATGTCTGTATCAGCTTTGCACATCTGGATTTGGGGATTTTCGCCCATTTTTCCTTGCAGTTTTTCTCAAGCTCTCTTAAATTAATTGGGGAGCGGCGGTGAACAGCAATCGGCGGTGAACAGTCTTTCCAAATATTTAAATGGTATTCAAGTCTGGGCTTCGGCTGGGACACTCAAAGACTTTCACATTCTTGTTCTGAAGCCATTCCAACGTTGCTTTGGCTGTATGTTCTGGGGTCATTGTCCTGTTGGAAAGTAAATCTTCACCCCAGTCTAAGGTCGTTTGCACTCTGAAGCATGTTCTCATCAAGGATTTGCCTGTATTTGGCTCCATTCATTGTTCCCTCTATCCTTACCAGTCTCCCTGCCACTGAAAAGCATCCCCATAGCATGTTGCTACCACCACCATGCTTCATGGTAGGGATGGTTTTAAATGGGTGATGAGCTGTGCCTGGTTTTCTCCAGACGTAGTGCTTTCCATTCAGGCCAAAGTGTTCAATTTGTCTCATCAGACCACAGAATCTTTTGCCTTATGCGCTCAGAGTCTTTCACGTGCCTTTTTGCCAACTCCAGGCGTGCTGTCATGTGCCTTTTTCTCAGGAGTGGCTTCCGTCTGGCCACTCTCCCATAAAGCCCAGATTGTTGAAGTGCTGTAGAGCCTGTTGTCCTTCTGGCAGGTTCTCCCATCTCAGCCAAGGAACTCTGTAGTTCTGTCAGAGTGCTCATTGGGATCTTGGTCACCTTGATCAAGGTCCTTCTTGCCCAGTTGCTCAGTTTAGTCGGATGGACAGCTCTAGGCAAAGTCTGGGTAGTAAATTTCCTAATTTTGGAGACCACTGTGCTCTTGGAAACAAATACCAGATAAAGGCCTCATCACGATTCTATCTCGGAGATCTACCACAGTTCTTTGGACTTTATGGTATAGTTTCTGCTCTGACATGCACTGTCAACAGTGGGACCTTATGTAGACAGGTGTGTTTCTTTCTAAATCATGTCCAATCAATTGAATTGACCACAGGTGGACTCCAATCAATTAGTAGGGTCATCTCAAGGATAATCAAAGGAAATTGGATGAACCTGAGCTCAATTTGGAGTGTCATAGCAAAGGGGTGTGAATACTTATGTAAATTAAATATTTCTGTATTTCATTTTAAATAAATTTGCAAACATTTCTAAAAACATGTTTCCACTTAGTCACCTCTAGCACGCAGTAGAGAGGTTGTGTGTGTGTGTGTGTGTGTGTGTGTGTGTGTTTGTGTGTGTTATTCACAATTTAGACAGGACCCGGCCATGCCCACAACCCAGAGATTTACCCGTTGACACAGTGCAAACCAAACACTTATAAAACTAAAATAGTGCCCCAAGCTACGAGAAACAACGGCAGACAATGTTTACAACAGATTGTTGTCCAGCTTTTTCTTGCTGGGCAGTGGCAAGAGTCCAATGACTTTGAAGGGAAAATTAGATTAGGGCATTTTGAGCCGGTATCAGGTGCCCATCATGCCTAAGCAATCAGAGGGCAATCAGCTAACAATGCCTCCTGGAATAGGTCTTTAGTCACGGTGTCTGTACGGATGTCACACAAAAACTTGTTGTTACATTCCTGTCTCATCTGGTATTTGCCTCGTATTTACTGAGGAATGATCTGTAACAATTCGTACTCTCTTCTGTTAAGCTAGGTGCTGTAAAATAAAGCTTGACTGGCTTGCATTTCCTCATATTCAACAGCCATGTGCCAAATAAGGACACATGAGCTATACCCATGGAATAACTGTATGCCTGAAAGCACAGATGGTTCCTTCCAACATTACACAGCGTACAGATGAATCCTGGAGGAACTGCCTGCCCGCCTGCCTGCCTGCCTGTCTCGCCGAGCCTGACCGAGCTTAAGTAAGCTGCAGCCCTGATTCCAAAGGGAGTGCGTCTAATCCAAAAGACACTATCCAATCCACACTACACCATGTGGTTATTATCGTTAATTTCCCCTCATCCAGTGATTTGATTGTGATGGTGAAATGTGAGTAGTATTTGGCTGGGGGCTGTGCTATGCTGTGCTATCTGACGGGACTGTATAGATTATCTGACCCTACAGGAAGACCCACTGTTTCCTCCCTGGCCCTCAGACAGTGGGAAGGGACTTCCTCAGCAGGCCTTATCAATTTTAACCACAACCCTCCGCCGCTGCTCCTACTGCACCCAGGGCATGATACTCCCACCCAACGAATGAGAGACCGAGAGAGCGAGAAACACAGAGAGAAAGCGGGGAGAGAGTGAGAGAAACACAGAGAGAGACGGGGGAGAGAGAGAGAGAGCGAGAGAGAGAGAGAGAGAGAGAGAGAGAGAGAGAGAGAGAGAGAGAGAGAGAGAGAGAGAGAGAGAGAGAGAGAGAGAGAGAGAGAGAGAGAGAGAGAGAGAGAGAGAGAGAGAGAGAGAGAGAGAGAGAGAGAGAGAGAGAGAGAGAGAGAGAGAGAGAGAGAGAGAGAGAGAGAGAGAGAGAGAGAGAGAGAGAGAGAGAGAGAGAGAGAGAGAGAGAGAGAGAGAGAGACAGAGAGAGAGAGAGAGAGAGAGAGAGAGAGAGAGAGAGAGAGAGAGAGAGAAAGAGAGAGAGACATGCTCAACATGAGCTCTGAATTCAGTTTTTTTGTTTTTAGAATTAGATAAACACTCAAATCTAAAAATAATTAAAGACAAGAAGTGATGAACAACAACTCTATTAAATCAGAATAGGAAAAAAAAGTAACTTTGAGCCTCAAATTAAGAAGTTTTGACTCTCACTAGCTAGCTACACAACAAAAACCTAGCCAGCAGGCTAGCAAGCCAGCCAGAAAATTGATCTAGAACAAACCTATAACTACATCAAACGACCAACCTGAGTGAGTAAATCAAAAAGGAGCACGGACTCCTTTTTCACTCTTTTTGCAGTTTTTTTTTAAAGCTAAATTAGAGCTAGCTAGCAACAGCAGCAGACAAACAAAACTGGTTGCCATGGCAAAGGTGCAGCAGAACAGATCCACAGCAGCGGTAGTAGCGGAGAGAGAGAAGGACACCACCAGTGACATGCCCTCCCACAAGACAAACTCCACCAGCACCACCCCCACTATCCCCACCCAAAAAGGCACATCCAGCACCTCTCTTCCCGCCATAGTGGAGGACACTCCCCAGGAGGAGAGCGACCCCCTCAGTGCAGAGCAGGCTCAGGCCCTCCTCACCACCATGGCTGCCATGAGGGATCAGTTCACCAAACTGGAGGGGGAGGTGGTCCTGCTCAGGGAGAGTGTGAGCAAACAGCAACCAGACATCCACACCTTAGAGGAGCTCCTAGCCAAGGTGTGGACGGAGTAGGACAGCAGCCTTGCAACACAGCTGAAAGAAGTTCAGCAAGAGAGAGACGGACTCAAGAGAGAGCTGGCTGATCTAACAAAGGATGTGAGAGAGCTCCAAAAAGACAGGCAGAGCAGTAATAACGAGCTGACCACACTAAGAGAGGAGCTGCAGGAGAGAAAGACAACAGAGGACAGGCTGCAGGAGTAGCTAGATCACCACTTTATGAACTGCCCTCACACAGCAGAGGAGCCCACCTCAACCAGCCAGGCCTCCCCAGCCCTGCCGGCTACATGCCTCCCCCCAGCCCACAGAACAGCCTCCCACTGACAGCGGCACTGGCACAGACCAGCCACACCCCAGCTCCAACACCCACCAGCCCCAACTCTACCCCCTCCAGTCCAGAAGAAACACTGGCTGAGATCGTCCTGTTGATGGACTCAAATGGGAAGTTTGTTCAGGAGAATAAACTTTTCCCTAGACACAAAATGAGAAAGGTGTGGTGCCCAACAACGCATATTGCCATGGCGCTGATTGATAAGGCCCAGCTCGGGTCGCCAAGCAACATAATCATACACACCGGAAGCAACAACCTGCGTGCTCAGCAGGAGAGTGTGGCAACTTCACTACGGGGAGTGATTGAGAAGGCCTCCGCAATCTTCCCCAACTCAAGGATTGTGGTGTCAACCCTTCTACAGAGGAAGGACTTCCACCCTGCCACAATCCAAAGAATAAATGCCAGCCTCTCCCGGGACTGTGCCCTGCGACCCAATGTACACCTGGCCCACCATCCACCCTCGATCTGGACTGTCTCTATGACCATGTTCACCTGTACAGGGAGACAGTCCCCATCCTTGTCAAGACTCTCAAGGACGTCGCTTTAAACCGCAGCCCGACTTCTCCACCCAGGAACAGAGGAGCAATCTCCACCCCACCGAGGTCACCGAGACAACACCCCGGACCAGCACCCTGGACCCCCCCAGCCACGGCCACAGCACCACCAACCACAATGCCCACCACAGCCAGCGCAGCACAGACCACCCCAGCCCAGCTTCAGACCCACCCAGACGAGGCCTGCCACCCCCCTCCCCCCCACCGCAGACCAACACCTGGAGGAGCCACAGCCCAGCAGGGAGAGCTACTCACAGGCTGTGAGAGGAGCAACTGGCCCAGCCCCCACCAACGAAATGAGTGACATTAAACAAATGCTGAATCTACTATGCTCACATGTGATAGGCCGAGGGTCATGGTAAGATGAGCACAAGAACTCCACCATCCTCACACTACATCCACCCAAGAGGCATGACACAAATGCTATCTTAAATGATAAACAAATCACATTTGCATAATAAGAGTTTACGTTAATTAAAAATCCTATTCTAATAGTTGTTGGATTGTGAGTGTTTATCTCATTTTGAAGGTAAAGAAAAAACAGTTATTAAATCTTTTTACGTTGCATGTTGGAATTTACAAGGATTGAAGTCCTCTGCTTTTGGGCTAAAGAGCAGAAACCCAGACTTCCTTAAGGAAATTGATGATGTTGATATTGTAGTACTACAGGAAACATGGTGCAGAGGTGATGTTCCACTGGCTGTCCACTAGGTTATAGGGAGATAATCGTACCATCCCCCAAATTAAAAGGAATCACACAGGTCAGAGACTCAGGGGGAATGCTAATATGGTATACAGTGGGGGAAAAATTATTTAGTCAGCCACCAATTGTGCAAGTTCTCCCACTTAAAAAGATGAGAGAGGCCTGTAATTTTCATCATAGGGACACGTCAACTATGACAGACAAATTGAGGAAAAAAAATCCAGAAAATCACATTGTAGGATTTGTAATGAATTTATTTGCAAATTATGGTGGAAAATAAGTATTTGGTCACCTACAAACAAGCAAGATTTCTGGCTCTCACAGACCTGTAACTTCTTCTTTAAGAGGCTCCTCTGTCCTCCACTCGTTACCTGTATTAATGGCACCTGTTTGAACTTGTTATCAGTATAAAAGACACCTGTCCACAACCTCAAACAGTCACACTCCAAACTCCACTATGGCCAAGACCAAAGGACACCAGAAATAAAAAGTGTAGACCTGCACCAGGCTGGGAAGACTGAATCTGCAATAGGTAAGCAGCTTGGTTTGAAGAAATCAACTGTGGGAGCAATTATTAGGAAATGGAAGACATACAAGACCACTGATAATCTCCCTCGATCTGGGGCTCTACGCAAGATCTCACCCCGTGGGGTCAAAATGATCACAAGAACGGTGAGCAAAAATCCCAGAACCACACGGGGGGACCTAGTGAATGACCTGCAGAGAGCTGGGACCAAAGTAACAAAGCCTACCATCAGTAACACACTACGCCGCCAGGGACTCAAATCCTGCAGTGCCAGACGTGTGGGTTCGTTTCCCATGGTGAGCGTCTATTCCACCTCAGACAGGGAAAGATGAGCGTGCAGGAGTTTGCACTGGACTTTCGGACTCTGGCTGCTAGCGCAGGATGGAATGAGAGGGCCCTCATCGACCACTACCGTTGCAGCTTAAGGGAGGACGTTCGTCGGGAACTGGCCTGCAGAGGGGCCGTCCCCTGCACCAACTTTGGCCGCAGAGGTCACACTGCTGGTCGGTGCTGGGGAGGGCCTTCAAGGAGTCGAGGCAGTAGGCAGAGCACTGGTGGACCGTTTCAGGTGAGTAGGCACCCAACTCAGCCTGAGCTCCCTGTTGCGCATATGTGTATAGATGTTGTATTTACAGAGTTTTCTTCTCATTCGCAGCATAAGGCGCTAGTAGATTCAAGCGCAGCTGGGAACTTTATTGATCGTCAGTTTTCCCGTAGGTTAGGGATTCCTATTGTGCCTGTTGATGTGCCCTTCCCTATACATGCCCTAGATAGTCGCCCTTTAGGGTCAGGCCTGATTAGGGAGGTCACAGCTCCACTCTGGATGAAGACGCAGGAGGGGCATGAGGAAACAATTAGTCTCTATCTGATTGATTCTCTTGCGTTTCCAGTGGTGTTGGGGCTTCCCTGGTTAACCTCTCATGACCCCACTATTTCATGGCAACAGAGGGCTCTCAAGGGATGGTCTAGTCAGTGCTCGGGGAGGTGTGTAGGTGTTTCCGTAGGGGCAACTATGGTGGAAAGTCCAAACCAGGTTTCCACCATGCACATTCCGCCTGAACATGCCGATTTGGCTCTCACCTTCTGTATAAAGAAGGCGACTCAATTACCACCCCATCGACAGGGGGATTGTGCGATAAACCTCCAGGTAGGCGCTGCGCTTCCCCGGAGTCACGTGTATCCTCTGTCACAGGAGGAAACGGCGGCTATGGAAACATATGTCACCGAATCTCTGAGGCAAGGATACATTCAGCCTTCCACTTCCCCTGTGTCATCGAGTTTCTTTTTTGTGAAGAAGAAGGATGGTGGTTTACGCCCGTGCATTGACTATCGTGGTCTTAATCAGATCACTGTAAAATACAGCTATCCACTACCTCTGATTGCTAGTATGACGGAGTCATTGCACGGGGTGCGCTTCTTCACGAAATTGGATCTCAGGAGCGCGTACAACCTGGTGCGTATTCGGGATGAGATGAGTGGAAGACAGCATTCAGTACCACCTCTGGTCACTATGAGTACCTCATCATGCCATACGGTTTGATGAATGCTCCATCAGTCTTCCAATCCTTTGTTGATGAGATGTTCAGGGACCTGCATGGACAGGGTGTAGTGGTGTCTCCTGAGTGGCGCAGTGGTCTAAGGCCTCTAGAGATCCTGGTTCGAATCCAGGCTCTGTCGCAGCCGGCTGCGACCGGGAGACTCATGGGCGGCGCACAATTGGCCCAGTGTCGTCCAGGGTAGGGGAGGGAATGGCCGGCAGGGTGTAGCTCAGTTGATAGAGCATGGCGTTTGCAACGCCAGGGTTGTGGGTTCGATTCCCACGGGGGGCCAGTATAAAAAAATATGTATTCACTAACTGTAAGTCGCTCTGGATAAGAGCGTCTGCTAAATGACGTAAATGTTGGTGACATTCTCATATACTCCGCTACACGGGCCGAGCATGTGTCCCTGGTGCGTCAGGTGCTTGTTCGACTGTTGGAGCATGACCTGTATGTGAAGGCGGAGAAATGTCTGTTCTTCCAAGAGTCCATCTCCTTCCTAGGACACCGCCTGTCCGCGTCAGGGGTGGAGATGGAGATTGACCGCATTTCGGCCGTGCGTAATTGGCCGACTCCAACCACGGTGAAGGAGGTGCAGCGATTCTTTGGTTTTTCCAACTACTACCGGAGGTTTATCCGGGGCTTTGGTCAGGTAGCGGCTCCCATTACCTCCTTGCTGAAGGGGGGACCGGTGCGTCTACAGTGGTCAGCCGAGGCGGACAGGGCGTTTGGTCACCTGAAGGACCTGTTTACTTCGGCTCCAGTGCTGGCTCATCCGGATCCCTCCTTGGCATTCCAGGTTGAGGTGGACGCGTCCGAGGTTGGGACAGGAGCTGTACTGTCTCAGCGCTCGGGTACGCCACCAAAACTTCGCCCCTGTGCTTTCTTTTCTAAGAAGCTCAGTCCGGCGGAGCGCAACTATGATGTGGGGGACCGGGAGCTGTTAGCTGTGGTTAAAGCTCTGAAAGTGTGGAGGCATTGGCTTGAGGGGGCTAAACACCCTTTTCTCATTTTGACTGACCATCGCAATCTGGAGTACATCCGGGCGGCAAGGAGGTTGAACCCTCGCCAGGCAAGGTGGGCCATGTTCTTCACTCGTTTTGTGTTTACGCTTACTTACAGACCAGGTTCCCAAAACGCTAAGGCAGATGCTAAGTCCCGACTGTATGACACAGAGGAGAGGTCCATTGAGCCCACTACCATACTTCCGGCGTCGTGTCTGGTGGCACCGGTGGTGTCCCCAGTGGAACGTCTGGGGGTCTCGATCAGCCTGACCTCAGGTTTTCACCCCGAGAGTAATGGGCAGGTGGAAAGAGTCAACCAGGATGTGTGTAGGTTTCTGCGGTCATATTGCCAGGACTGGCAGGGGGAGTGGTCGGGTTATATCCCCTGGGCAGAGATGGCCCAAAACTCACTCCGCCACTCCTTCTCCCATTTGCGAATAATCGCACCAACTGTTGTCACCTTCTCACCAAGCTGCTTGGCGAAGGTCTTGTAGCCCATTCCAGCCTCATGTAGGTCTACAATCTTGTCCCTGACATCCTTGGAGAGCTCTTTGGTCTTGGCCATGGTGGAGAGTTTGGAATCTGATTGATTGATTGCTTCTGTGGACAGGTGTCTTTTATACAGGTAACAAGCTGAGATTAGGAGCACTCCCTTTAAGAGTGTGCTCCTAATCTCAGCTCGTTCCCTGTATAAAAGACACCTGGGAGCCAGAAATCTTTCTGATTGAGAGGGGGTCAAATATTTATTTCCCTCATTCAAATGCAAATCAATTTATAACTTTTTTGACATGCATTTTTCTGGATTTTTTGTTGTTGTTGTTATTCTGTCTCTCACTGTTCAAATAAACCTACCATTACAATGATAGACTGATCATTTATTTGTCAGTGGGCAAACGTACAAAATCAGCAGGGGATCAAATACTTTTTTTCCCCTCACTGTATGTCAACGCAACATTAAATGAAGGAAAGATGAGTTGCAGTAGCCAATGTATAGTCCGTCTCCCTGTCAGACCTACTGCATTACAGAGAATAAGAACCAGAAGCCGTGTGATTCTGTTCCGTAGAGTCTCAGTGCATTGAGTGACATTAACAGTGATAAAGCACTTAAAAACTCCTAAACGACTGCTCACTATTTAATTAAAGGTACCTTATTAACGACCTCCACAAAGCAAAAGTGATGACAAGGTAAAATAGATTAATTAAGGAACCTCCGTCGAACAGGCACTTTATCTAGAATCGCGCTTGTCACAGGAATTTAGGATATGGTTGACTTGAACAGATTACGCCTCTTCTCGTTCGAGTGGGATGGAAAATTAATTATCGGTGACATTTCTTTATTAAATTAATTATAGCTAGCTGTTTTTTTTGTTGCTCTGAATATTATTATTATTTTAGGGATTTTTTCTTTGCAAGATACCAGAATGGGTTCTTAAACTGGGCTGTGAAAACATCCCCGCTCTCATTGCTTTTGAACGATGCTATCGTCAGCTGTCACTGAGTAATTATTCCTGATCGGAAGAGGGACAGGTCATGAAGTGTTATGTCAGGGAGATTCCCCAGTCACACACACAAGCACACGTAGGCACACAAATAATAACACTAACACACACACACACACACACTATGATTGCACACACACACATTAGTACACTAACCCTATGTGAGTGACAGCTGGGAATGGGTGGAATCTTCCCCACCTATTGGCCATCATCTCTGCCAGTGACGTCATAATATTGTGGCTCTGGCAGTGACGTCATAATAAAGTGGGAGCTCTGGCAGTGACGTCATAATAACGTGGGAGCTCTGGCAGTGACGTCATAATAACGTGGGAGCTCTGGCAGTGATGTCATAATAATGTGGGAGCTCTGGCAGTGACGTCATAATAATGTGGGAGCAGCTCACTGACAGAATGAAGGAGGCATGAGAGATGGCATCAGAGGTGATTCATCTGAGGTCAGAAACAGTGGGTGGCTGAGTGTGTTTGTGTGTGTGTGTGTTTGTGTCTGTGTGTCTATGGGGTACTGTCAAACTAAACTACAGGGGTAGAGGGAGACATTTAATTTCCCATATCTGATAGATGGCTAAATGTGTGTCCCTGGGAGGTGTCAATGGAGCTGTTTTCACACACAAACACACACACACACACACACACACACACACACACACACACACACACACACACACACACACACAAAGCTGATTGCACTGAAGATGAAATAGCTCACACTGCTCTTAAGCTCCACAGCAAAGAACATACATCTCTGAACACAGGGACAGATATAACATGAACACAGGGACAGATATAACAGGAACACAGGGACAGATATAACAGGAACACAGGGACAGATATAACAGGAACACAGGGACAGATATAACAGGAACACAGGGACAGATATAACAGGAACACAGGGACAGATCTAACAGGAACACAGGGACAGATATAACAGGAACACAGGGACAGATATAACAGGAACACAGGGACAGATATAAAAGGAACACAGGGACAGATATAACAGGAACACAGGGACAGATATAACAGGAACACAGGGACATATATAACAGGAACACAGGGACAGATATAACAGGAACACAGGGACAGATATAACAGGAACACAGGGACAGATATAACAGGAACACAGGGACAGATATAACAGGAACACAGGGACAGATATAACAGGAACACAGGGACAGATATAACAGGAACACAGGGACAGATATAACAGGAACACAGGGAGAGATATAACAGGAACACAGGGACAGATATAACAGGAACACAGGGACAGATATACCAGGAACACAGGGACAGATATACCAGGAACACAGGGACAGATATACCAGGAACACAGGGACAGATATAACAGGAACACAGGGACAGATATAACAGGAACACAGGGACAGATATAACAGGAACACAGGGACAGATATAACAGGAACACAGGGACAGATATAACAGGAACACAGGGAAAGATATAACAGGAACACAGGGACAGATATAACAGGAACACAGGGACAGCTATAACAGGAACACAGGGACAGATATAACAGGAACACAGGGACAGATATAACAGGAACACAGGGACAGATATAACAGGAACACAGGGACAGATATAACAGGAACACAGGGACAGATATAACAGGAACACAGGGACAGATATAACAGGAACACAGGGACAGATATAACAGGAACACAGGGACAGATATAACAGGAACACAGGGACAGATATACCAGGAACACAGGGACAGATATAACAGGAACACAGGGACAGATATAACATGAACACAGGGACAGATATAACAGGAACACAGGGACAGATATAACAGGAACACAGGGACAGATCTAACAGGAACACAGGGACAGATATAACAGGAACACAGGGACAGATCTAACAGGAACACAGGGACAGATATAACAGGAACACAGGGACAGATATAACAGGAACACAGGGACAGATATAACAGGAACACTTTAAACACAGGGACAGATATAACAGGAACACAGGGACATATATAACAGGAACACAGGGACAGATATAACAGGAACACAGGGACAGATATAACAGGAACAAAGGGACAGATACAACAGGAACACAGGGACAGATATAACAGGAACACATGGACAGATATAACAGGAACACAGGGACAGATATAACAGTTTATTAATGAATAATTAGTATTTATTAGAAGAACTTTAAAATTGAAGTATTAGCAACCTACTCCCTTTGTAAATAAGGAATCCACAGTGTCACAGTGAGACTGTGGTTACGTCCCAAACGGCACACTAATCCCCACATAATGCACTATACAGGGAATAGGGACCCATTTGGGACGACGCCTGAGCCTTACCCAGAACCCCCTGCAGCTCTGTGGCTCGATCCTCCTCTGACTCTATCCCCTCTCTTACTCTGACACCTGAGACGAGCTTTTAGCAAGGGTAAAAGTTTACATTTACCCCTGGAGGCTGATAAAGTTAGCGCCACGTCTTAACGTCTCGGAACGATTACTGGGATTGTTTGACAAAAACGGTCATGAAGTTGCGGCTGTGTATTTTATTTCAGTCTTTGTAACCAGTACGGTGCAGTTTGAGGTTTTGATGGAGAGGCTGGACAAACAGGCCATGCTTTGGAGAGGGGGCGAAATGGACGGGGGAAT
Source organism: Coregonus ussuriensis (assembly GCA_031479575.1). NCBI lineage: Eukaryota > Metazoa > Chordata > Actinopteri > Salmoniformes > Salmonidae > Coregonus > Coregonus ussuriensis. The sequence continues at coordinate 48,269,605 of CM062495.1, read as the reverse complement.
GCTAATGTCTTGGTTATTTATTATGTATTTCAGTATACAAAACAGCCCAGTCATATATCTTACAAAGCAAACACCGAATTGGATACAGATGACAGCTTGGAGAGATTGGGTTTCATCAATCCTGAGGTGCTTTGACTTGTGTGTTTCTGCCTGAGATAGAGAGAGAGAGAGAGAGAGAGAGAGAGGGAGAGAGAGAGAGAGAGAGAGAGAGAGAGAGAGAGAGAGAGAGAGAGAGAGAGAGAGAGAGAGAGAGAGAGAGAGATTGAGAGAGAGAGAGATAGAGAGAGAGAGAGAGAGAGAGAGAGAGAGAGAGAGAGAGAGAGAGAGAGAGAGAGAGAGAGAGAGAGAGAGAGAGAGAGAGAGAGAGAGAGAGAGAGAGAGAGAGAGAGAGAGAGAGAGAGAGATTGAGAGAGAGAGAGAGAGAGAGATTGAGAGAGAGAGAGAGAGAGAGATTGAGAGAGAGAGAGAGAGAGAGATTGAGAGAGTGAGAGAGAGAGAGAGAGAGAGAGAGAGAGAGAGAGGAAACATGGTAGAGAAAGGAGGGCATATAAAGTTGGACAAAAAATAAAGAGAGCGAGAAAGAAAACTGAAAAAATGACAGAAGATTTCAGTGAAAAGAACAGGCCAACAGATAATTTATATACAGATGTAGGATCTTAATTTGATCACTCTTTTGTTGCCGAGAATTGTCCTCCTGGAAATTCAAACTTGTAGTGTTCAAGGTTTAAAAAGGCTTCTAAAGTTTGTAATTTCCACTTTAAAATGTCAGACTTGATTTGCCCTAACGAAAAAATATATCAACCCCCACATAAAATACCCATTAATTATAATCCACATCAAATTCACATTTCCTGTTGCTGTAGAATTATTTTCCTATTGTAGCAAACTGTCTCAAATTAAGATCGTACATCGGTAGAGGTATCAATCAATAAAGCGAAAGCGCACAATATGGTGCTGACACCCGTCGTGACCCTGTGTCTGTCTCCTACAGCTGAGGTCATGGCCTGTCTGGGATTAGCATTTCCCTGTGTGGTGCGATTAGGGAACCCTGCATTACCTCTGAGTGACACCTCTCTATCCCCTCGCTCCCATTATGAAGGGAAATGCCCTTTGACCCCTCTACAGTGGGGAATCCTCACTCTCATTATGAAGGGAAATGCCCTTTGACCCCCCTACAGTGGGGAATCTTATTAGAGGAGCCCGTCCATTAATTGTAATTAAAACCTCAAGTGGAGAGTCAAGTTCTGTTCTGCTCTATCATTCCGCTACTGAGTTTAATGGGCGGCATGCTGTGTCATTTATTACAGATAGTAGATTTACCCCAATACTTTTTCTTGATTCTTAACTTGCTGTTTGGGTAAGTTATACGTTACATTGTTTATGTGGGTTTCCGGTGGTTTTGGTATAAATCAGAGCTCACACTGTTTTAACGGTCTGGGACCTGACGGCTGCATGGTGTTCCCTTCCAGTACGTCTAAACTCTTAACAAGAGACCGTTTGTTTTCCTCTCCACTGGGTGAAAAAACGAGAAAGAGGAAGTGTAAAAAGAGGGAGATTAGATGATGAGAACTTGAAACACTGAGGAACAAATAGTTGAAAAGGTAAAGGAGAAAGACTAAATTTATTTCACGACGGTGCCTAAAGTCTGACAACAACTTCACCTTGAGTGACTGGAGGAGACTTAATTAGTCCTGACCTGAGACTCAGGGTCATCTGGAGCAGAGTAAGGAGAGGAAGTAGAGGAAGGAGATGAAGGAAAGGAAAGAGAGGAAGAAGAGGAAAGAGAGGAAGGAGAGGAAGGAGAGGAAGGAGAGGAAAGAGAGGAAGGAGAGGAAGGAGAGGATGGAGAGGAAAGGAAAGGAAGAAGAGGAAGGAGAGGAAGGAGAGGAAGGAGAGGAAGGAAAGGAATAAGAGGAAGGAGAGGAAGGAGAGGAAGGAGAGGAAAGGGCGGAAGGAGAGGAAGGAGAGGAAGGAGAGGAAAGAGAGGAAGGAGTGGAAGGAGAGGAAAGAGAGGAAGGAGAGGAAGGACAAGAAGGAGAGGAAGGAGCGGAAAGGGCGGAAGGAGAGGAAAGAGAGGAAGGAGAGGAAGGAGAGGAAAGGGTGGAAGGAGAGGAAAGAGAGGAAGGAGAGGAAGGAGAGGAAAGGGTGGAAGGAGAGGAAGGAGAGGAAAGGGTGGAAGGAGAGGAAGGAGAGGAAGGAGAGGAAGGAGAGGAAGGAGAGGAAGGAGAGGAAAGGGTGGAAGGAGAGGAAGGAGAGGAAGGAGAGAAAGGAAAGGAAGAAGAGGAAGGAGAGGAAGGAGAGGAAGGAGAGGAAAGGGCGGAAGGAGAGGAAGGAGAGGAAGGAGAGGAAAGAGAGGAAGGAGTGGAAGGAGAGGAAAGAGAGGAAGGAGAGGAAGGACAAGAAGGAGAGGAAGGAGAGGAAGGAGAGGAAGGAGAGGAAAGGGCGGAAGGAGAGGAAGGAGAGGAGGAGCAGAAGGAGAGGAAAGAGAGGAAAGAGTGGAGGAGAGGAAGGAGAGGAAAGAGAGGAAGGAGAGGAAGGATGGAAAGGAGAGGTAGGAGAGGAAAGAGAGGAAGGAGAGGAAGGAGAGGAAAGAGAGGAAGGAGAGGAAGGAGAGGAAGGAGAGGAAAGGGCGGAAGGAGAGGAAGCAGAGGAAGGAGAGGAGGAGCAGAAGGAGAGGAAAGAGAGGAAAGAGTGGAGGAGAGGAAGGAGAGGAAAGAGAGTAAGGACAAGAAGGAGAGGAAGGAGAGGAAGGAGAGGAAGGAGAGGAAAGGGCGGAAGGAGAGGAAGGAGAGGAAAGAGTGGAAGGAGATGAAGGAGAGGAAAGAGAGGAAGGAGAGGAAGGAGAGGAAGTAGAGGAAGGACAAGAAGGAGAGGAAGGAGAGGAAGGAGAGGAAAGGGCGGAAGGAGAGGAAGGAGAGGAAGGAGAGGAAGGAGAGGAAGTAGAGGTAGGAGAGGAAGGAGAGGAAGTAGAGTATGAACAACCCCTTGGAGGGGGATGATGAAGGAGAGGGAGGAGAGGAAAGCACTCAGCTTTAATTGGACAGAAGGTGGCTGTACATTTGTATCATAAATAACCAGTCGAGGGAGTGGATTGGATTGTACCACTTAAACATTGCATGGTCCCTCAGTGAGCTTAACTGGCCTGAAACTGAGAGGCCATCAAGGAAATAACGTAAATAAACTCCTGACTAACTGATTGTCCACGGCCATAAACACGACATAAAGCGCTAATATACAGGTCAGCATAGTCTTATGATTTACACTCACAGGGAGTAGCACTTGGAAATGTTTTTTTTTCTTCTTTCTCAAGCTGGGAAAGTTCATCAAAGCGTTGTGTTGTTGTTCCCCTTCAATCTAGCTCACATTTTCTCCCTTCAAGTGAAAAGTGGATTTTGAACTTGAGCCCTGTAGTATATGGAGCTCTACACGTTTAATGATAGTCCATAACTACCTTGTTTTTAAGAGTCAATCAGTATCACTCTTGAGGTTGAAGGTCAAGGCGATATATAAATGAGCTGTCTTGCAGTTTGAAGTGTGCCTGCATGCACAGTGTTAATCGCTAGCAGGCTTCAGATGTAAAGCTAAAAGTAATAGTACTTCAGTCTCCATTGTCAAGTTAATTCTACCGTGCCTAGAGTGTCTAGAGCACGACAAGCCCGGAAAGGCCCAATGGATGTCTTGAATCAGATGAGGGTGGAGACGGAGCGATGTTATAACAATGTTAAATGGCTTAGACTGGAGGAATTTGTGCTAAAGCCCCGGAGCGTGAAAACAAAATTAAAGATAGTGTAAAGCACTTTAATGTGTTTTTTTTTTTTTTTTTTTTTTTAGTCATTTAGCAGACACTCTTATCCAGAGCAACTTACAGTTAGTGAATACATATTTTTTTTTTTTTTTTTTTTTTTTTATACTGGCCCCCCATGGGAATCAAACCCACAACCCTGGCGTTGCAAACGCCATGCTCTATCAACTGAGCTACATCCCTGCCGGCCATTCCCTCCCCTACCCTGGACAACACTGGGCCAATTGTGCGCCGCCCATGAGTCTCCCGGTCACAGCCGGCTGCGACAGAGCCTGGATTCAAACCAGGATCTCTAGTGGCACAGTTAGCACTGCGATGCAGTGCCTTAGACCACTACGCCACTCAGGCAATCACGGTGAGCCAAGAAAAAAAAAAAAGAGAGAGAGAGAGAGAGAGAGAGAGAGCGAGAGAGAGAGAATCTACTGGGTGAAAAACCACAGTGTGCCATCACAGCTGCAAGATTTGTGACCTGTTGCCACAAGAAAAGGGCAACCAGTGAAGAACAAACACCATTGTAAATACAACCCATATTTATGTTTATTTATTTACCCATTTGTACTTTAACTATATGCACATTGTTACAACACTGTATATATACATAATATGACATTTGAAATGTCTTTATTCTTTTGAAACTTCTGAGTGTAATGTTTACTGTTAATATTTATTGTTTATTTCACTTTTGTTTACTATCTACTTCACTTGCTTTGGCAATGTTAACACACGTTTCCCATGCCAATAAAGCCCTTAAATTGAATTGAAATTGAATTGAAATTGAATTGAGAGAGACGGAGTGAGAGAGAGAGAGAGAGAGAGAGGAGAGAGAGAGAGAGAGAGAGAGAGAGAGAGAGAGAGAGAGAAAGAGTGAGAGAGAGAGAGAGAGAGAGAGAGAGAGAGAGAGAGAGAGAGAGAGAGAGAGAGAGAGAGAGAGAGAGAGAGAGAGAGAGAGAGAGAGACAGAGAGAGAGAGAGAAAGAGTGAGAGAGAGAGAGAGAGAGAGAGAGAGAGAGAGAGAGAGAGAGAGAGAGAGAGAGAGAGAGAGAGAGAGAGAGAGAGAGAGAGAAAGAGTGAGAGAGAGAGAGAAAGAGTGAGAGAGAGAGTGAGTAGAAAGATATATGTGTAGGTGCAAGGTGAGTGTTCAAAACCTCGATGTTCAAAACCTCAATGTTGGGATGAAAAGATTTGGGCCTGGTCAAGAGTAAAACATTTGAACTGCTCTGTCTAGGTAACTGACAGACTATGCTATATTTCCTGCTCTGTCTTGGTAACTGACAGACTATGCTATATTTCTTGCTCTGTCTTGGTAACTGACAGACTATGCTATATTTCCTGCTGTCTTGGTAACTGACAGACTATGCTATATGTCCTGCTCTGTCTTGATAACTGACAGACTATGCTATATTTCCTGCTCTGTCTTGGTAACTGACAGACTATGCTATATTTCCTGCTCTGTCTAGGTAACTGACAGACTATGCTATATTTATTGCTCTGTCTTGGTAACTGACAGACTATGCTATATTTCCTGCTCTGTCTAGGTAACTGACAGACTATGCTATATTTCCTGCTTTGTCTTGGTAACTGACAGACTATGCTATATTTCCTGCTCTGTCTTGGTAACTGACAGACTATGCTATATTTCCTGCTCTGTCTTGGTAACTGACAGACTATGCTATATTTCCTGCTCTGTCTAGGTAAATGACAGACTATGCTATATTTCCTGCTCTGTCTTGGTAACTGACAGACTATGCTATATTTCCTGCTCTGTCTTGGTAACTGACAGACTATGCTATATTTCCTGCTCTGTCTAGGTAACTGACATACTATGCTATATTTCCTGCTCTGTCTAGGTAACTGACAGACTATGCTATATTTCCTGCTCTGTCTTGGTAACTGACAGACTATGCTATATTTCATGCTCTGTCTAGGTAACTGACAGACTATGCTATATTTCCTGCTCTGTTAGGTAACTGAAAGACTATGCTATATTTCCTGCTCTGTCTTGGTAACTGACAGACTTTGCTATATTTCCTGCTCTGTCTTGGTAACTGACAGACTATGCTATATTTCCTGCTAGGTAACTGACAGACTATGCTATATTTCCTGCTCTGTCTTGGTAACTGACAGACTATGCTATATTTCCTGCTCTGTCTTGGTAACTGACAGACTATGCTATATTTCCTGCTCTGTCTAGGTAACTGACAGACTATGCTATATTTCCTGCTCTGTTAGGTAACTGAAAGACTATGCTATATTTCCTGCTCTGTCTTGGTAACTGACAGACTATGCTATATTTCCTGCTAGGTAACTGACAGACTATGCTATATTTCCTGCTCTGTCTTGGTAACTGACAGACTATGCTATATTTCCTGCTCTGTCTTGGTAACTGACAGACTATGCTATATTTCCTGAGTGTCATCTCCAGAGTGACCTGAACCATGCCAAGGTCATACCAATGTTGTTAGTGTCATATGCATTAGTAAAAAGATGAGTCCCTTACAAGAAGATAGAAGGCTATTTAAGGCAATAATTAAAGGAGGGTGTTAGGTTGGGGTGGATGGGTTGTCGTATAACGTGTATGTCTAGCAAGCCAAAAGTTGAGTGTTCAAATCTCATCATCAGCTTTAGCGAATTAGCAACTACTTACTACTCTTTAGCCACTTTGCAACTACTTAGCATGTTAGCTAACTCTTCCTTAACCTTAACCTTAACCCTTTAACCTAACTCTTAACCTTAACCCTAACCCTAACCTTAACCCTAACCCTAACCCCTAACCCTAACCCTAACCCTAACCCTAACCTTAACCCTTAACCCTTAACCCTAACCCCTAGCTTAGCTAACATTAGCCAACTAGCTAACTCTTCCATAACCTTAACCTTAACCCTTTAACCTAACTCTTAACCTTAACCCTAACCCTAACCTTAACCCTAACCCTAACCCCTAACCCTAACCCTAACCCTAACCCTAACCCTAACCCTAACCCTAACCCTAACCCTAACCCTAACCCTAACCCTAACCTTAACCCTTAACCCTTAACCCTAACCCCTAGCTTAGCTAACATTAGCCAACTAGCTAACTCTTCCATAACCTTAACCTTAACCCTTTAACCTAACTCCTAACCATAACCCTAAACTTAACCCTAACATTAACCCTAACCCTAACCCCTAACCCCTAGCCCTAACCCTAACCCTTTAACCTAACTCCTAACCTTAACCCTAACCTTAACCCTAACCCTAACCCCTAACCCTAACCCTAACCCTAACCCTAACCTTAACCCTTAACCCTTAACCCTAACCCCTAGCTTAGCTAACATTAGCCAACTAGCTAACTCTTCCATAACCTTAACCTTAACCCTTTAACCTAACTCCTAACCTTAACCCTAAACTTAACCCTAACATTAACCCTAACCCTAACCCCTAACCCCTAGCCCTAACCCTAACCCTAACCCTAACCCTAACCCTAACCCTAACCCTTAACCCTTAACCCTAACCCCTAGCTTAGATAACATTAGCCAACTAGCTAACGTTGGTGTTAGCCACCTAGCTAATGTTAGCCACAACAAATTTGAATTCATAACATATCACTTTTATTTTATTTAATCAGGCAAGTCAATTAAGAACAGATTCTTATTTACAATGACAGCAAGAGGCAAAAGGCCTCCTGTGGGGATGGGAGCTGGGATAAAAAAAAAAAAATGAATATAAGATGTATGTACAAATTGCAAT
>CM062495.1:48224582-48259582 GCA_031479575.1 Coregonus ussuriensis | reverse complement strand
GTAGATGAAGGGGAGGAGACAGGTTAAAGAAGGATTTTAAAGCCTTGAGATAATTGAGACATGGATTGTGTATCTGTGCCATTCAGAGGGTGAATAGGCAAGACACAATATTATGTAGCTTTCAACGGGGTACTTTAGTAGGTGCAAGGCGCACCGGTTTGTGTCAAGAACTGCAACGCTACTGGGTTTTTCCCCCTCAACAGTTTTCCGTGTGTATCAAGAATGGTCCACCACCCAAAGGACATCCAGCCAACTTGACACAATTGTGGGAAGCATTGGAGTCAGCATCCCTTTGCAATGTTTTCAACACCTTCTAGAGTCCATGCCAAGATGAATTGAGGCTGTTCTGAGGGCAAAAGGGGGTGCAACTCAATCTTAGGAAGGTGTTCCTAATGTTTGTACACTCAGAGTATATATATATATATATATATATATATATATATATATATATATATATATATACTACTACTACTGCTCTGTATATACAGTATATATATATATATATATATATATATATATATATATATATATATATATACTAGTACTACTACTGCTGCTACAGCTCTGTATATACAGTATATACAGTGGGGAAAAAAAGTATTTAGTCAGCCACCAATTGTGCAAGTTCTCACACTTAAAAAGATGAGAGAGGCCTGTAATTTTCATCATAGGTACACGTCAACTATGACAGACAAATTGAGAAAAAAAATTCCTGAAAATCACATTGTAGGATTTTTAATGAATTTATTTGCAAATGATGGTGGAAAATAAGTATTTGGTCACCTACAAACAAGCAAGATTTCTGGCTCTCACAGACCTGTAACTTCTTCTTTAAGAGGCTCCTCTGTCCTCCACTCGTTACCTGTATTAATGGCACCTGTTTGAACTTGTTATCAGTATAAAAGACACCTGTCCACAACCTCAAACAGTCACACTCCAAACTCCACTATGGCCAAGACCAAAGAGCTGTCAAAGGACACCAGAAACAAAATTGTAGACCTGCACCAGGCTGGGAAGACTGAATCTGCAATAGGTAAGCAGCTTGGTTTGAAGAAATCAACTGTGGGAGCAATTATTAGGAAATGGAAGACATACAAGACCACTGATAATCTCCCTCGATCTGGGGCTCCACGCAAGTTCTCACCCCGTGGGGTCAAAATGATCACAAGAATGGTGAGCAAAAATCCCAGAACCACACAGGGGGACCTAGTGAATGACCTGCAGAGAGCTGGGACCAAAGTAACAAAGCCTACCATCAGTAACACACTACGCCGCCAGGGACTCAAATCCTGCAGTGCCAGACGTGTCCCCCTGCTTAAGCCAGTACATGTCCAGGCCCATCTGAAGTTTGCTAGAGTGCATTTGGATGATCCAGAAGAGGATTGGGAGAATGTCATATGGTCAGATGAAACCAAAATAGAACTTTTAGGTAAAAACTCAACTCGTCGTGTTTGGAGGACAAAGAATGCTGAGTTGCACCATACCTACTGTGAAGCATGGGGGTGGAAACATCATGCTTTGGGGCTGTTTTTCTGCAAAGGGACCAGGACGACTGATCCGTGTAAAGGAAATAATGAATGGGGCCATGTATCGTGAGATTTTGAGTGAAAACCTCCTTCCATCAGCAAGGGCATTGAAGATGAAACGTGGCTGGGTCTTTCAGCATGACAATGATCCCAAACACACCGCCCGGGCAACGAAGGAGTGGCTTCGTAAGAAGCATTTCAAGGTCCTGGAGTGGCCTAGCCAGTCTCCAGATCTCAACCCCATAGAAAATCTTTGGAGGGAGTTGAAAGTCTGTGTTGCCCAGCGACAGACCCAAAACATCACTGCTCTAGAGGAGATCTGCATGGAGGAATGGGCCAAAATACCAGCAACAGTGTGTGAAAACCTTGTGAAGACTTACAGAAAACGTTTGACCTGTGTCATTGCCAACAAAGGGTATATAACAAAGTATTGAGAAAATGTTGTTTTTGACCAAATACTTATTTTCCACCATAATTTGCAAATGAATTCATTAAAAATCCTACTATGTGATTTTCTGGAATTTTATTTCTCATTTTGTCTGTCATAGTTGACATGTACCTATGATGAAAATTACAGGCCTCTCTCATCTTTTTAAGTGGGAGAACTTGCACAATTGGTGGCTGACTAAATACTTTTTTTCCCCACTGTATATATATATATATATATATATATATATATATATATATATATATATATATATATATATATATATATATATATATATATATATACTAGTACTACTACTGCTGTTACAGCTCTGTATATACAGTATATATATATATATATATATATACTAGTACTACTACTGCTGCTACAGCTCTGTATATACAGTATATATATATATATATATACTAGTACTACTACTGCTGCTACAGCTCTGTATATACAGTATATATGTATATATATACTAGTACTACTACTGCTGCTACAGCTCTGTATATACAGTATATATATATATATATATATATATATATATATATATATATATATATATATATATATATATATATATATATACTAGTACTACTACTGCTGCTACAGCTCTGTATATACAGTATATATATATATACTAGTACTACTACTGCTGCTACAGCTCTGTATATACAGTATATATATATATACTAGTACTACTACTGCTGCTACAGCTCTGTATATACAGTATATATATATATATATACTAGTACTACTACTGCTGCTACAGCTCTGTATATACAGTATATATACAGTATATATACTAGTACTACTACTGCTGCTACTGCTCTGTATATACAGTATATATATATATATATATATATATATATATATATACTAGTACTACTACTGCTGCTACAGCTCTGTATATACAGTATATATATATATACTAGTACTACTACTGCTGCTACAGCTCTGTATATACAGTATATATACAGTATATATACTAGTACTACTACTGCTGCTACAGCTCTGTATATACAGTATATATATATATATATATATATACTAGTACTACTACTGCTGTTACAGCTCTGTATATACAGTATATATATATATATACTAGTACTACTACTGCTGCTACAGCTCTGTATATACAGTATATATATATATACTACTACTACTACTGCTGTTACAGCTCTGTATATACAGTATATATATATATATATATATATATATATATATATATATATATATATATATATATATATATACTAGTACTACTACTGCTGCTACAGCTCTGTATATACAGTATATATACAGTATATATACTAGTACTACTACTGCTGCTACTGCTCTGTATATACAGTATATATATATATATACTAGTACTACTACTGCTGCTACAGCTCTGTATATACAGTATATATATATATATATACTAGTACTACTACTGCTGTTACAGCTCTGTATATACAGTATATATATATATATATATATACTAGTACTACTAGTACTACTACTGCTGTTACAGCTCTGTATATACAGTATATATATATATATATATACTAGTACTACTAGTACTACTACTGCTGTTACAGCTCTGTATGCTGCTGGGGAAAGAGAACTGTAAAACACAAGGCAGAGGAATCAATTCAGCTCACAAATGAAATTGGAATAATGTCAGTGGGAGAGCAAGTGTGTGTGTGTGTATAGTGTGTGTGTGTGTGTGTGTCTTTTTTATGTTGGTGAAAAATGGAGACAGGGATAGTAAAACGCTTCAGATTTCTTTCCTCTGTGCCTATGCCCAGAAGGGAATCTTTCATGTTCATTTGCTCCCCAGTGTGTCAGCTTGCTGTGAATCCAACATTAATCAGTTCATTAATTTTTCATCACCACTTTATGTTTGGGCCTGTCATTACATATATATTGACTAGGTAATGGTTACAGATAGGCCGATAGACAAGAGAAAATGAATCAGGAAAATACAAAATCTGTGATTAAATTACCTAAAAAATGCTTTCTGAAGTAGTTTTCAAAAGTTCAAGTTCCCACAGTCAGTAGCAGTCATAAAAGTTATAGTTGGCAATAACTGGAAATGTTGCTGTTTTTATATTTAGTGTATCATTGCTGCCAAAAGTAGCTTGAAGTTGCATTGATCCCGCAGCATTACAATTACTTTGTCATATTTTGATGTCGTAAATATATAGATTTTCAAGTTTTGCATTTTCTCAAAGCCCTGTGTAAAAAGAAAATGAAACCGTCATGAATAATTATCCAAGACACAAAAGGCGATGTCAGGAAAAAACTATTTTCAGTATCTGCCTGATTTCAAGTCACACCACAACACTCCCCTTTCAAGTGGAATAAACAGGGGGAATCTTTACATTTGATGTACCCAGACCCGGCTCCAGGATAAAGTGACTAAGGGGGCAGTTGACATTGGTGAGGGAGTGCAATTTTGGGGGGTTCTTGCATTGGAATTATATTAATTCTGCTTATATCCCGCTATACCACAATAAACATAAAGTTCTAATGCCGAGACTCTGAGACCATTGATTGAGTGCTTTTGAAGTGAAAGGTTGGCAAGGGCGTTTTGGTAATGAATATAGGCTACAAGATAGATAGGGTAATTCACCTATTACAAACGGCCTATGTGAATTCAGCCGTACACACAGCTGCATACCAAAATAATGTAAACTAAATACTGAAATTAGTAGCCTAGTTATTCATGCATGCAAACAGACACACTGAGAGATATCTGTTTTTTTTGCGTGGGTTGTGTCTCAATACACCGCATCTGCTTACAGTATGTCGGCCTTCCGTATCTGCGGTTGAAGGTAGCCGAGCAACAGCGTTGTATGTCAGACCATGACACAACCCCAGAAAATCGGTCTTCTCACTAGAACGGCTGTACGGTTTGGCCTACAAACTAATATGACCCCTCAATGGGAAGATGAGACTCTCTGGGTGTCCATTTTACTCTAGTCTGAAGCTAACAAATGAACGGAAGTATGGAGGTCGTTTTGTGCTAACAAAAATGTAATATGTGTCCAAAAAAACTAAAATATTTCCTGATCTTTCTTACATCTCCTAGATACAAGACAGACACTTCAAAACATTATTCCTTACGATAAATTGTTTGACTGTCTATTTGGCAAATTATGAATGTGTTATTCAATGTGTTTCTATGGGCTGGAGTAGTAAAAGCCAAATTCAATATTTTATCAAAATATCCCAGAGGGATGTAATTTTTTTTTTTAAATGTGAGAAAATTGTGCTCTGGTTTGAGAACTGAAATACTGGTGGTGGTTGTTACTCCATATTCTTGGATATCCTGCAATAATTGGCTGTTGGGACGTTTCTGTTTTCTTTTATTATTCATGGAAATTCGCTACTAAGGCCCCAACAGCTTAGACTTTTAAAGGTTAAACAATGCCAGCCTACCATAACCACGTTTCCAATACATTTACAACCACGGAAACCTATAGGCTACCGAGAAAATGACAATAAAATGTATCTATTTCTATTATGAATCATACAGCTATACCGGGCTTCGTTTGGATTCTTGCATTGGAATTATACTGACATCTGCAGTAAAACGTGTATTCCAGCCACTCTCTTCCTATGAATCAGTTGCTATTCAATTAATGTTTTTAGACAGAAAACCTGCGGCTATGGTAGGATTCTAGTCTAACCTGGGCTGGCTCATCTGTTCCAAGATCGTCAGGAACAGTCCGAGGTGGAGGGGGCTGTGTAGCCATTGTCCTGGCGGTGGAAAGGTGGGTAGACTGTACGCGGATTGAGGTTTGGGCTTTGACTAGGCCATTCCAAGACTTTTAAATATTTCCCCTTAAACCACTCGAGTGTTGCTTTAGCAGTATGCTTAGGGTCATTGTCCTGCTGGAAGGTGAACCTCCGTCCCTGTCTGAAATCTCTGGAAGACTGAAACAGGTTTCCATCAAGAATTTCCCTGTATTTAGCGCCATCCATCATTCCTTCAATTCTGACCAGTTTCCCAGTCCCTGCTGATGAAAAAACATGAATGGTGTTCTCGGGGTGATGAGAGGTGTTGGGTTTGAGCCAGACATAGCGTTTTCCATGAAGGCCAAAAAGCTCAATTTTAGTGTCGTCTGACCAGAGTCCCTTCTTCCATATGTTTGGGGAGTCTCCCACACGGCTTTTGGCAAACAGGAAATGTGTTTGCTTATTTTTCTTGCCATTCTTCCGTAAATCCCAGCTCTGTGGAGTGTACGGCTTAAAGTGGTCTTATGGACAGATACTCCAATCTCCACTGTGGAGCTTTGCAGCTCCTTCAGGGTTATCTTTGGTCTCTTTGTTGCCTCTCTGATTAATGCTCTCCTTGCCTGGTCCATGAGTTTTGGTGGGCGGCACTCTCTTGGCAGGTTTGTTGTGGTGCCATATTCTTTCCATTTTTTTATAATGGTTTCAATGGTGCTCTGTGGGATGTTCAAAGTTCACTGATCTGTACTTCTCCACAACTTTGCCCCTGACCTGTTTGGAGAGCTCTTTGGTCTTCATGGTGCCGCTTGCTTGGTGTGCCCCTTGCTTAGTAGTGTTGCAGACTCTGGGGCTTTTCAGAACAGGTGTATATATACTGAGATCATGTGACACTTAGATTGCACATAGGTGGACTTTATTTAAGTAATTATGTGACTTCTGGAGGTAGTTGGTTGCACCAGATCTTATTTAGGGGTTTCATAGCAAAGGGGGTGAATACATACGCACGCAACACTTTTCCATATTAATTTTTGAGCATTTTTTGAAACAAGTTATTCTTTTTCATTTCACTTCACCAATTTTGACTATTTTGTGTATGTCCATTACAAGAAATCCAAATAAAAATCTATTTAAATTACAGGTTGTAATGCAACAAAATAGGAAAAACGCCAAGGGGGATGAATACTTTTGCAAGGCACTGTACATTCTAAAATGATTTTATACCAACTTTCATTCAGAAATGTTGATGTAATAATAATACAATGTTTTGCTCCTGTAGGGTACCTAAAAAACATAGCACTGGTCATAATAAATGTATAGCAATTGCCATGGGTTGTCAACTGAAAATTCCAGCACCGTTTTGATTGGGACAGCGTCATTGCACCACTTTGGGCCAAGCATGGGAACTCGTCTTGATAAATCAATGTCAGATTTTTGTTTTCACTGAACCACGTTTTTGGTATTTGGTTACAATTAGGCTGGGAAATGTTAGCTAAGTTGAGGTGAGTACTCATGATCATTAGTCTATCAGTTGAAAGCAATGCACATTAGGACTATAGCTTATCTGATGAGCTTACCTGATGTTTTCCTGAACTTTCCAATACGTTTCTGATCCATTTCAGTCACTTAGCCTACTGATGCAAATACACATTTTTACACTTACAAGTAATTTGACATATTTTCTTATTGGTTAAAATGGTCGTAAGGCCTACATAATTTCAATAACAATATAGCTGAAACCACTATTGGATTCATTGACTTACTGAATTTATTATCTTGTAATTGTAGGCTAGGCTACTTGCTGATAGATTATTTTAAATATGATTGTAACAGTAGGCCTACCTACACTATAACCTCATGTGGGGATACTGACCAGAAGCCATTGAATTAATAATAAGAAGTGTTGATTATTATGGGGAGAGCACAGCACATGGAAGAAAGTTGAGGAGAGATTGACTGCATCACTATTGGTCTTTGTGCGAGGGATTGATGTGTTGAAGGTACTGAACTGTCTGTTCAAGCAGTTGGCACACAGTTCGGACACTCATCGGTACAACACGCAACCAGAGGTCTCTTCACAGTCCCCAGGTCCAGAACAGAGGCTGGGAAATACACATAATTAAATAGAGCCATATCTAAAATGAACTCTCTGCCACCCCAGGTAACACAAGCTAGCAATAAATCCAGTTAAATAAAAAAAACTGATGAAAGAACACCTTTCTGCACGGCGGGGACCTCGAAGAGATACACAGACATTTTTCCTGCATTTTCTATAGCATTTTGCATTGTATTATGTATTGTATTGTGTATGTGATACGTGGTTGGGGTACGACTGTGATATGTGGTTGTCTCACCTGGCTATCTTAAGATGAATGCACTAACTGTGGGTCGCTCTGGATGGGAGCGTCTACTGAATGGCTAAATTGTAATGTATGTAAATGTAGTGCTATGTGTATGTATTTATATTTTGTACAGTAGCTACCGATGCATCGATGTGTTTTGACCATGACAGTTTACAATCCAGGGTTACTCCAAGCAGTTTAGTCTCATCAACTTTCTCAAGTTCCACATTATTCATTACAATATTTAGTTGAGGTTTAGGGTTTAGGGAACGATTTGTCCCAAATACAATTCTTTTAGTTTTTGGAAATATTTAGGAGTAATTTATTTAATGCCACCCCATTCTGAAACTGACTGCAGCTCTTTGTTAAGTGTTGCAGTGATTTAACATGCTGTGGTAGCTGATGTGTACAGTGTTGAGTCATCAGCATACATGGACACACAGGCTTTACTCAGAGCCAGTTCATTATGTTGATAGACATCCCGAACCACTGGACTGTGTTGGAGGCTTCCATTAAAGAACACCCTCTGTGTTCTTTTAGACAGGTAACTCTCGATCTACAATATAGCAGGGGACACATATGTTTTTCCAGTTGCAGATTATGATCAATTATGTCAAAAGATGCACTGAAGTCTAACTGAACAGCTCCCACAATCTGTTTTTTTTATTTTATTTCTCTCAGCCAATCATCAGTCATTTGTGTACTGTAAGCGCCGTATATACAGTGGGGAGAACAAGTATTTGATACACTGCCGATTTTGCAGGTTTTCCTACTTACAAAGCATGCAGAGGTCTGTCATTTTTTATCATAGGTACACTTCAACTGTGAGAGACGGAATCTAAAACAAAAATCCAGAAAATCACATTGTATGATTTTTAAGTAATTAATTTGCATTTTATTGCATGACATAAGTATTTGATACATCAGAAAAGCAGAACTTAATATTTGGTACAGAAACCTTTGTATGCAATTACAGAGAACATACGATTCCCGTAGGTCTTGACCAGGTTTGCACACACTACAGCAGGGATTTTGGCCCACTCCTCCATACAGACCTTCTCCAGATCCATCAGGTTTCGGGGCTGTTGCTGGGCAATATGGACTTTCAGCTCCCTCCAAAGATTTTCTATTGGGTTCAGGTCTGGAGACTGGCTAGGCCACTCCAGGACCTTGAGATGCTTCTTACGGAGTCACTCCTCAGTTGCCCTGGCTGTGTGTTTCGGGTCGTTGTCATGCTGGAAGACCCAGCCACAACCCATCTTCAATGCTCTTACTGAGGGAAGGAGGTTGTTGGCCAAGATCTCGCGATACATGGCCCTATCCATCCTCCCCTCAATACGGTGCAGTCGTCCTGTCCCCTTTGCAGAAAAGCATCCCCAAAGAATGATGTTTCCACCTCCATGCTTCACGGTTGGGATGGTGTTCTTGGGGTTGTACTCATCCTTCTTCTTCCTCCAAACACGGCGAGTGGAGTTTATACCAAAAAGCTCTATTTTTGTCTCATCAGACCACATGACCTTCTCCCATTCCTCCTCTGGATCATCCAGATGGTCATTGGCAAACTTCAGACGGGCCTGGACATGCGCTGGCTTGAGCAGGGGGACCTTGCGTGCGCTGCAGGATTTTAATCCATGACTGCGTAGTGTGTTACTAATGGTTTTCTTTGAGACTGCGGTCCCAGCTCTCTTCAGGTCATTGACCAGGTCCTGCCGTGTAGTTCTGGGCTGATCCCTCACCTTCCTCATGATCATTGATGCACCACGAGGTGAGATCTTGCATGGAGCCCCAGACCGAGGGTGATTGACCGTCATCTTGAACTTCTTCCATTTTCTAATAATTGCGCCAACAGTTGTTGCCTTCTCACCAAGCTGCTTGCCTATTGTCCTGTAGCCCATCCCAGCCTTGTGCAGGTCTACAATTTTATCCCTTATGTCCTTACACAGCTCTCTGGTCTTGGCCATTGTGGAGAGTTGGATTCTGTTTGATTGAGTGTGTGTACAGGTGTCTTTTATACAGGTAACGAGTTCAAACAGGTGCAGTTAAAACAGGTAATGATTGGAGAACAGGAGGGCTTCTTAAAGAAAAACTAACAGGTCTGTGAGAGCCAGAATTCTTACTGGTTGGTAGGTGATCAAATACTTATGTCATGCAATAAAATGCAAATTAATTACTTAAAAATTATGCAATGTGATTTTCTGGATTTTTGTTTTAGATTCCGTCTCTCACAGTTGAAGTGTACCTATGATAAAAATTACAGACCTCTACATGCTTTGTAAGTAGGAAAACCTGCAAAATCGGCAGTGTATCAAATACTTGTTCTCCCCACTATATGTTGAATGCCATTCCATATAAGCGTGCTGAAAATGTGCTGTTCATTTGTTTACTGTGAAATAATAGCATTTGATCTGTTCAAACACTATTTTTTCCTAAAGTTTACTAAGGGTTGGTAACAGGCTGATTGGTTGGCTGTTTGAGCCAGCAAAATCCTTTATATGATGTATCTTTGTTTTGTAGTACAGTTTATTTTTATTTTTATTCAGTTTAGTCACATGATTTCTCAATTTGCAGTACGTTTTCCAATCAGTTGTGCAGCCAGACTTATTTCCCATCTCTTTTGCCTCATCCCTCTCAACCACACAATTTTTCAATTCCTCATCGATCCACAGTGATCGAACAGTTTTTACAGTAATTGTCTTAATGGCTGCATGCTTATTAGTAACTGAGATAAGCAATTTCATAAATGTGTCAAGTGCAGCATCTGGTTGCTCGTCATTACACACCACGGACCAACAAATATTCTTCACATCAATGACTTCTACAATTACAGTATGTTTGCCAATCGGCTGTGCAGCCAGACTTATTTACCATTCCTTTTGCCTCATCCTTGTAGGCCTTAGATCTGTGTATCCACTCTTTTCATTGACCTGTGCTATTAATTGCATTTAAGACATGGTTCATTCGTTTTATTGATCTCAGTATGTCAATGTCAGAGTAGCTTGTCATTTTGTGTGGTATAAAAAAGTATCTCCAGTCAAGTAAAATGATGTAGAATTACAGGAAATTATTACATGTTTTTTCTCTGAACCGCAAACCGTCAGTCCTTGGTCTTCAGGACTGAGCCCCGGATGTAATGAAACTCTGATGACGGCCCTGCACTTCCTGAATCGGCCTTGTTTTTCATCAATGCTCGTTAAGAAATACTAGTGGCCATTACTGAATGCAAACCAGAGTTGTCTTTTGGGTGTGGTTTGATGTAGGTGTTTCTTGGGTGTGTCTTTGCCACCAACAAGACACACCCATCTGTCAGAACCTTGCCAACCGCTGTCCTGTATGTAATAATAATAATAATAATAATAAATAATAGCTCTGCTACTAAAACTCCTATAATAATAATACTAGCACTGCACCTACAGCTACTACATTAATAATAATAATACTAGTTCTTCCCCTACAGCTACTATAATAATAATACTAGTTCTGCCCTACAGCTACTATAATACTAATACTAGTTCTGCCCTACAGCTACTATAATAATAATACTAGTTCTGCCGCTACAGCTACTATAATAATAATACTAGTTCTGCCCCTACAGCTACTATAATAATAATACTAGCTCTGCCCCTACAGCTACTATAATAATAATACTAGTTCTGCCACTACAGCTACTATAATAATAATACTAGTTCTGCCCCTACAGCTACTATAATACTAATACTAGTTCTGCCCCTACAGCTACTATAATACTAATACTAGTTCTGCCCCTACAGCTACTATAATACTAATACTAGTTCTGCCCTACAGCTACTATAATAATAATACTAGTTCTGCCCCTACAGCTACTATAATAATAATACTAGTTCTGCCCCTACAGCTACTATAATAATAATACTAACTCTGCCCCTACAGCTACTATAATAATAATACTAGCTCTGCCCCTACAGCTACTATAATAATAATACTAGTTCTGCCCCTACAGCTGCTATAATAATAATACTAGTTCTGCCCCTACAGCTACTATAATAATAATACTAGCTCTGCCGCTACAGCTACTATAATAATAATACTAGTTCTGCCCCTACAGCTACTATAATAATAATACTAGTTCTTCCCCTACTATATTAATAATACTAGTTCTGCCCCTACAGCTACTATAATAATAATACTAGCTCTGCCCCTACTATAATAATAATACTAGTTCTGCCCCTACAGCTCCTATAATAATAATACTAGCTCTTCCCCTACAGCTACTATAATAATAATACTAGCTCTGCCCCTACAGCTACTATAATAATAATACTAGTTCTGCCCTACAGCTACTATAATAATACTAGTTCTGCCCCTACAGCTACTATAATAATAATACTAGCTCTGCCCTTCAGCTACTACATTAATAATAATCATACTAGCTCTGCCCCTATAGCTCCTATAACAATAATAATACTAGTTCTGCCCCTACAGCTCTTATAATAATAATAATAATAATAATAATAATAATAATAATAATAATAATAATAATAATAATAATAATAATAATAATAAAAATAATAGCTCTGCTACTAAAACTCCTATAATAATAATACTAGCACTGCACCTACAGCTACTACATTAATAATAATTATACTAGTTCTTCCCCTACAGCTACTATAATAATAATACTAGTTCTTCCCCTACAGCTACTATAATAATAATACTAGTTCTGCCCTACAGCTACTATAATACTAATACTAGTTCTGCCCTACAGCTACTATAATAATAATACTAGTTCTGCCGCTACAGCTACTATAATAATAATACTAGTTCTGCCCCTACAGCTACTATAATAATAATACTAGCTCTGCCCCTACAGCTACTATAATAATAATACTAGTTCTGCCCCTACAGCTACTATAATAATAACACTAGTTCTGCCACTACAGCTACTATAATAATAACACTAGTTCTGCCACTACAGCTACTATAATAATAATACTAGTTCTATCCCTACAGCTACTATAATACTAATATTAGTTCTGCCCTACAGCTACTATAATACTAATACTAGTTCTGCCCCTACAGCTACTATAATAATAACACTAGTTCTGCCCCTACAGCTACTATAATAATAATACTAGCTCTACCCCTACTATAATAATAATACTAGTTCTGCCCCTACAGCTCCTATAATAATAATACTAGCTCTTCCCCTACAGCTACTATAATACTAATACTAGTTCTGCCCCTACAGCTACTATAATAATAATACTAGTTCTGCCCTACAGCTACTATAATAATAATACTAGTTCTGCCCCTACAGCTGCTATAATAATAATACTAGTTCTGCCCCTACAGCTCCTATAATAATAATACTAGCTCTTCCCCTACAGCTACTATAATAATAATACTAGCTCTGCCCCTACAGCTACTATAATAATAACACTAGTTCTGCCCTACAGCTACTATAATAATAATACTAGTTCTGCCCCTACAGCTACTATAATAATAATACTAGCTCTGCCCTTCAGCTACTACATTAATAATAATCATACTAGCTCTGCCCCTATAGCTCCTATAACAATAATAATACTAGTTCTGCCCCTACAGCTCTTATAATAATAATAATAATAATAATAATAATAATAATAATAATAATAATAATAATAATAATAATAATAATAAAAATAATAGCTCTGCTACTAAAACTCCTATAATAATAATACTAGCACTGCACCTACAGCTACTACATTAATAATAATTATACTAGTTCTTCCCCTACAGCTACTATAATAATAATACTAGTTCTTCCCCTACAGCTACTATAATAATAATACTAGTTCTGCCCTACAGCTACTATAATACTAATACTAGTTCTGCCCTACAGCTACTATAATAATAATACTAGTTCTGCCCCTACAGCTACTATAATAATAATACTAGCTCTGCCCCTACAGCTACTATAATAATAATACTAGTTCTGCCCCTACAGCTACTATAATAATAACACTAGTTCTGCCACTACAGCTACTATAATAATAACACTAGTTCTGCCACTACAGCTACTATAATAATAATACTAGTTCTATCCCTACAGCTACTATAATACTAATATTAGTTCTGCCCTACAGCTACTATAATACTAATACTAGTTCTGCCCCTACAGCTACTATAATAATAACACTAGTTCTGCCCCTACAGCTACTATAATAATAATACTAGCTCTGCCCCTACTATAATAATAATACTAGTTCTGCCCCTACAGCTACTATAATAATAATACTAGCTCTGCCCCTACAGCTCCTATAATAATAATACTAGCTCTTCCCCTACAGCTACTATAATACTAATACTAGTTCTGCCCCTACAGCTACTATAATAATAATACTAGTTCTGCCCTACAGCTACTATAATAATAATACTAGTTCTGCCCCTACAGCTGCTAAAATAATAATACTAGCTCTGCCCCTACAGTTACTATAATAATAATACTAGTACTGCCCTACAGCTACTATAATAATAATACTAGTTCTGCCCCTACAGCTACTATAATAATAATACTAGCTCTGCCCTACAGCTACTATAATAATAATAATAGTTCTGCCCCTACAGCTACTATAATATTAATACTAGCTCTGTCCCTACTATAATAATAATACTAGCTCTTCCCCTACAGCTACTATAATAATAATACTAGCTCTGCCCCTACAGCTACTATAATAATAATACTAGTTCTGCCCCTACAGCTACTATAATAATAATACTAGCTCTGCCCCTACTATAATAATAATACTAGCTCTTCCCCTACAGCTACTATAATAATAATACTAGCTCTGCCCCTACTATAATAATAATACTAGTTCTGCCCCTACAGATCCTATAATAATAATACTAGCTCTTCCCCTAGAGCTACTATAATAATAATACTAGCTCTGCCCCTACAGCTACTATAATAATAATACTAGTTCTGCCCTACAGCTACTATAATAATAATACTAGTTCTACCCCTACAGCTACTATAATAATAATACTAGTTCTGCCCTACAGCTACTATAATAATAATACTAGTTCTACCCCTACAGCTACTATAATAATAATACTAGCTCTGCCGCTACAGCTCCTACAGTAATAGCTGTCAGAACACCAGTTATCCAACCTGACAGGCTGGCCTTATCGCCTGTCCAGAGCTGTCCACAGAATAGAGAGGCTGTGAAGGAGGATAGGGAGGCCGCTGCTCCTCCTACTTCTTGGAGACAGTGTTGATATGCCCATCTGACAATTCCTGTCCAAGATTCCCCTGTTTTCCTGGAGACATTACAAACAATGGACACAGTGGGGTACGGTGATTGTTGGCAAATCTGTTCCAGAGACATGCCTCAAACAAGTGGTAGTGATTACAAATAGTTAGCCCTTACTAAATATGATTCATCATTCAGCTCGTAGAGGTGGGGTGGGGGTGGTTCCAATTAAATCAAATCAAATTGTATTTGTCACATGTGCCGAATACATTCAGTTGTAGACCTTACCATGAATTGTATACCTACAAGCCCTTAACCAACAATGCAGTTTTAAGAAAAATAGAGTTAAGACAATATTTACTAAATAAACGAAAGTAAAGAAAAGTAACACTACAAAATAACAGTAACGAGGCTATATACAGGGGGTATGGGTACCGAGGTTAGTCGAGGTAATTGAGGTAATATGTATTTGTAGGTAGGGGTAAAGTGACTGTGCATAGATAATAAACAGCGAGTCCGGGTAGACATTTGATTAATTGTTCAGCAGTCTTATGGCTTGGGGGTAAAAGCTGTTAAGGAGCCTTTTGGACCTAGACTTGGTGCTCCGGTATCGCTTGCCGTGCGGTAGCAGAGAGAAAAGTCTATGACTTGGGTGACTGAAGTCTTTGACAATTTTTGGGCCTTCCTCTGACACCGCCTGGATGGCAGGAAGCTTGGCCCCAGCGATGTACTGGGCCGTATGCACTACCCTCTGTAGTGCCTTGCGGTCGGAGGCCTAGCAGTTGCCATATCAGGTGGTGATGCAACCGGTCAGGATGCTCTCGAAGGTGCAGGGATCTGGGGACCCATGCCAAATCTTACCAGTCTCCTTAGGGGGAATAGGCAATGTCGTGTCCTCTTCATGACTGTCTTGGTGTGTTTGGACCATGTAAGTTTGTTGGTGATGTGGACACCAAGGAACTAGAAGCTCTCAGCCCACTCCACTACAGCCCCGTCAATGTGAATGGGGGCGTGTTCGGCCCTCCTTTTCCTGTAGTCCACGATCAGCTCCTTTGTCTTGGTCATGTTGAGGGAGAGGTTGTTATCCTGGCACCACACTGCCAGGTCTCTGGCCTCCTCCCTATAGGCTGTCTCATCATTGTCCCTGATCAGGCCTACCACTGTTGTGTCATCAGCAAACTTAATGATGGTGTTGGAGTCGTGCTTGGCCACGAAGTCATGGGTGAACAGGGAGTACAGGAGGGGACTAATCATGCACCCCTGAGGAGCCCCCGTGTTGAGGGTCAGCGTGGCAGATGTGTTGTTGCCTACCCTTACCACCTGGGGGCGGCCCATCAGGAAGTCCAGGATCCAGTTGCAGAGGGAGGTGTTTAGTCCCAGGGTCCTTAGCGTAGTGATGAGCTTTGAGGGCACTGTGATGTTGAACGCTGAGCTGTAGTCAATGAACAGCATTATCACATAGGTGTTCCTTTTATCCAGGTGGGAAAGGGCAGTATGGAGTGCAATTGAGATTGCGTCATCTTTGGATCTGTTGGGGAGGTATGTGAATTGGAGTGGGTCTGGGGTTTCCGGGATGATGGTGTTGATGTGAGCCGTGACCAGCCTTTCAAAGCACTTCATGGCTACCGATGTGAGTGCCATGAGACGGTAGACATTTAGGCAGGTTACCTTGGCGTTCTGGGGCACAGGGACTATGGCGGTCTGCTTGAAATTTGTAGGTATTATAGACTCGGGAACGGAGCGGTTGAAAATGTCAATGAAAACACTTGCCAGTTGGTCCGCGCGTGCTCTGAGTACACACCCTGGTAATCCGTCTTGTAATCCACCTTGTGAATGCTGACCTGTTTAAAGATCTTGCTCACATCTTCTATGGAGAGAATGATCACACAGTCGTCTAGAACAGCTGGTGCTCTCATGCATGCTTCTGTGTTGCTTGCCTCGAAGAGAGCATAGAAGGTATTTAGCAAGGTCTGGTAGGCTCCCGTCATTGAGCAGCTCGCGGCTTGATTTCCCTTTGTAATCCCTAATAGCAAGCCCTGTCACATCCGATGAGCTCAGAGCCGGTGTAGAAGGATTCAATCTTAGTCCTGTATTGGCGCTTTGCCTGTTTGATGGTTCGTCTGAGGGCATAGCGGGATTTCTTATATGCGTCCGGATTAGTGTCCCGCTCCTTGAAAGCGGCAGCTCCTGCCTTTAGCTCAATTTGGATGCTGCCTGTAATCAATGGCTTCTGTAGCTCAATTTGTAGAGCATGGTGCTTGTAATGCCAGGGTAGTGGGTTCGATCCCCGGGACCACCCATACGTAAAAATGTATGCACACATGACTGTAAGTCGCTTTGGATAAAAGCGTCTGC
The DNA here is from genome assembly GCA_031479575.1 of Coregonus ussuriensis. Classification (NCBI taxonomy): domain Eukaryota; kingdom Metazoa; phylum Chordata; class Actinopteri; order Salmoniformes; family Salmonidae; genus Coregonus; species Coregonus ussuriensis. Next base: position 48,241,998 of record CM062495.1, on the reverse strand, counting down.
TAAATGGCATATTATTATTATTATATGTACGCATGGTCACTTTGGGGCCGACGTCATCGGTGCACTTATTGATGAAGCCGGTGACTGAGGTGGTACACTCCTCAATGCCATTGGATTTATCGCGGAACATACAGTTTTCCAGTCTGTGCTAGCAAAGCATTCCGGTAGCTTAGCATCCGCTTCTTCTGACCATTTCCGTATTGAGCGAGTCACTGGTACTTCCTGCTTTAGTTTTTGATTGTAAGCAGGAACCAGGAGGATAGAGTTATGGTCAGATTTGCCAAATGGAGGGCGAGGGAGAGTTTTGTGTGCGTCTCTGTGTGTGGAGTAAAGGTGGTCTAGAGTGTTTTTTTCCTCTGGTTGCACATCTGGTCCTCTGTAGCTCAACTGGTAGAGCACGGCGCTTGTAACGCCAAGGTAGTGGGTTCGATCCCCGGGACCACCCATACACAAAAATGTATGCACGCATGACTGTAAGTCGCTTTGGATAAAAGCGTCTGCTAAATGGCATATTATATTATTATTTATTATTCTATTATTATTCTATTATTATTATTATATTACATGTGACATGCTGGTAGAAATGATGTAAAATTGATTTAAGTTTGCATTAAAGTCCCCGGCCACTAGGAACACCGGTTCTGGATGAGCATTTTCTTGTTTGCGTATGGCCTTATATGGCTTGTTGAGTGCGGCCTTTGTGCCAGCATCGGTTTGCGAGCTTGTAGACATGTAGACTAAGTTCCACTTTGATTTGGAGAATGTACAGTGATGAGGTTTTAGAAGATCGGTATTCCCCAATCTATATCTGACAGCCACCTCAGGCAATGGAGTTATAAGGTTGTCATTTTACAGCACTGATTTTAAATAATGAAATGTTCATTGAATTTAAGAAAACATTATTACCTATTTTATTACATGATGAATATATTTTCACAGCTTTCACTGTTCCTTAGCACACCTCATTTTCAGAGTCCTGCAAATTGTATGCGATAGAATTCAGGGTGTCTATTTTGAGAACCATACATAGCAATCTTTGATTCTGCCATTTTGCATGCTTCTCCTGCCAGCATCAGTCATCTCACATTCACAACACAGAGAATAAACACATTGGACACAATGGCGATGAGACACTGTATTGACCCTTTCTCTGTGGTGAAGAGTAAGAGTCCTGCAGTCTAGATTATAGGGATAATCCACCCCCAGAAATTCAATTTATGAAACTCCTGTCAATTTGGTGAAAGCCTATTGTCTATCAGTGCTTCAAATTAAAATGTTCCCCATGACTTAACTTCTAGGTGGTCCGTCTGTGAAATCAGTAAATCGTGTCGGAACGCATCATAGCTACATAGGTCTTGTCACTGGAGATAACACACTATCACATTTCATAACGCTTTTAAAACAATGACCTGCACTCCAGATCGCCAAATCAGCCAATAGATGGTACGGGCATACTTGTCTAGAACACATCCATCCGTTCATATCGCCGTTACAAAGTATATATTTCTCTCAGATGTGCTCAATCTAAAAAGTGTACCAAATTATTCAACTCAGTGTTTCCTTTAAGTACCATCTCGCAATGTGCTCTGTCTGTCTGTGGGAAATGACAAAATTAAACATTTGTTCTAAAAATAAAAGTAGTTTTCACATATGAGTGTTGTTTAACGCTGTTAATCATAAGAATTAGGGGTTTGTGGTGGATTATTCCTTTAACTGTAATTGAAGGGTAATGCTCCTTACAAACAGTGAGACGGTTTCCCTCTACGGGGTTAACAAACCATACAGTGGCTTACGAAAGTATTCAGCCCCCTTGGCATTTTTCCTATTTTGTTGCCTTATAACCTGGAATTAAAAATAGATTTTTGGGGGGGTTGTATCATTTTATTTACACCACATGCCTACCACTTTGAAGATGCAAACTATGTTTTCTTGTGAAACAAACAAGAAATAAGACAAAAAACGGAAAACTTGAGCGTGCATAACTATTCATCACCCAAAGTCAATACATTGTAGAGCCACCTGTTGCAGAAATTATAGCTGCAAGTCTATTGGGGTATGTCTCTATAAGCTTGGCACATCTAGCCACTGGGATTTTTGTCCATTCTTCAAGGAAAAACTCCTCCAGCTCCTTCAAAGTGGATGGGTTCCACTGGTGTACAGCAATCTTTAAGTCATACCACAGATTCTCAACTGGATTGAGGTCTGTGCTTTGATTAGGCCATTCCAAGACATTTAAATGTTTCCCCTTAAACCACTCAAGTGTTGCTTTAGCAGTATCCTTAGGGTCATTGTCCTGCTGGAAGGTGAACCTCCGTCACAGTCTCAAATCTCTGGAAGACTGGAACAGGTTTCCCTCAAGAATTTCCCTGTATTTAGCGCCATCCATCATTCCTTCAATTCTGACCAGTTTCCCAGTCCCTGCCGATGAAAAACATCCCCACAGCAGGATGCTGCCACCACCATGCTTCACTGTGGGGATGGTGTTCTCGGGTTGATGAGAGCTGTTGGGTTTGAGCCAGACATAGCGTTTTCCTTGATTGCCAAAAGCTCAATTTTAGTCTCATCTGACCAGAGTACCTTCTTCCATATGTTTGGGGAGTCTCCCACATGGCTTTTGGCGAACACCAAACATGTTTGCTTATTTTTTCTTTAAGCAATGGCTTTTTTCTGGCCACTCTTCCGTAAAGCCCAGCTCTGTGGAGTGTACGGCTTAAAGTGGTCCTATGGACAGATACACCAATCTCCGCTGTGGTCTCTTTGTTGCCTCTGATTAATGCCCTCCTTGCCTGGTCCGTGAGTTTTGGTGGGCGGCCCTCTCTTGGCAGGTTTGTTATGGTGCCATATTCTTTCCATTTTTTAATAATGGATTTAATGGTGCTCCGTGGGATGTTCAAAGTTTCGGATATTTTTTTATAACCCAACCCTGATCTGTACTTCTCCACAACTTTGTCCCTGACCTTTTTGGAGAGCTCCTTGGTCTTCATGGTGCCGCTTGCTTGGTGGTGCCCCTTGCTTAGTGGTGTTGCAGACTCTGGGGCCTTTCAGAACAGGTGTATATATGTATATATACTGAGATCATGTGACAGATCATGTGACTCTTAGATTGCACACAGGTGGACTTTGGTTGCACCAGATCATATTTAGAGGCTTCATAGCAAAGGGGTGAATACATATGCACGCACCACTTTTTGTGATATATTTTTTAGAATGTTTTGAAACACTTCACCAAATTGGACTATTTTGTGTATGTCCATTTCATGATATTCAAATAAAAATCAATTTAAATTACAGGTTGTAATGCAACAAAATAGGATTTACGCCAAAGCGGATGAATACTTTTGAAAGGAACTGTGTATCCTCCAACATAGCTCCGTCCGTCTGCCTAACCAGCATGGAGGATGATAAAAACATGATATTAACCATGGACACCTTGATCTACACATCAGCACCACACACACACACACACACACACACACACACACACACACACACACACACACAAACACACACACACACACACACACACACACACACACACACACACACACACACACACACACACACACACACACACATACACATACACATACACACACACACACACACATACACACACACACACATACACACACACACACACACACACACACACACACACACACACACACACAGTTAGTTTGAAGATAAGGAGTTTTTGACTGTACAACACTTTATGTGTGTGCTTGTCTTGCTTTTTTATGAACTCAAATTGGATTTGTCCCCGAATGTAATCGGGTAGATAAGCACTTTCCTCATTCGCATGGATTCAAGGGCTTTGTAAGAAACGAACCAATCAAAGGGTAATTCCACAGACAAACACGGGGGGCTATAAATCACTCTGTCCCACACACAGATAGAGGAATTAATCTGACAGACAGACACTGTGACCCACCGTCCGCGCAGCAAATACCAACCTGGAACACACTCACACAATGACCTCTACCAGTAAACATGCCTCTCATTGACCTCTACCAGTAAACATGCCTCTCAATGACCTCTACCAGTAAACATGCCTCTCAATGACCTCTACCAGTAAACATGCCTCTCAATGACCTCTACCAGTAAACATGCCTCTCAATGACCTCTACCAGTAAACATGCCTCTCAATGACCTCTACCAGTAAACATGCCTCTCAATGACCTCTACCAGTATATCCTTCCTGTTTGGCCCTGTCCGGGGGTTTCTTCGGATGGGGCCACAGTGTCTCCGGACCGCTCCTGTCTCAGCCTCCAGTATTTATGCTGCAGTAGTTTATGTGTCGGGGGGCTGGGGTTAGTTGGTTATACCTGGAGTACTTCTCCTGTCTTATCCAGTGTCCTGTGTGAATTTAAGTATGCTCTCTCTAATTCTCTCGTTCTCTCTTTCTCTCTGAGAACCTGAGCCCTAGGACCATACGTCAGGACTACCGGGCATGCTGACACCTTGCTGTCCCCAGTCCGCCTGGCCTTGCTGCTATTCCAGTTTCAACTGTTCTGCCTGCGGTTACGAAACCCCTACCTGTCCCAGACCTGCTGTTTTCAACTCTTAATGATCGGCTATGAAAAGCCAACTGAGAGACCTGAGCCCTAGGACCATACGTCGGGACTACCGGCCGTGGTGACTCCTTGCTGTCCCCAGTCCGCCTGGCCTTGCTGCTATTCCAGTTTCAACTGTTCTGCCTGCGGTTATGGAACCCCTACCTGTCCCAGACCTGCTGTTTTCAACTCTTAATGATCGGCTATGAAAAGCCAACTGAGATTTATTCCTGATTATTATTTGACCATGCTTGTCACTTATGAACATTTTTGAGCATCTTGGCATGGTTCTGTTATAACCTCCACCCGGCACAGCCAGAAGAGGACTGGCCACCCCTCATAGCCTGGTTCCTCTCTAGGTTTCTTCCTAGGTTTTGGCCTTTCTAGGGAGTTTTTCCTAGCCACCGTGCTTCTACACCTGCATTACTAGCTGTTTGGGGTTTTAGGCTGGGTTTCTGTACAGCACTTCGAGATATTAGCTGATGTACGAAGGGCTATATAAAATAAAAAATAAATAAATAAATAAATAAACATGCCTCTCAATGACCTCTACCAGTAAACATGCCTCTCAATGACCTCTACCAGTAAACATGCCTCTCAATGACCTCTACCAGTAAACATGCCTCTCAATGACCTCTACCAGTAAATAAATATAAACCAATGTTTATTACATCAGATAGCATGTAGCTCACTGCCGCTCTGAGAGGAAAGTTAAAGTTATATACACCTGTTATATACACCTGTTACATACACCTGTTACATACACCTGTTATATACACCTGCTACATATACCTGTTATATACACCTAATATATACACCTGTTATATACACATGTTATATACACATGTTATATTCACATGCTACATACACCTGTTACATACACCTAATATATACACCTGTTATATACACCTGTTACATACACATGTTACATACACCTGTTACATTCACCTGTTACATACACCTGTTATATACACCTGTCATATACACCTGTTATATACACCTGTTATATACACATGTTATATTCACATGCTACATACACCTGTTACATACACCTAATATATACACCTGTTACATACACCTAATATGTACACCTGTTATATACACCTGTTACATACACATGTTATATACACCTGTTACATACACATGTTATATACACCTGTTACATACACCTGTTACATACACCTGTTACATACACCTGTTATATACACCTGCTACATATACCTGTTATATACACCTAATGTATACACCTGTTATATACACATGTTATATTCACATGCTACATACACCTGTTACATACACCTAATATATACACCTGTTATATACAGCTGTTACATACACCTGTTATATACACCTGTTACATACACCTGTTACATACACCTGTTACATACACCTGTTATATACACCTGTTATATACACTTGTTATATACACCTGCTACATACACCTGTTATATACACCTAATATATACACCTGTAACATACACCTGTTATATACACCTGTTACATACACCTGTTATATACACCTGTTATATACACCTGTTATATACACATGTTACATACACCTGTTATATACACCTGTTACGTACACCTGTTATATACACCTGTTACATACACCTGTTATATACACCTGTTATATACAGCTGTTATATACACCTGTTACATACACCTGTTACATACACCAAATACATACACCTGTTACATACACCTGTTACATACATACCTGTTATATACACATGTTATATTCACATGCTACATACACCTGTTACATACACCTAATACATACACCTGTTATATACACCTGTTACATACACCTGTTATATACACCTGTTACATACACCTGTTACATACACCTGTTACATACACCTGTTATATACACCTGTCATATACACCTGTTATATACACCTGCTACATATACCTGTTATATACACCTAATATATACACCTAATATATACACCTAATATATACACCTGTTATATAGTCACCTGTTACATACACCTAATATTTACACCTGTTACATACACCTGTTATATACACATGTTATATGCACATGCTACATTCACCTGTTACATATACCTGTTATATACACCTGTTACATACACCTGTTACATACACCTGTTATATACACCTGTTACATACACCTGTTACATACACCTGTTACATACATACCTGTTATATAAACATGTTATATTCACATGCTACATACACCTGTTACATACACCTAATATATACACCTGTTATATACACCTGTTACATACACTTGTTATATACACCTGTTACATACACCTGTTATATACACCTGTTACATACACCTGTTACATACACCTGTTACATACACCTGTTATATACACCTGCTACATATACCTGTTATATACACCTAATATATACACCTGTTATATACACCTAATATATACACCGGTTATATACACCTGTTATATACACCTGTTATATACACCTGCTACATACACCTGTTACATACACCTAATATATACACCTGTTATATACACCTGTTATATACACCTGTTACATACACCTGTTACATACACCTGTTATATACACCTGCTACATATACCTGTTATATACACCTGTTATATACACCTAATATATACACCTGTTATATACACCTGTTATATACACCTGCTACATACATCTGTTACATACAGCTGTTATATACACCTGATATATACACTCGCTATATACACCTGTCCAAATGTTGTAGTCTAGTTGTGTCACACCCTGATCTGTTTCCCCTGTCTTTGTGCTTGTCTCTATCCCCCTCCAGGTGTCTCCCCTCCTTATCCCCTGTGTATTTATACCTGTGCTTTCTGTTTGTCTGTGTTACGCACGCCTCTCGGAAGAGGGAACGCAACACCCTGCTACAACTCAACTCTCCGTGGGGTGAAAGAGGTATGGGACTGTAGGTGTGATTAAGGATGACACAAGGCAGAGAATACCGTTAACAGGGAATTTGTTCCTTCGCACGGTAAGTTTGGGGGAAAAGGGGCTGGACGGAACCAAAGCAAAGAAATTGAATATCAAAGCCCCCCCTCTCCTACCTTACCTGCCTACCCACTACTTACTGAACTAGCACCACCTGGTGCACTAACCAAAATCCAAGGGATGGTCCGCCCAGGTCTTTCCTAGTTTGCATAGACAGTATACCTCTACGGGTAATGTATGCCCGCGGGCCTCTTGCCTAAGCACTCCCTAGGTGCCTTCCCCTTCCCCCCTTGGGAACAAATGAAACAAAATTGCACAAACTGGTTCAACAACAAAACCTGAGAAAAACTAACTCAGGACATTAAAGAAACAAACTAACACAAAACATTACAATTGGTTCTCACAGCAACAACAACACAGTACATAACAAACTCTTAGCATACAACCAACATGCTGTAACTCTCAGCCATTCTGGTTTCCCCCTTTTCTGAGCAACTGGGGCTTATATAGCTTCAGGAGGAGTTGGTAATTGGAGACAGCTGCGTCCTGACGAGGGCGCGGGGTCAGCTCTCCAATCATCAATGTTCATCCAATCAATCAGCTGCTTGTTGGGGAATTTCAGGAACCTACCAGCGTGTTCCCGTGTTTCCTGTGCTCTAGTTTTTGTTTTTGCTAGTCTTCCCAGTTCTGACCTTTCTGCCTGTCTTGACCCTGATCCTGCCCTCCGTCCTGTATCTGCCTGACTCTGATTCAGATTATGACCCTTTGCCTGCCTGGACTTACCTTTTGCCTGGCCCTGAACTGTAATACACACTGAGACTCGTACTATCTGCCTCCTGTGTCTGCATCTGGGTCAGCCTGAGCCCTGATAAGTTGTCTGTCAGACATGCTCAATTCCATGTCTGGGTTGATCTTTATGACGTCATCAACTGTCCATGCTAGGTTATGTTCTTCCTTTCATATTTTCATGTCATACACACAAGCACTCACTCACACCTCTCAGGACCACATATACGAGACATGTCACGTCTAAAGCCCGGCCCAGGGACAGTGCTCCCATTCAGGATACTTTCCCCTGGAATAGCCCCTGGTCCCCTGAGAGTAACAGTGAAAGGGGTTTCTATTCAGTGGATGGGAAAGCACTTAGCCTGGCAAGTTGTCTGCTCAATGGTATTTGTCCTCCGTATGGATGGTGTGATACTGCCTCAGTGTCAGTCTACCCGTGCTTTACAGATCAGTGAAATTAGTTAAAGGATGTTCTGGGGTCAGGGTTACAGGGTCAGTGGTCTCTTCTGTACTTTACATGGTGAGTGAAATCAGTTTAACGCTGGTCAGGGGTAAGGGTTAGCGGGTCAATATGGAACTGTGGTGAGGTCACTGGGTCAGGCTTTGATGGGGGCTAAGGCTGGCTGGTGTTGATAGGACTGTCCAGGTGTAGTGGAGGTTTGGTACTGTGTGTGTGTGTGTGAGCGTGTGTGTGTGTGTGCGTGTGTGCACATGTGCGCTTGCACATGTGTGTGTGTGTGTGTGTGTGTGTGTGTGTGTGTGTGTGTGTGTGTGTGACTGTAGGGCAGAAAGGGAACCAGCTGAGATATTTTAGTCACAGATAAAAAGAGGGGGAATAAAAATACAGGAGGTTGGAAAGAGATTGAGCCACAACTCAGAACTGAATGGAACTGAACAGAAGGACATGCCAACAGCTGGATAGGGGGAGGTTAGTCCTTACATTCAAGGACCTTTCTAAAACACCTTTTTTTCAAGAGGGCAGAGTTTGAGATATTGAAAAGTTGTGAAACACACAGAGAGAAAGAGAAAGGGAGTGAAATGGAGTCTACACATCGCCATAGTAACAGGCTACAGGCTCCAGGCCGGCCTGCCTGACCGCCTTTAAACACGGCTCAGCAGCTGAACTGGAGAGGAGGGTTAGGAAAGAGAGGAGAAATTGACGGGATAAGGAGGGAGGAGAGGAGGAGAGGAGGAGAGGAGGAGAGGAGGAGTGAGGAGAGGAGGAGGGAGGAGAGGAGGAGAGAAGGAGAAGAGGAGAGGAGGAGAGGAGAGGAGGAGAGGAGGAGGGAGTAGAGGAGGAGAGGAGGAGAGGAGGAGAGGAGGAGAGAGGAGAGGAGAGGAGGAGAGGAGAGGAGAGGAGAGGAGAGGAGAGGAGAGGAGAGGAGAGGAGAGGAGAGGAGAGGAGAGGAGAGGAGAGGAGAGGAGAGGCGGGGAGAGGAGAGGAGAGGAGAGGAGGACAGGAGAGGGGGAGGGAGGAGAGGAGGAGAGGAGGAGAGAGGAGGAGAGGAGGAGAGAGGAGAGGAGGAGGGAGGAGAGGAGGAGAGAGGAGAGGAGGAGGGAGGAGAGGAGGAGAGGAAGAGGGAGGAAGAGAGGAGAGGAAAGTGAGTATTTATACCTCCTAATGACCTCCTGTTCTGCACCGTCAATGTCTGGGAAGTGAGGGATGATGAGGATTTAAGACAAAGAGAAAGAAAAGAAGGGATTCCACAGCGTGAGCCCACTGGAACGTCTGGGCATCACCGTGACCACAGCGTGAGCCCACTGGAACGTCTTGGCTTGACCGTGACCACAGCGTGAGCCCACTGGAACGTCTGGGCTTGACCGTGACCACAGAATGAGCCCACTGGAACGTCTGGGCTTCACCGTGACCACAGCGTGAGCCCACTGGAACGTCTGGGCTTCACCGTGACCACAGCGTGAGCCCACTGGAACGTCTGGGCATCACCGTGACCACAGCGTGAGCCCACTGGAACGTCTTGGCTTGACCGTGACCACAGCGTGAGCCCACTGGAACGTCTTGGCTTCACCGTGACCACAGCGTGAGCCCACTGGAACGTCTGGGCATCACCGTGACCACAGCGTGAGCCCACTGGAACGTCTGGGCTTCACCGTGACCACAGCGTGAGCCCACTGGAACGTCTGGGCTTGACCGTGACCACAGCGTGAGCCCACTGGAACGTCTTGGCTTGACCGTGACCACAGCGTGAGCCCACTGGAACGTCTGGGCTTCACCGTGACCACAGCGTGAGCCCACTGGAACGTCTTGGCTTGACCGTGACCACAGCGTGGAGAGTGGTGATAACTTCAGGAAGTATGAGTGTCATAAAGGTGATATATGAATCGTATTTTTACATTATGTTGAACATGTCAGTTTGCCTTTACTGTCATAGCCAGAGATATCAAGATGGCTGCCTTTGTGTTGGTATTGACATACGTTTGGAATGTGTCAACAGTGGCTGCCTCTTCACCCTCTCTCTCTACACAGCAGAGCCTCATTTAATCTTCCATGTTTCCCTTTTTTTCCCTCTCCTGGTGATGGAGGGATTGGTAAAGAAACGGTGATGTCCACTTCGATTGACCACGGAGCGGCCATACGGTCAAAGGAGGACAGCTCTCCATTACGCCTCACCATGCCCTGTGGGGGGATCAACCATGGATGATCCCGCCACTGTCCACCCTGCAGAGGCACATTATCCATGGATGATCCACCCCACTGTCCAACCTGCAGAGACTCGGGGGGGGGGGGGGGGGGGGGGGGGTGTTCGGAAGGGCATCCCTGTATCGTGTATGTGCCTGTGTTTTCCTATGCAGAATGTGAACATCCCACTTTGTGTGCACACCGATGTTTGTATACTCAATCGAACAGTTATTTGAGGGGTCTGTGTATGATACAGTGTGATATGCTTGCATGCAAACTGACGTAGGATACATTAAGGTAATGCCTTGGTCAACTGTAGTGACAATGAGGTAGGATACATTAACGTAATGCCTTGGTCGACTGCAGTGAGTTCATATGTGTTTGTGTCGCTGTCTGCCGTTCTTTATATCTTGAAAACGTATTTCTCTATAATTCATGTATATTTCCTCTGTGATATTTCATAGACATACTATAAATAGTCAGTAGCCTATTTAAAGGCATTTTATTTGCTCTGTGGCTTTCCCCAGTGGCCAGCTTGGTCTGTGTCACCCCTGTAAAAGCTTACGCTTCTGTCACCTCCAGCACGCTGAAATAAATTGGCTTTGGTCTCCATGGAGGAGTTTGCAGTTGCTGTTAACCTGAAGCCTTATTGGTATAGCTGGAGTGTCACTGGGGAGGCAGTGTGTGTGTGTGTGCAGCCGTGACCCCGGGTGAACGGTGTGTGTGACCTCCACATGACCTCATGTGACGGGGTGATACAGAGACTAATCAGGAGTGATGCAGTGGGCGCTCTTCATCTTACTCCCTTTCGAAAAACACATTGAATGTATTTAGTCTACTTCTCTATTTTGGTATTGTATCTAAATTACACACGCAGACACACACACACACACACACACACACACACACACACACACACAGGGTTTAGGGTAGAGGGAGCGTGGGTGAATGTTGTTATCTCTCAATTTACAGTTTCCCAGTGATTTACTCGACAGCAATATTTCATCAAAAGATCAAGATGTGAAACTGTGAAAACACAAGGGGAAAACACCTTTGGGCCAGGGCCGTAAATAGCATCTCACGGATTAGCCTACAGAATATGCTTACCATGCAGATGTATGACATCAGCATTCACAGTCAGAAATAGACGTTAAGAGATATCAAAGCCGAAGCATAAGACTGTGGAGTCAAACACAGTTCACAAGGGAAGCAAGCGTTTTGCTACAGTCTGAATCATGTGAGTGAATCCGTGTAGTCTTCTCAGCCACAAGAGGCTCTGTTAAGGAGGTCATAGCGGTCGGTGTTGTACTGTATGTGAATACCATGCATGAGCCCCTGTCTAACCACTATACCTATCTATGGGACATCCCGAGTGGCACAATGGTCTAACGCGCTGCATCGCAGTGCTAGCTGTCCCACTAGAGATCCTGGTTCTAACCCAGGCTCTGTCGTAGCTGGCCGCGACCGGGAGACCCATGGGGCGGCGCACAATTGGCCCAGGGTAGGGGAGGGAATGGCCTGCAGGGATGTAGCTCAGTTGGTAGAGCATGGCGTTTGCAACGCCAGAGTTCGTTTCCCACAGGGGGCCAGTATGAAACAATTTATAATGTATGCACTCACTAACTTTAAGTCGCTCTGGATAAGAGTGTCTACTAAAATGTAATTAGGGTTGTAAAGGAAAGGAATATTACTGGAAACTATCCAAGTTTACCAGTAAACTACAAACATTTTGGTAGTGTCCCTTTTGGGTGCTTCAGATTATCACAGGTGTCTGTAATTATCTCTGGCCTTATCACGTGTAAAATTCATTAAATAATTAAATATTATTTAATATTAAAACATTATCCTAAATATAAACCATGAACTTAGTGAATACCATTGGTGTTTAATATGAGGGTTTTAGCAAGAAATATCTAATATGTATTTCTATATATACTGTATTTTTTACTACTTTTATATATTTTACTATGGCAATATGTGTTTGTTGTAAATGTTTTGGTGCCAAACTTGTGACAGTTGTGAAAAAAGACAACAGTTGGAAGAGTTGCAGAGTGAATTGAAAATAATGGCATTGTTGATTAGATGCCTCTTTCTCTTCAACCACATGGTCTATCAATTAGAAACCCATGGACAATATGGACACAGATATATATCCACCTGTGGTAAATTCAATTGATTTGACATGATTTGGAAAGGCACACACCTGTTTTTAAAAGGTCCCACAGTGCATGTCAGAGCAGAAACCAAGCCATGAGGTCGAAGTAATTGTCCATAGAGCTCAGAGACAGGATTGTGCCGAGGCAGCATTGAACGTCCCAAAGAACACAGTAGCCTCCATCATTCTTAAATGAGAGAAGTTTGAAACCACCAAGACTCTTCCTAGAGCTGGCCACCCGGCCAAACTGAGCAATTAGGGGAGAAGGGCCTTGGTCAGGGAGGTGACCAAGAACCTGATGGTCACTCTGACAGAGCTCTAGAGTTCCTCTGTGGAGATGGGAGAACCTTCCAGAAGGACAACCATCTCTGCAGCACTCCACCAATCAGGCCTTTATGGTAGAGTGGCCAGACGGAAGACACTCCTCAGTAAGTTACCAGAATCTGCCAAAAGGCAACTAAAGGACTCTCAGACCATGAGAGTAGTCCTGGGGCGGCAGGTAGCTTAGTGGTTAAGAGCGTTGTGCCAGTAACCGAAAGGTCGCTGGTTCTAATCCCCGAGCCGACTAGGTGAAATATCTGTCGATATGCCCTTGAGCAAGGCACTTAACCCTAATTGCTCCTGTAAGTCGCTCTGGATAAGAGCATCTGCTAAATGACTAAAATGTAAATGAGAAACAAGATTCTCTGGTCTGAAGAAACCAAGATTGAACTCTTTGGCCTGAATGCGTCACGTCTGGAGGAAACCTGGCACCATCCCTACGGTGAAGCATGGTGGTGGCAGCATCATGCTGTGGGGACATTTTTCACTAAAATGGACTGGGAGACTAGTCAGGAGGGAAAGATGAACGGAGCAAAGTACAGAGAGATCCTTGATGAAAACCTGCTCCAGATCACTCAGGACCTCAGACTTGGGCGAAGGTTCACCTTCCAACAGGACGATGTCCTTAAGCACACAGCCAAGACAACGCAGGAGTAGCTTCGGGACAAGTCTCTGAATGTCCTTGAGTGGCCCAGCCAGAGCCCATCCAACCTGACAGCACTTGAGAGGATCTGCAGAGAAGAATGGGAGAAACTCCCCAAATACAGGTGTGCCAAGCCTGTAGTGTCATACCCAAGAAGACTTGAGGCTGTAATCGCTGCCAAAGGTGCTTCAACAAAGTACTGAGTAAAGGGTCTGAATATTTATTTAAATGTAATATTTCAGTTTTATATTTTTAATACATTTGCAAAAAATTTAAAAACGTGTTTTTTGTTCGTCATTATGGGGTATTGTGTGTAGATTGATGAGGGGAAAAAACTATTTAATAGGCTGTAACGTAACAAAATGTGAAAAGAGTCAAGGGGCCTGAATACTTTCCAAATGCACTATATATATATATACAGTGGCTTGCGAAAGTATTCATCCCCCTTGGCATTTTTCCTATTTTGTTGCCTTACAACCTGGAATTAAAATAGATTTGGGGGGGGGGTTGTATCATTTGATTTACACAACATGCCTACCACTTTGAAGATGCAAAATATTTTCTATTGTAAAACAAAAAAGAAAAAGACAAAAGAACAGAGAACTTGAGCGTGCATAACTATACGATGGTCATTATGGCCAAACAGTTCTATTTTTGTTTCATCAGACCAGAGGACATTTCTCCAAAAAGTACGATCTTTGTTCCCATGTGCAGTTGCAAACCGTAGTCTGGCTTTTTTATGGTGTTTTTGGAGCAGTGGCTTCTTCCTTGCTGAGCGGCCTTTGAGGTTATTTCGATATAGGACTCGTTTTACTGTGGATGTAGATCATTTTGTACCTGTTTCCTCCAGCATCTTCACAAGGTCCTTTGCTGTTGTTCTGGGATTGATTTGCACTTTTCGCAATAAAATACGTTCATCTCTAGGAGACAGAACGCGTCTCCTTCCTGAGCGGTATGACGGCTGCGTGGTCCCATGGTGTTTATACTTGCGTACTATTGTTTTTACAGATGAACGTGATACTTTCAAGCATTTGGAAATTGCTCCCAAGGATGAACTAGACTTGTGGAGGTCTACAATTGTTTTTCTGAGGTCTTGGCTGATTTCGTTTGATTTTCCCATGATGTCAAGCAAAGAGGCACTGAGTTTGAAGGTAGGCCTTGAAATACATCCACAGGTACACCTCCAATTGACTCAAATTATGTCAATTAGCATATCAGATGCTTCTAAAGCCATGACATCATTTTCTGGAATATTCCAAGCTGTTTAAAGGCACAGTCAACTTAGTGTATGTAAACTTCTGACCCACTGGAATTGTGATACAGTGAATTCTAAGTGAAATAATCTGTCTGTAAATAATTGTTGGAAAAATTACTTGTGTCATGCACAAAGTAGATTTCCTAACCGACTTGCCAAAACTATAATTTGTTAACAAGAAATTTGTGGAGTGTTTGAAAAACAAGTTTTAATGACTCCAACCGAAGTGTATGTAAACTTCCGACTTCAACTGTATATATACACAGTGCATTTGGAAAGTATATATATATATACAAAAATTGAAACTATATATGAATAAAATAATATATATATATATTCAAGTATAAATCACCAAATGTACTATAGGATTGCCATAAATTACAGAAGATTCCGGTAACTCTGGTAATTTACAACCCATACATCCCCATACATCCCCATACATCCCCATACATCCCCATACATCCCCATACATCCCCATACATCCCCATACATCCCCATACATCCCATCCCCATACATCCCCATACATCACCATACATCCCATCCCCATACATCCCCATACATCCCCATACATCCCCATACATCCCCATACATCACCATACATCCCCATACATCCCCATACATCCCCATACATCCCCATACATCCCCATACATCCCCATACATCCCCATACATCCCCATACATCCCCATACATCCCCATACATCACCATACATCCCCATACATCACCATACATCCCCATACATCCCCATACATCCCCATACATCCCCATACATCCAGGCCGTCATTGTAAATACAAATTTGTTGATAGACGACATGACTTGTAAAATACAAATACAATAAAATAAACTCTGTATTGTAGAATGAAATTGGCCCATGATGCTGATTTGAGGTCAGATTTGCATCGGACGGTATTGAAACAGGGCCACAGGTTGAAAGGCTGAAAGGAGCAGAGAGCGCCCTGAGTACCACAGAGTAAAGTGGGAAAACAGCGAGGAAAACAGAATGGTTGAAGGCCAGTGTGATCCTAAAAAAATGCAATTCGGTGATATGAGGACTGGGTTCAGAAAAAAAATACTATGTTAAACCTCTGTTAGAAAAACAGTGAGATGTACAGTACACCAACCAGAAATGGCTTACTGAGAAGACAGAGTAATGTATGCAGAAAAGTTTTAGCTATAGCTTGGCAATGTAATGGGTTGGGGGACTGCTGAGCATGCACTGTCAGTCTGCTATTGTAGTTCAGGAAGAGGAGCAGATTATTTGAGAGATATTGAGTACGAACTTGAATGTAAATTAGGTCAATGTGTTTCACCTCATCCTTACCCCATCTGGTACTGTTGTGCATTAGACTGATGGCAGAGAGAGAGAGAGAGAGAGGGAGAGAGAGAGAGAGAGAGAGAGAGAGAGAGAGAGAGAGAGAGAGAGAGAGAGAGAGAGAGAGAGAGAGGGAGAGAGAGAGAGAGAGAGAGAGAGAGAGAGAGAGAGAGAGAGAGAGAGAGAGAGAGAGAGAGAGAGAGAGGGAGAGAGAGAGAGAGGGGGGGGAGGGAGAGAGAGAGAGAGCAAAGTCAGAGGGCAGATGTTAAAACTCTTGCTGTGAATCTGTGTAGTATCACAATAGGAGGTCATCAGTGTAGTGAAACACTGTGCAGCTTCAACCCTTTAGCTATGAGCATTATACCACAGATTATCTCATGATTTACCATCAACACTACCAAGCCACACCCGTTGCTGACAGGTGTATAAAACCGAGCACACAGCCATGCAATCTCCATAGACAAACATTGACAGTAGAATAGCCCGTACTGAAAAGCTCAGTGACTTTCAATTTGGCACCGTCATAGGATGCCCCCTTTCCAACAAGTGAGTTCGTCAAATGTCTGCCCTGCTAGAGCCGCCCAGTCAACTGTAAGAGCTGTTTGTTGTGAAGTGGAAACATCTAGGAGCAACAACGGCTCAGCCGCGAAGTGGTAGGCCACAAAATCTCACAAAACCGGACCGCCAAGTGCTGAAGTCCGGATCACGTACAAATCGTCTGTCCTCGGTTGCAGCACTCACAACCGAGTTCCAAACTGCTTCTGGAAGCAACGTCAGCACAATAACTGTTCGTTGGGAGCTTCATGAAATGGGTTTCC
>CM062495.1:48122082-48219582 GCA_031479575.1 Coregonus ussuriensis | reverse complement strand
ACTACGGAGCAAAACAACCCCTCTCAGCCATCTTGCCACCCACTACGGAGCAAAACAACCCCTCTCAGCCATCTTGCCACCCACTACGGAGCAAAAGAACCCCTCTCAGCCATCTTGCCACCCACTACGGAGCAAAACAACCCCTCTCAGTCATCTTGTCACCCACTACGGCGCAAAACAACCCCTCTCAGCCATCTTGCCACCCACTACGGAGCAAAACAACCCCTCTCAGCCATCTTGCCACCCACTACGGAGCAAAACAACCCCTCTCAGCCATCTTGCCATCCACTACGGAGCAAAACAACCCCTCTCAGCCATCTTGCCACCCACTACGGAGCAAAACAACCCCTCTCAGCCATCTTGCCATCCACTACGGAGCAAAACAACCCCTCTCAGCCATCTTGCCACCCACTACGGAGCAAAACAACCCCTCTCAGCCATCTTGCCACCCACTACGGAGCAAAACAACCCCTCTCAGCCATCTTGCCACCCACTACGGAGCAAAATAACCCCTCTCAGCCATCTTGCCAACCACTACGGAGCAAAACAACCCCTCTCAGCCATCTTGCCACCCACTACGGAGCAAAACAACCCCTCTCAGCCATCTTGTGGGTAACAACATCAGCCCCTCTCAGCCATCTTGTGGGTAACAACATCAGCCCCTCACAGCCATCTTGTGGGTAACAACATCAGCCCCTCTCAGCCATCTTGTGGGTAACAACATCAGCCCCTCTCAGCCATCTTGTGGGTAACAACATCAGCCCCTCTCAGCCATCTGGTGGGTAACAACATCAGCCCCTCTCAGCCATCTTGTGGGTAACAACATCAGCCCCTCTCAGCCATCTTGTGGGTAACAACATCAGCCCCTCTCAGCCATCTTGTGGGTAACAACATCAGCCCCTCTCATATCCGCATTAGCAGAATGTTTAGTCCTTAACCTCTATCTTCCTCTCCTTCACTCTCTCCCTCCTCGTCTTCCTCTGTTCATTCTCCTTAAGGACTCTGCCACACCTCATGAAGAGGCAGTGATTAGGTAGCAAAGTCTTCCAGAAAACAAACTTTGTTTAAGATTGACTGGTATTGACTCCCTGCTGCTAACATCAAGGCAGTCTGACGTTGTGGGACATGGACATAGAGAATTGATTGCTGGAGTGGCTGGCCATCTGTCGTTGAATCATTGTGATCCTCGCTGGACATGTTATCCAGCGGTATTTAGTTCTATCTCAAAATGTCGGTCAGTATTGGCAACAACTCCACAGACAAACCCCAGGGCCAGAGTCCCCATTGGAATTCAATAAAATACTCTAGGAGAAGGCAGGCATGCATGCACTCCAATCCAGTAGGAGAGAGTCGGGTAAGTTGAGCCAAAGCGGGAAGTTGAGCCACCCTTGTTTCTAGTAAACCATACACAAAATGTATCATTTGACCAAATATTTAGGAAGAGGTCATCATTTCATGGAGTCTGTGAAAAATGAAACTACATGGAAAAAGGATTTTCATCAAGTCAAATTAATTTATTGGTTTAACCCTTTACACTGGGAATTGGCCTATATGGATAGGGCTGCATTGAAATGCTTCTTACAGAATAAATATGAAAAGCATATTCATGGTAGTTAAGTGATTATGGGGAAATTATCAGACCAAAGGTGAGGACTGACAAGACTGAATCCAAACTGTTGATTTTATTTGCATTTTACATTCACTGTACTTTTCACTGTATTTGTTGATGAGGAAATCTCTGGATACATTCAGTAACGTGATAAGAATGTTCCTGGAAAATGTGGGGTAGGTGCAACATAAGACAAAAACGTTCAAGGGTTTGAGTGAGAGGAATAATATTAATATGCCATTTAGCAGACGCTTTTATCCAAAGAGTCTTACAGTCATGTGTGCATACATTTTTACGTATGGGTGGTCCCGGGGATTGAACCCACTACCCTGGCGTTACAAGCGCCATGCTCTACCAATTGAGCTAAAGTGCTTGGTGTCTCCAAGTGGCCACACACTTCTCCAATGTGTGCACAGTTCCTAAGTAATTTATGCACTTTTATGACTCAAAAGAATAGTCTTCAACCATAAGGTGCTCTATTGAGCTCTCCTAGCTGTGCCATTGAGGAACTAGAGCAAACACACTTGTAGCTGTTTTGTTCGTAACACGACCCTGCACCTCGCCATCACACAATTACTGTGTTTTATAATATATATTTATATATGTTGTTGTTGTTGTTGTTGTTGTTGTTGTTGTTGTTGTTGTTGTTGTTGTTGTTGTTTATGTAATGCATAAACGGTCCATTATAAATCGCAATCGGGGTCAGGTGGGCATCATTTGGAAGCTTGTTCTATTGCCAACATGACTCGCTAAATTATAAAATACGATCTTACAGTGTTTTTAGGCTTTCACAAGGCAATTCAGAGAAACAGATCATAACGTTGTTGAGCACAGAAAGAAGTCATGAGTGCATTCAGCTGCGTGTTCCGCGGTGAATTATCTTCTCAATACGACAAACACAGGCTCATTTCTGTTCAGAACCACCCAGGGTGTGACGCCATGTCATCTTGGAACTGTACATCAACCACAGTGATCATAAACGTTCACACTGTATATGACATGAGTTTTATGATGGGTCATGTGGTCCTCTGTAGCTCAGCTGGTAGAGCACGGCGCTTGTAACGCCAAGGTAGTGGGTTCGATCCCCGGGACCACCCGTACACAAAAAAAATGTATGCACGCATGACTGTAAGTCGCTTTGGATAAAAGCGTCTGCTAAATGGCATATTATTATGACATCAAAGCGGTATTTATTACTATAAGCTTCAATATGAGGTCCTAAACCTAGCATCAAAGTGCATCTTTGTAGCTGTGTGGGCTAATATAGTCAAAATGTTTGCCTTGGGGTAAATTGAGCCAATGGCCGTGGGGTAAGTTGAGCCAATGGAAAGTTGAGCAAATGTAAGTGTTTTCATCCCAGGCATAATGCAAGGCATTATCTCTGGGATATGAGGTAACAACAGGGGCTATCTTTGTTAAAAGTGTTTTTAAAAAATGTACAAAGTGTTCATTAGGTGTTATTAAGCATGTGTTTAAAGATGATTACATTGACTAAAAGACAAAAAAGCAATTGTGATTGTGTTGAATTGTGTTTGGGAAAAACATATAAACATGTTTTCACAAAGGTATTTGTAATATTTCATTAGGTACAGAAATGTGTAGGCAGCTTAACTTACCCTCTCCCGTGGCTCAGTTTACCCCCATACCCGGAGGAAGTTGAGCCAAGACACCATTTTTTGGGGGACAAACTATGTTTTCAAAACTGTAATGTTTACATGAAATCTGATTATTTCCAGGGATACTCAACATCCTGAAATATACAGTATGTAGATATCTTTGTTAGAAGGAATGCTATATTTCCCTTGACGGAGTGATGCTGAATGTAAACATTTTGGGAGATTACCCAAACACACACACACACGCACACACGCACACCCAAACGCACACACACACACACACGCACACGCACACACGCACACCCACACACATGCACACACGCACACCCACACGCACACACACACACACACACACACACACACACAGAGTATGCACAGGCCTATACAAACACATACTTCTTGAGCGAGTCGTTACCCAGCGTGACCAAACCTAACCCAATTCAAACAAGTCCTCGGGCATAACAGTGCCTATTAAATATGCCAATAGCTCTCTAATAAACATCAAACCATTACTTCATTATGCATACTGTTGGGTATTGATGCTGATGGGACATACTAAGGATCAGGTAGATCAATGGGGCGACTCAGGCGGCTGCGTCAGGTCTCATCAGAGTGTGTCTGTCTTTAATTATCTCCTGTACAGAGGGCCTTAACGAGGGGAAAGACTCCTAATGGAGAGAGGGGGGAGGTTAATGAACCTCAGAGACTCTTGGAGGCGGCATGCCCCAGCTTGCCAAGGCCACCTTGCCAAGGCCAAGCACTTCACCGCGCTGTATGCAGTCACTCAGTGGAGGAGACCTGTCGTACCTCCTGCTCGTCCTGTATGCCAAGGAATATTGGAGATTTGAAGGGAGGGAAATGTTTTTTTCTACCTGTGTTTTTTTTAAATAGTGGCTTAGTTGAATATACAGTGGGGAGAACAAGTATTTAATACACTGCCGATTTTGCAGGTTTTCCAACTTACAAAGCATGTAGAGGTCTGTAATTTTTATCATATGTACACTTCAACTGTGAGAGATGGAATCTAAAACAAAAATCAAGAAAATCTCATTGTATGATTTTTAAGTAATTCATTTGCATTTTATTGCATGACATAAGTATTTGATACATCAGAAAAGCAGAACTTAATATTTGGTACAGAAACCTTTGTTTGCAATTACAGAGATCATACGTTTCCTGTAGGTCTTGACCATGTTTGCACACACTGCAGCAGGGATTTTGGCCCACTCCTCGATACAGACCTTCTCCAGATCCTTCAGGTTTCGGGGCTGTCACTGGGCAATGCAGACTATCAGCTCCCTCCAAAGATTTTCTATTGGGTTCAGGTTTGGAGACTGACTAGGACACTTCAGGACCTTGAGATGCTTCTTACGGAGCCACTCCTTAGTTGCCCTGGCTGTGTGTTTCGGGTCGTTGTCATGCTGGAAGACCCAGCCACGACCCATCTTCAATGCTCTTACTGAGGGAAGGAGGTTGTTGGCCAAGATCTCGCGATACATGGCCCCATCCATCCTCCCCTCAATACGGTGCAGTCGTCCTGTCCCCTTTGCAGAAAAGCATCCCCAAAGAATGATGTTTCCACCTCCATGCTTCACGGTTGGGATGGTGTTCTTGGGGTTGTACTCATCCTTCTTCTTCCTCCAAACACAGCGAGTGGAGTTTAGACCAAAAAGCTATATTTTTATCTCATCAGACCACATGACCTTCTCCCATTCCTCCTCTGGATCATCCAGATGGTCATTGGCAAACTTCAGACGGGCCTGGACTTGCGCTGGCTTGAGCAGGGGGACCTTGCGTGCGCTGCAGGATTTTAATCCATGACGGCGTAGTGTGTTACTAATGGTTTTCTTTGAGACTGTGGTCCCAGCTCTCTTCAGGTCATTGACCAGGTCCTGCCATGTAGTTCTGGGCTGATCCCTCACCTTCCTCATGATCATTGATGCCCCACGAGGAGAGATCTTGCATGGAGCCCCAGACCGAGGGTGATTGACCGTCATCTTGAACATCTTCCATTTTCTAAAAATTGCGCCAACAGTTGTTGCCTTCTCACCAAGCTGCTTGCCTATTGTCCTGTAGCCCATCCCAGCCTTGTGCAGGTCTACAATTTTATCCCTGATGTCCTTACACAGCTCTCTGGTCTTGGCCATTGTGGAGAGGTTGGAGTCTGTTTGATTGAGTGTGTGGACAGGTGTCTTTTATACTGGTAATGAGTTCAAACAGGTGCAGTTAATACAGGTAATGAGTGGAGAACAGGAGGGCTTCTTAAAGAAAAACTAACAGGTCTGTGAGAGCCGGAATTCTTACTGGTTGGTAGGTGATCAAATACTTATGTCATTCAATAAAATGCAAATTAATTACTTAAAAATCATACATTGTGATTTTCTGGATTTCTGTTTTAGATTCCGTCTCTCACAGTTGAAGTGTACCTATGATAAAAATGACAGACCTCTACATGTTTTGTAAGTAGGAAAACCTGCAAAATCGGCAGTGTATCAAATACTTGTTCTCCCCACTATAACATACGTATTTTTGATTATGTCTATTGTAGCACTAATAAAATAAAATAAAAATCTAATTCATTTAATTAATTATTAATTAATTTTCTAATTAAGGATAATATTAAAAGATAAATAGCCTACAGTATAGGCTACATACACTGAGTGTACAAAATGTTATGAACACCTTAATATTGAGTTGCACCCCCGTTTTGCCCTCAGAACAGCCTCAATTTGTCGGGGCATGGACTCTACAAGGTGTCGAAAGCGTTCCACAGGGATGCTGGCCCATGTTGACTCCAATCCTTCCCACAGTTGTGTCAAGTTGGATTGATGTATTTTGAGTGGTGGACCATTCTTGATACACACGGGAAAACGTTGAGTGTGAAAATCCTGGCAGTGTTGCAGTTCTTGATACAAACCATTGCGCCTGGCACCTACTACCATACCCCGTTCAAAGACACTTAAATCTTTTGTCTTGCCCATTCACCCTCTGAATGGCACACACACACAATCCATGTTTCAATTGTCTCAAGGCTTACAAATCCTTCTGCAGCTCAATTTGCTGCCTTCACAACCATAAGCTGTTGATCCTCTGTGGCTAAATGATGCTCTCTGGTGTAGAATTCTGAATGATTTCACTAATATAATAAAAAAAAAAAATTATAAACGCAAATTAATTGTTCATAATTTTGGCTAAATGATGCATATTTATCAGGGGGTGAGCCCCCCCAGCACCCCTACTTCCTGGCTTCTCTCTTATGTCCCCAAACCCCGACCACCCTGAAAACTTCCCTGCCTTAGCTGTGGGGATATTAATTATCTTACCAAGACTACAAAGGATTCCCACTGTTTACATTTGCCTCCTGTTGAAATGGGTTGCACATTAACTCTTATTTAAGCACCATTGTTTGTTTGTTTTGCTATTCCAACACACTGGTTCTTGTGTACATTTTGGTGTTATTTCTCCTCCTGGCTTGTGTTCTGATAGAAGCACTGTGGAGGCAATGTTCAATTAGGCCTGTTACAATATATGCACTGCTGAAGATGATGGCTTGTCTCGCTTTGTTTCCTATGAAGGACACGACGGACCAACACCAACGTCGGCCTTCCACAGCGGTTGCACAGCCTCAGACGACAGAATATTGGCAGTCATTTTCTGATCATTTCCCAATGATTCTACATGTTGAATTGCAATACCCAGCAGGTGATCTACTGTGCACAGCTGACGTTTGTGTTGGTCTGTTTAGTCCTTAACACACTTCCCACTGAGCACAGACGTTAACTCAATGTAATTTCATTGATATGACATGGAAACAACGTTGATTCAATCAGTGTGTTCCCACACTCTTAGAAAGAAGGGTTCCAAAAGGGTTCTTCAGCCGTCCCCATAGGAGTACCCTTTTTGGTTCCAGGTAGTGTCACGTTCGTCGAGGAGTGAAGGAGACCAAGGCGCAGCGAGTGAAAAGAACATGTTGACTTTATTTACTTAAAGCAACCAAAAACAACAAACCACAGCGACGAATGTGAAGTCCAATAGTGACAAAGACTAAACAGGAACAAAAACCCACAATTCCCACAGGAAAACATTTAGATTAAATATGGCTCCCAATCAGAGATAACGAGCCGACAGCTGACACTCGTTACCTCCGATTGGGAGTCACACGACACCACAATTAACTCACCCAAAACACAACCAACCGAATACACCCTATACAACAAACCCCACAACAAAACCCAACAAAACAAATACACCCTGGCTCAAATACAAAAGTCCCGGAGCCAGAGTGTCACAGTACCCCCCCCTAAAGGTGCGCACTCCGGGCGCACCAGCATACAGTCTAGGGGAGGGTCTGGGTGGGCGTCTGTCCACGGTGGCGGTTCTGGCCCTGGTCGTGGTCCCCACCCCACCTTAGTCACCACCCACTTCCCTAGCCTCCTCCACATGACCACCCTCCAACTTACCCCACCTGGATTTAGGGGCAGCACCGGGCTAAGGGACAGCACCTGGCTAAGGGGCAGCACCGGACTAAGAGGCAGCACCAGGATAAGGGGCAGCACCGGGCTAAGGGACAGCATCGGGCTAAGGGACAGCCCCGGACTCAATGGCGGATCCTGGCTGGCTGGCTCTGGCGGATCCTGTCTGGCGGAAGGCTCTGGCTGATCCTGTCTGGCGGAAGGCTCTGGCTGATCCTGTCTGGCGGAAGGCTCTAGCGGCTCCTGTCTGGCGGAAGGCTTTAGCGGCTCCGGTCTGGTGGACGGCTCTGAAGGCTCATGGCAGACGGGCGGCTTATGCAGCGCTTGGCAGACGGACAGTTCAGACGGCGTTGGGCAGACAGGCAGTTCAGGCCCCGTTGGGCAGACGGCAGACTCTGGCCGTCTGAGGCGCACCGTAGGCCTGGTGCGTGGTGCCGGAACTGGAGGTACCGGGCTGAGGACACGCATCTCAGGGCTAGTGCGGGGAGAAGGAACAGGCTGGACCGGGCTGGCGACGCGCACCGTAGGTTTGGTGCGAGTGGCAGGAACAGGCCGGGTCGGGCTGGCGACGCGCACCGTAAACTTGGTGCGGGTGGCAGGAACAGGCCGGACCGGGCTGGCGACGCGCACCGTCAGTTTGGTGCGAGTGGCCGGAACAGGCCGGGTCGGGCTGGCGACGCGCACCGTAGGTTTAGTGCGAGTGGCAGGAACAGGCCAGGTCGGGCTGGCGACGCGCACCGTAAACTTGGTGCGGGTGGCAGGAACAGACCGGGCTGGCGACGCGCACCGTCAGTTTGGTGCGAGTGGCAGGAACAGGCCGGGTCGGGCTGGCGACGCGCACCGTCAGTTTGGTGCGAGTGGCAGGAACAGGCCGGGTCGGGCTGGCGATGCGCACCGTCGACTTGGTGCGGGTGGCAGGAACAGGCCGGACCGGGCTGGCGACGCGCACCGTCAGTTTGGTGCGAGTGGCAGGAACAGGCCGGGTCGGGCTGGCGACGCGCACCGCAGGTTTGGTGCGAGTGGCAGGAACAGGCCGGGCTGGGCTGGCGACGCACCCCGTAGGTTCTGTGCGTGGAGCAGGAACAGGCCGGGCTGGGCTGGCGACGCACCCCGTAGGTTCTGTACGTGGAGCAGGAACCGGCCGGGCTGGACTGGCGACGCACACCGTGGGCTTGATGCGTGGAGTAGGAACAGGCCGGTCCGTACTGGGAACACACACCACTGGCTTTAACTGGGGATCAGGAACGGGCCGGACCGGACTGGTAACACACATCAGTCTCTCACGCCGTGCCGCAACAACTTCCCTTCCTCTACTCGCCAATGGCTCCCGTAATCCGATAGCCTTCTCTCCACGTCTCCCTGTGGCAGCCTCCTGCTGCCCAGCCGCCCAAGCCATGTGCCCCCCCAAAAAAACTTTTTGGAGTTGCCTCTCGTCCCTCCGACGATGGCCCTGCCGACGCCGTTGCTCCTCTCTCCGTCGCCTCTCCACTGTTTCGCTCCATGGACGGCGATCCATCCCATCCAGGATCTCCTCCCAAGTCCAGGACCCTTTTCCGTCCAAAATCTCCTCCCATGTCCAGACCCTTTGCTCCTGGACACGCTGCTTGGTCCTATTGTGGTGGGTTTTTCTGTCACGATCGTCTGAGGAAGCGGACCAATACGCAGCGCATGGAGTGAACATGATGACTTTATTTACATAAAAGCAACCACGAAAACAACAAACAAATGACGATAGTGAAGTCCTACAGTAACTATGACTGAACCTGGAACACGTAACCTAGAACAATGGAACAAAAACCCACCACCACAAAGTGAAAACACACAGTTTAAATATGGCTCCCAATCAGAGATAACGAGCCGACAGCTGACACTCGTTATCTCCGATTGGGAGTCATTGACCAATCACCACTAAACACAAACAAATGAAACACACCCATCCCCAACACCACCAAATGAAATACACCCTGGCTCTAACACACAGTCCCGGAGCCAGAGTGTGACAGGTAGAACTCTTTTGAGTTCCATGTAGAACCCTATGTAGAAAGGGTTCTACATGGAACTCAAAATGGTTCTACCTGGAACCAAAAATAGTTATTCAAAGGGTTATCCTATGGGGACAGCCACAGAACCCTTTTAAGTTCTAGATAACACTTTTTTTTCTAAGAGTGCATTGGGTTGAGTCTTACCAGTTACAGTTAGTGCTCTTCTACATGATGTCCCTTAGTGGTGATGTCATAATTAGGCTGCCTGTGAAAACACAGCCCTAGTGTGTGTTGTGGTGAGTGATCTGAATGTTCAGAGTCTGCAGGTGCACATTTATATAATAATAATAATAATAATATGCCATTTAGCAGACGCTTTTATCCAAAGCGACTTACAGTCATGCGTGCATAAATTTTTGTGTATGGGTGGTCCCGGGGATCGAACCCACTACCTTGGCGTTATAAGCGCCGTGCTCTACCAGCTGAGCTACAGAGGACCACCCATACACAAAAATGTATGCACGCATGACTGTAAGTCGCTTTGGATAAAAGCGTCTGCTAAATGGCATATTATTATTATTATTATTATATAAATGTGCACCTGCAGACTCTGAACATTCAGATCACTCACCACAACACACACTAGGGCTGTGTTTTCACAGGCAGCCTAATTCCGATCTTTTGACCAATCAGATCAGATCTTTTGCCACTTTTGCCAGTCGTGGTCAAAAGTTTTGAGAATGACACAAGTATTGGTCTTCACAAAGTTTGCTGCTTCAGTGTTTTTAGATATTTTTGTCAGATGTTACTATGGTATACTGAAGTATGATTACGAGTATTCCATAAGTGTCAAAGGCTTTTATTGACAATTACATTAAGTTTATGCAACGAGTCAACATTTGCAGTGTTGACCCTTCTTTTTCAAGACCTCTGCAATCCGCCCTGGCATGCTGTCAATTAACTTCTGGCCCACATCTTGACTGATGGCAGCCCATTCTTGCATAAACAATACTTGGAGTTTGTCCGAATTTGTGGGTTTTTTGTTTGTCCACCCGCCTCCTGAGGATTGACCACAAGTTCTCAATGGGATTAAGGTCTGGGGAGTTTCCTGGCCATGGAGCCAAAATTTTGATGTTTGGTTCCCCGAGCCACTTAGTTATCACTTTTGCCTTATGGCAAGGTGCTCCATCATGCTGGAAAAGGCATTGGTCGTCACCAAACTGTTCTTCGATGGTTGGGAGAAGTTGCTCTTGGAGGATGTGTTGGTACCATTCTTTATTCATGGCTGTGTTCTTAGGCAAAATTGTGAGTGAGCCCACTCTCTTGGCTGAGAACCATCCCCACACATGAATGGTCTCAGGATGCTTTACTGTTGGCATGACACAGGACTGATGGTAGCGCTCACCTTGTCTTCTCCGGACAAGTTTTTTTCCGGATGCCCCAAACAATCAGAAAGGGGATTCATCAGAGAAAATGACTTTACCCCAGTCCTCAGCAGTCCAATCCCTGTACCTTTTGCAGAATATCAGTCTGTCGCTGATGTTTTTCATGGAGAGAAGTGGCTTCCATAAGTGTCAAAGGCTTTTATTGACAATTACATGAAGTTTGGCTTCTTGACACCAGGCCAAAAGTCTTCGCCTCACTGTGCGTGCAGATGCACTCACACCTGCCTGTTGCGCTTGCTGGACTTTCTTGGGGACCCTGAAGCCTTCTTCACAACAATTGAACCTCTCTCCTTGAAGTTCTTGATGATCCGATAAATGGTTGATTTAGGTGCAATCTTACTAGCAGCAATATCCTTGCCTTTGAAGCCCTTTTTGTGCAAAGCAATGACGACGGCACGTGTTTCCTTGCAGGTGACCATGGATAACAGAGGAAAATCAATGATTTCAAGCACCACCCTCCTTTTAAAGCTTCCAGTCTGTTATTCTAATTCAATCAGCATGACAGAGTGATCTCCAGCCTTGTCCTCATCAACACTGTGGTTCACAACAATTCTGATTTCCAAAGGCGGAAGTTGGGAGAGTTTTTTTTTCTTCGGGTGGTTCAGTGAAACAATTTTAGTTTCCGAGGTAGAAGTTTTGGTGAGGGAGGCCCTGCTCTCTCCACTCCCAGATGCTTAGCCCATTTCATTCCGATCTCCTCTGCATTTTTGTAGCCATTTGCTACAGCCTGTCAACTATGCCTCTGCCTATCCCTGTTCTCTCCTCTCTGCACAGGCTACACAAACGCACCACACCGCGTGGCTGCTGCCTCTCCAATCTGGTGGTCCCTGCACGCACCACCCACGTGGAGTTCCAGGTCGCAGGCAGCCTCTGGAACTGCCGTTCTGCTGCCAACAAAGCTGACTTCATCCCAGCCTATGCCAACCTCCAGTCCCTCGACTTCCTGGCGCTGACGGAAACATGGATCACCACTGAAAACACCGCTACTCCTACTGCTCTCTCCTCGTCTGACCATGTGTTCTCGCATACCCCGAGAGCATCTGGTCAGAGGGGTGGTGGTACAGGAATCCTCATCTCTCCCAAGTGGACATTCTCAATTTTTCCCCTAACCCATCTGTCTATCTCCTCATTTGAATTCCATGCTGTCACAGTCACTAGCCCATTTAAGCTTAATATCCTTGTCATCTATCGCCCTCCAGGTTCCCTTGGAGAGTTCATCAATGAGCTTGACGCCTTGATAAGTTCCTTCCCTGAGGATGGCTCACCCCTCACAGTTTTGGGGGATTTCAACCTCCCTATGTCCACATTTGACTCATTTCTCTCTGCCTCCTTCTTTCCACTCCTCTCCTCTTTTGACCTCACCCTCTCACCGTCCCCCCCTACTCACAAGGCAGGCAATACGCTTGACCTCATCTTCACTAGATGCTGCTCCTCTACTAATCTCACTGCAACTCCCCTCCAAGTCTCCGACCACTACTTTGTTTCCTTTTCTCTCTCACTCTCCTCCCACACTACTCACTCTGCCCCTACACAGATGGTAATGCGCCGCCGCAACCTTCGCTCTCTCTCTCCCACTACTCTCTCCTCTTCCATCCTATCATCTCTTCCCTCTGCTCAATCCTTCTCCCTCCAATCTCCTGATTCTGCCTCCTCAACCCTCCTCTCCTCCCTTTCTGCATCCTTTGACTCTCTGTGTCCCCTATCCTCCCGGCCGGCTCGGTCCTCCCCTCCAGCTCCGTGGCTTGATGACTCATTGCGAGCTCACAGAACAGAGCTCCGGGCAGCGGAGCGGAAATGGAAGAAAACTAAATTCCCTGCCGACCTGGCATCTTTTCACTCCCTCCTCTCTACATTTTCTTCATCTGTTTCTGCTGCTAAGGCCACCTTCTACCACTCTAAATTCCAAGCATCTGCCTCTAACCCTAGGAAGCTCTTTGCCACATTTTCCTCCCTCCTGAATCCTCCCTCCCCCCCCCCCCCCCCTCCTCTCTCTCTGTGGATGACTTCGTCAACCACTTTGAAAAGAAGGTTGACGACATCCGATCCTTGTTTGTTAAGTCTAATGACACTGCTGGTCCTGCTCACACTGCCCTACCCTATGCTTTGACTTCTTTCTCCCCTCTCTCTCCAGATAAGATCCTGCGACTTGTGACTGCAGGCCGCCCAACAACCTGCCCGCTTGACCCCATCCCCTCCTCCCTTCTCCAGACCATCTCCGGTGACCTTCTCCCCTACCTCACCTCGCTGATCAACTCATCCTTGACCGCTGGCCATGTCCCTTCCGTCTTCAAGAGAGCGAGAGTTACTCCCCTTCTCAAAAAACCAACACTCGACCCCACTGATGTCAACAACTACAGACCAGTATCCCTTCTTTCTTTTCTTTCCAAAACTATTGAGCGTGCCGTCTTTAGCCAACTCTCTTGCTATCTCTCTCAGAATGACCTTCTTGATCCAAACCAATCAGGTTTCAGGACTGGTCATTCAACTGAGACTGCTCTTCTCTGTGTCACAGAGACTCTCCGCACTGCTAAAGCTAACTCTCTCTCCTCTGCTCTTGTCCTTCTAGACCTGTCTGCTGCCTTTGATACTGTGAACCATCAGATCCTCCTCTCCACCCTCTCCGAAATGGGCATCTCCGGCGCGGCTCACTCCTGGATTGCGTCCTACCTGACCGGTCGCTCCTACCAAGTGGCGTGGCGGGAAGCTGTCTCCGCACCACGTGCTCTCACCACTGGTGTCCCCCAGGGATCGGTTTTGGGCCCTCTCCTTTTCTCCCTATACACCAAGTCACTTGGCTCTGTCATATCCTCACATGGCCTTTCCTATCATTGCTACGCTGACGATACACAACTAATCTTCTCCTTTCCCCCTTCTGATAACCAGGTGGCGAATCGCATCTCTGCATGTCTGGCAGACATATCAGTATGGATGACGGATCACCACCTCAAGCTGAACCCTGGCAAGACGGAGCTGCTCTTCCTCCCGGGGAAGGACTGCCCGTTCCATGATCTCGCCATCACGGTAGACAACTCCGCTGTGTCCTCCTCCCAGAGTGCGAAGAGCCTAGGCGTGACCCTGGACAACACCCTGTCGTTCTCCGCCAACATCAAGGCGGTGACCCGCTCCTGCAGGTTCATGCTCTACAACATTCGGAGAGTGCGACCCTGCCTTACACAGGAAGCGGCGCAGGTCCTGGTCCAGGCACTTGTCATCTCCCGTCTGGACTACTGCAACTCGCTGTTGGCTGGGCTCCCTGCCTGTGCCATTAAACCCCTACAACTCATCCAGAATGCCGCAGCCCGTCTGGTGTTCAACCTTCCCAAGTTCTCTCACGTCACCCCCCCTCCTCCGCACACTCCACTGGCTTCCAATTGAAGCTCGCATCCGCTACAAGACCATGGTGCTTGCCTTTGGAGCAGTGAGGGGAACGGCACCCCTGTACCTTCAGGCTCTGATCAGTCCCTACACCCAAACGAGGACATTGCGTTCATCCACCTCTGGCCTGCTGGCTCCCCTTCCTCTGCGGAAGCACAGCTCCCGCTCAGCCCAGTCAAAACTGTTCGCTGCTCTGGCACCCCAATGGTGGAACAAGCTCCCTCACGACGCCAGGACAGCGGAGTCACTCACCACCTTCCGGAGACATTTGAAACCCCACCTCTTTAAGGAATACCTGGGATAGGCTAAAGTATTCCTTCTAACCCCCCCCCCCCCAAATTGTAAAGTGGTTATCCCACTGGCTATAGGGTGAACGCACCAATTTGTGAGTCGCTCTGGCTAAGAGCGTCTGCTAAATGACGTTAATGTGCCCTTGAGCAAGGCACTTAACCCTAATTGCTCCTGTAAGTCGCTCTGGTTAAGAGCGTCTGCTAAATGACTAAAATGTAAAATGTAAACACTCTCACCTGTGTTAACGAGAGAATCACTGACATGATGTCAGCTGGTCCTTTTGTGGCAGGGCTGAAATGCAGTGGAAATGTTTTTTTTTTGGGATTAAGTTCATTTTAATGACAAAGAGGGACTTTGCAATTAATTGCAATTCATCTGATCACTCTTCATAACATTCTGGAGTATATGCAAATTGCCATCATAAAAACTGAGGCAGCAAACTTTGTGAAAATTAATATTTGTGTCATTCTCAAAACCTTTGACCACGACTGTATACAGTATATATATATATATATATATATATATACATATATTAAATCAATGTGGCTGCCAGCCTAAGAAAACTCTTGTGTGTTCAGCAACCACTATCCAGCTCCTGTTCTCAAATGCTCTAATCTAGCATAATGGAGTGAATAAGAGGAACAGAACTTTCAGCTGGTCTTAGTGTAGCACATGTGCGGGACGTTGCCATTCTTCTATAAATCAATGTCAGAATCTAGTCCCAAGTAAATATCAAAGACAATGGTGAGTATAAGTGGTGCTCTGAGTTTATATTTAGTGCATGATAATCTTGAATGAGATGAGGCCCCTTTAGGTCCATCTTTTATGTAAGACTGATTACTATCTGATGGTATGGTTAATCAAAACAAGTATATAAATATTTACAAAGCACAAATTAATTGTTTTTTTGTATTATCAAATTACTTATTTCCAGTGTGAGTACAGCAGCACAATGAACAAAGACAACTGACTAGAAGCTTCACAGGAGACTGAAAGAAAGCTGGGGCCTATTAAAGCCAAATACAGCATGCAGAATGCATGCATGATGATGTAACAATGCATGTACTATGTGGACAAATAATCTGTTATTCAAGAGGGTGACGTCGTATACGTTCTTCTATGCATTACACCTCTATCTGTAACATTCTGAAGATGCTCCCAGAAGAGCATACCCCCCCTGGAGAAGACGTTGTGCTGGTTTTAGAGGACTGACTTTTCACAAATTATTTTAAATCTACAAAAACACATCAAAGTCCCAAACAACTGGGCATGAACTAATCCATAACATACCGAGGTTAAGACACCTGAGCAGTGCCCAGCTCAGAAGGACCTTCATCAACAAGCAGAGTGACGTGTTAGTCTTATTGTTCAGGATCAGTCTGGGTTGCTATGGCATCCTTCTACTAGTACGTAAACAAGCAGGTAACGAGTATGTACATCTGAAATGGCACTCTAATCCCACTGCTTCTGGCCAGGACTAGCAATGTACTATACAGGGATTAGTGTAATTTTACCATGATATAAACAATGAAAAATAAAAAAGATGTTCCTTGTGATAAAATGAATTCCAAGCTAACCGAACACACTTTACATGCTAATCGTATCTGATAACTTGTTCTTCCCATTCACAATGAGAGACATCAGATTTCCTCATCAACAGCATCTCTGGACTGGACTGGTTCAAGTAAAATAAACCCAATCCCTCTTTTGAGAAATGAAAACAACATTTGCATTTGAATTCTGGAACCCCAGGCTCAGCACAGAAGAGGAGCTCTAGCTTTGGGTATGGAGTGACTGAAGGGACAAAATGCACACAGTTTCACCCAGGCAGAGAGAAATGGGACATGCAGATCATACACAGAAAAACCTCAATAATACTACATGGTCTTTCTTTCATTAAAGACCCTATAGAGGGATTAAGAGTAACAGAATATACAAGAGTCTACTACGCATGCAGTCTGTCCATTCTAGTCTTAGTAAAAGACATGAGGGCAACTAAGAGAAGAGGTTGACTAAAGACAAATCACACACACAAACACAACAGCATAGAACAGAGCAGTGAGACATACAATGATAGTCTAGTTGGGAGGGACATTCAAAAGAGAAAAGGGGGGGGGAGGGGGGGATAAGGGTCATGCGATTCCCGTTGTAGGACAATGATTGTCAATGTCTAGAGGAATTATGTCAGCAGAATCAAAAACAGCAAATTACAGGTTGCCGGTGTCTGAAAGCCAGGAGAGAGAGAAGCAGTACAGTCCAGAGAAGCTACAGCAAGCTACAGGCAGTCATACTCCTGAATCGTCCATTCCAATAGAATATGTAAGGAGCCGTAGAGAGTGTAAAGAGCTGGAGAGTGTTCAAGTGTTTGAGCTTGAGTGTTGAATGGAACCTTGAGTTTTGAAGGAAGCTTGAATTTTGAAGTAAGCTTGAGCGTTGAACGGAGATTGAGTTTTGAAGGGAGCTTGAGTTATGAAGGGAGCTTGAGTGTTGAAGGGAGCTTAAGTGTTGAAGGGAGATTGAGTTTTGAAGGGAGCTTGAGTTTTGAAGGGAGCTTAAGGGTTGAAGGGTCCTTCAAATCAAATCAATCAATTGTATTTGTCACATGCGCCGAATACAGCAGGTGCAGACATTACTGAAAAGCTAATCTGAAAGCTAATCTGATTAGCCTGTCAGGAATAGAGCTCTGTAAATTTAAATATTGTTCACAAAACATGCAGTGTCCCTTATAATTATACACATATCAGTTATGCAAGCTAACAACCAGCATAGATAACTAGGTAGCTTGCTAGCTAGCTAACAAGACTACCTAGCCAACTAGCTAGCTAGCGCACTAGACTAGCTAGCCAACTGAGCTTGCTAAGCTGCCCTGCTAGCAAACTAGCTAAGAAACACAAAAATATTGTTCTACAACAAAACAGTCTGATATAATATCAGTGATATATCAGCATTACATTGCCATAATTTTTTAAAGATGCTATATTGTCTTTTTTACTCTAGGCTTCAGATTTCTGGCTCTGTTTGAATGTGGCTCGATGGCTCGTTGTTCCTTGCATGCTTTGGTCTTGGGAGCAGCACACAGCCTGGGAAACAGGGGCTGTGTACAGGGCTTAAATGCCCAACAAGCGATTGTTTAAATATGCTAATTAGATATCCACTATGGTTCGGACATTGACTCCAATAAGCATAGGCTACATTCAAGTATAGTGCATTTGTCTCAAAAACCTAGCCTAACCATCACTCTTGAGCACAGTAATCACCAAGAACGGGCATGAAAAGTGCTTCCTGATAATGCATTAGCTTAGGGTGTCACGCCCTGACTCTGGGGACTCTTATTTGTTGAGTCAGGGTGTGATTTTCTATGTTGTATTTTCTATGTTTTCTATCTAGTATGTCTAGATCTATGTTGGCCGGTGTGGTTCCCAATCAGAGGCAGCTGTCGCTCGTTGTCTCTGATTGGGGACAATACTTAGGCAGCCTATTGGCACTAGTGGGTTGTGGGATCTTGTTCCGTGTGAGGTTTGTTGTGTGTACCTTAGGACGTCACGTGTTGTTGGTTTATTGTTTTGTCGTTGTGTTTATTCGTTAAATAAACATGTATGCATATCACGCTGCGCCTTGGTCTGACCCATCAATGAACGAACGTGACATAGGGCTAACAAATAAAAAGTGTATAAAAACAAATACAAGTTTGCCTAATTACAATGTAATGACTTCCCCTAACCATGAAGCAAGTTTCGAAAGTAATACTATTTGTTTTATAAAGCTATTGAGCTTGCAAAAATTTCGCTAGGAGCTATAGTTTTGGTGCTAATTTTCAATGCTATGTCAGTGACCACTAGTTAGCTTGGAGAGTTAGCTTGGCGCTAGTTTGGAGCTAACATGAAGGCTTCATCAGGATTTTTTTTCACCAAATCCGCACTGGTTTCTGTCACTCAATGTTCAACAGCAGTGCCTGGTGAATAAAGAAGATGGTAATCTTCTGTATTTTCCACAGATGTATAGCTTTTGACTATGTAATAATAATTATTATTATAAAAAAATGGTGTCTGTTGCTTCTCTCCGCAGTTTTTACATGGACATGTCTGGACTGGCCTGAGGGGCTTGACCAAGTCCAAATCCATTGGCTGGCTTCCAATTGGCTGGTTCTATTCTCATTATTTATTTTACTAGGCAAGTCAGTTAAGAACAAATTCTTATTTACAATGACGGCCTACACCGGCCAAACCCGGACGACGCTGGGCCAATTGTGCGCCACCCTCTGGGACTCCCAATCACGGCCGGTTGTAATACAGCATGGAATCGAACCAGGGGGTCTGTAGTGACGCCTCAAGCACTGAGATGCAGCCTTAGACCACTGCACCACTCGGGAGCCCATGATGGAGAATCTGGATAGACTGGATGCCTTAGACCGCTGCGCCACTTTACAGGTAGAATACTATTAATCCATGACTTGCTCAGTTAACCAACATTATAATCAAATCTACAGACACACAATGATACTGTATGGGTCAATGTTTACAGCTGCATCTGATATACCTTTTAAATTGATGATCTAATTTGTGGTCATGAATGGGCATTGTCTGTCTGGGGTGGGATAGGCTATGATATGAGGATTGTAATCATGAGTTTTATCTGAAGCCTTCTGAGGTCAGATGCAAATAAAATAAAATGTTATTGGCCACATGCGCCGAATAAAACAGGTGCAGACATTACAGTGAAATGCTTCCTTACAGCCCTTAACCAACAGTGCATTTATTTTTAACAAAAAAGTAAAAATAAAACAACAACAAAACAACTGTTGAGAAAAAAAGAGCAGAAGTAAAATAAAATAACAGTAGGGAGGCTATATATATTCCGGGGGGGTACCGTTGCAGAGTCAATGTGCGGGGGCACCGGCTAGTTGAGATAGTTGAAGTAATATGTACATGTGGGTAGAGTTAAAGTGACTATGCATAAATAATTAACAGAGTAGCAGCAGCGTAAAAGGATGGGGTGGTGGGGCAGTGCAAATAGTCCGGGTAGCCATGATTAG
Source organism: Coregonus ussuriensis (assembly GCA_031479575.1). Classification (NCBI taxonomy): domain Eukaryota; kingdom Metazoa; phylum Chordata; class Actinopteri; order Salmoniformes; family Salmonidae; genus Coregonus; species Coregonus ussuriensis. The sequence continues at coordinate 48,199,760 of CM062495.1, read as the reverse complement.
CTGTTCAGGAGTCTTATGGCTTGGGGGTAGAAGCTGTTGAGAAGTCTTTTGGACCTAGACTTGGCACTCCGGTACCGCTTGCCGTGCGGTAGCAGAGAGAACAGTCTATGACTAGGGTGGCTGGAGTCTTTGACAATTTTGAGGGCCTTCCTCTGACACCGCCTGGTATAGAGGTCCTGGATGGCAGGAAGCTTGGCCCCAGTGATGTACTGGGCCGTACGCACTACACTCTGTAGTGCCTTGCGGTCGGAGGCCAAGCAGTTGCCATACCAGGCGGTGATGCAACCAGTCAGGATGCGCTCGATGGTGCAGCTGTAGAATTTTTTGAGGATCTGAGGACCCATGCCAAATCTTTTCAGTCTCCTGAGGGGGATGCAGTAGCAAGGGTGGAGATTGAAATGATGGTTAACTGAACCAAAGGCCAAAACAATACTTACATACAGTGGGGAAAAAAGGATTTAGTCAGCCACCAATTGTGCAAGTTCTCCCACTTAAAAAGATGAGAGAGGCCTGTAATTTTCATCATAGGTACACGTCAACTATGACAGACAAATTGAGAAAAAAAATCCTGAAAATCACATCGTAGGATTTTTAATGAATTGATTTGCAAATTATGGTGGAAAATAAGTATTTGGTCATCTACAAACAAGCAAGATTTCTGGCTCTCACAGACCTGTAACTTCTTCTTTAAGAGGCTCCTCTGTCCTCCACTCGTTACCTGTATTAATGGCACCTGTTTGAACTTGTTATCAGTATAAAAGACACCTGTCCACAACCTCAAACAGTCACACTCCAAACTCCACTATGGCCAAGAACAAAGAGCTGTCAAAGGACACCAGAAACAAAATTGTAGACCTGCACCAGGCTGGGAAGACTGAATCTGCAATGGGTAAGCAGCTTGGTTTGAAGAAATCAACTGTGGGAGCAATTATTAGGAAATGGAAGACATACAAGACCACTGATAATCTCCCTCGATCTGGGGCTCCACGCAAGATCTCACCCCGTGGGGTCAAAATGATCACAATCCCAGAACCACACGGGGGGACCTAGTGAATGACCTGCAGAGAGCTGGGACCAAAGTAACAAAGCCTACCATCAGTAACACACTACGCCGCCAGGGACTCAAATCCTGCAGTGCCAGACGTGTCACCCTGCTTAAGCCAGTACATGTCCAGGCCCGTCTGAAGTTTGCTAGAGTGCATTTGGATGATCCAGAAGAGGATTGGGAGAATGTCATATGGTCAGATGAAACCAAAATTGAACTTTTTGGTAAAAACTCAACTCATCGTGTTTGGAGGACAAAGAATGCTGAGTTTCATCCAAAGAACACCATACCTACTGTGAAGCATGGGGGTGGAAACATCATGCTTTGGGTCTGTTTTTCTGCAAAGGGACCAGGACGACTGATCCGTGTAAAGGAAAGAATGAATGGGGCCATGTATCGTGAGATTTTGAGTGAAAACCTCCTTCCATCAGCAAGGGCATTGAAGATGAAACGTGGCTGAGTCTTTCAGCATGACAATGATCCCAAACACACCGCCCGGGCAACGAAGGAGTGGCTTCGTAAGAAGCATTTCAAGGTCCTGGAGTGGCCTAACCAGTCTCCAGAGCTCAACCCCATAGAAAATCTTTGGAGGGAGTTGAAAGTCCATGTTGCCCAGCGACAGCCCAAAACATCACTGCTCTAGAGGAGATCTGCATGGAGGAATGGGCCAAAATACCAGCAACAGTGTGTGAAAACCTTGTGAAGACTTACAGAAAACGTTTGACCTGTGTCATTGCCAACAAAGGGTATATAACAAAGTATTGAGAAACTTTTGTTATTGACCAAATACTTATTTTCCACCATAATTTGCAAATAAATTCATAAAAAAATCCTACAATGTGATTTCCTGGATTTTTTTTTCTCATTTTGTCTGTCATAGTTGACGTGTACCTATAATGAAAATTATAGGCCTCTCTCTTCTTTTTAAGTGGGAGAACTTGCACAATTGGTGGCTGACTAAATACTTTTTTTCCCCACTGTAAAACTGTCAACTGCCTTGAACTTGGGAAGACCTCCATATGTTGGGTTGTTGTTGTTAAGCAACTGTTCGCTGCTGTTGCTTAATTAATTACTGGAGGAATAGCCAAAGCAGTGACTCAGCCAACAATAGGCCTTCAACACTCCTCATGCAGTAGTAGCTAACCAGTTATAGCTAACCAATGCCTGTCTATTGAATCCTGCCTATAGTTTTAATAAAGAAAAATACGGAAAACATCCAACTCCTATACTGAGCAGCATTTTCACTAAAACAACAACAATTCAATTTGGCGATGGCCACCAGTGCTCATTAACACCTATTTACTGTTCATAGCAGCCATCCACACAGCTCCCAGCTACCATCTCTTCCTCTCACTCCCTTTGGGCCCAGTTAACTCCATCTGTTTTACACAAAAGCAATCTAAACGCAGGGGTGTGTACACTAATCCAATGTCTGTTCCACTGTTAACTAATTTAGAGGTGTGTTCAACAGATGAAATGAAATGTGTTAAGGTAAAGGGTGTTTGAAATGACAAACACTTTACGACTGGGTCTTGTTTTTACATATGCATAGAGAGATGTTGATTGGATTATTGTACATATTGAAACAAACTCAGTTCACCAACAATGCTAAATTCAGATATAATCTAATGTACTGTATATATACACTACCAGTCAAAAGTTTGGAAACACCTACTCATTCAAGGGTTTTTCTTTATTTTTACTATTTTCTACATTGTAGAATAATAGTGAAGACATCAAAACTATGAAATAACACATATGGAATCATATAGTAACCAAAAAAAGTGTTAAACAAATCAAAATATATTTTATATTTGAGATTCTTCAAATAGCCACCCTTTTCCTTGATGACAGCTTTGCACACTCTTGGCATTCTCTCAACAAGCTTCATGAGGTAGTCACCTGGAATGCATTTCAATAAACAGGTGTGCCTTCTTAAAAGTTAATTTGTGGAATTTCTTTCCTTCTTAATGTGTTTGAGCCAATCAGTTGTGTTGTGACAAGGTAGGGGGGGTATACAGATGATAGCTCTATTTGGTAAAAGACCAAGTCCATATTATGGCAAGAACAGCTCAAATAAGCAAAGAGAAATGACAGGCCATCATTACTTTAAGACATGAAGGTCAGGCAATACGGAACATTTCAAGAACTTTGAAAGTTTCTTCAAGTGCAGTCGCAAAAATCATCAAGCGCTATGATGAAACTGGCTCTCATGAGGACCGCCAGAGGAATGGAAGACCCAAAGTTACCTCTGCTGCAGAGGATAAGTTCATTTGAATTACCTGCCTCAGAGTTCAAGTCACAGACACGTCTCAACATCAACTGTTCAGAGGGGACTGTGTGAATCAGGGCTTCATGGTCGATTTGCTGCAACAACAAAAAAAAACACTGCTAAAGGACACCAATAAGAAGAAGAGACCTACTTGGTCCAAGAAACATGAACAATGGACATTAGACTGTTGGAAATTTGTCCTTTGGTCTGGAGTCCAAATTTGAGATTGATGGTTCCAACCGCCGTGTCTTTGTGAGATGCGATGTAGTTGAACGGATGATCTCTGCATGTGTAGTTCCCACCGTAAAGCATGGAGGAGGAGGTGTTATGGTGTGGGGGCCCCGTGTAGCTCAGTGAGGCCCCGTGTAGCTCAGTGGGACCCCGTGTAGCTCAGTGGGGCCCTGTGTAGCTCAGTTCGTAGAGCATGGCGCTTGCAACGCCAGGGTTGTGGGTTTGATTCCCACGGGGGGCCTGTATGAAAAATGTATGCACTCACTAACTGTATGTCGCTCTGGATAAGAGCGTCTGCTAAATGATTAAAATGTAAATGTAAATGTGCTTTGCTGGTTACACTGCCTGTGATTTATTTAGAATTCAAGGCACAATTAACCGGCATGGCTACCAAAGCATTCTGCAGCGATACGCCATCCTATCTGGTTTGGGCTTTGTGGGACTATCATTTGTTTTGCAACAGGAAAAGGACCCAACACACCTCCAGGCTGTGTAAGGGCTATTTGACCAAGAAGGAGAGTGATGGAGTGCTGCATCAGATGACCTGGCCTCTACAATCCCCCGACCACAACACAATTGAGATGGTTTGGGATGAGTCGGACAGCAGAGTGAAGGAAAAGCAGCCAACAAGTGCTCATGCATATGTGGGAACTCCTTCAAGACTGTTGGAAAAGCATTCCAGGTGAAGCTGGTTGAGAGAGTGCCAAGAGTGTGCAAAGCTGTCATCAAGGCAAATGGTGGCTATTTGAGGAATCTCAAAACTCAAATATATTTTGATTTGTTTAACACTTTTTTGGTTACTACATAATTCCATATGTGTTATTTCATAGTTTTGATGTCTTCACTATTATTCTACAATGTAGAAAATTGTCAAAATAAAGAAAAACCCTTGAATGAGTTGGCGTGTCCAAACTTTTGACTGGTACTGAATATAATATACAATGAGTATACGAAACAGGAACACCTTCCTAATATTTTGTTGAACAGCCTCAACTCGTCAGGTCATGGACTCTACAAGGTGTCGAAAGCATTCCACAGGGATGCTGGCCCATGTTGACTCCCAGCTAGGTCACCCGTGATACAAGTCAGTATTTGACGTCCACCCATGTCTGATGTCGTCGGGAGATGACGTCGAAACAGGCCACTAGGTGCAACAGTGAGCGCTGTTATCTTCAAGTAGGCTGGGTTGTGGATGGGTATGGCAAATTTGTATAGCTCTGATTCCAAAGTCCGAATCCAGCGATAGAAAGTTATTTTTGAGATTTCTGTTTTAAGCCTATCCCAAAACTTAACCCTTTCCTAAACCATTCTGAGTTAATGCCTAACTTTAAAATTTCTGAGTTAATTCCTAAACCTAACCCTAACCTTAAACATTTGGAGTTAATGCCTAAACTTAAGCTTAAACATTTTAATTAGACTTTTTCAACAAATTGAAATGTGATGTTTATGAAACATGGATGAACGTCTAATTCTGACAAAAGACTTTGAGAGTTAGTTGTGACTCCAATATTTCCCACCATTGTGTCAAGTTGGCTGGATGTCCTTTGGGTGGTGGACCATTCTTGATGCAGATGGAAAACTGTTGAGCGTGAAAAATCCAGCAGCGTTTCAGTTCTTGACACAAACCGGTGCGCCTGGCACCTACTACCATACCTCGTTCAAAGACACTTAAATCTTTTGTCTTGACCATTCACCCTCTGAATGGCACACACACACAATCCATGTCTCAAATGTCTCAAGGCTTAGAAATCCATCTTTAACTTCTCTCCTCCCCTTCATCTACACTGATTGAAGTGTATTTAACAGGTGACATCAATAAGGGATCATAGCTTTCACCTGGATTGACCTGGTCAGTCTATGTAATGGAAAGAACAGGTGTTCTTAATGGCGCAGCTAGCCTAACGGTTAATAGCGTTTGGCCCTTGAGCAAGGCACTTAACCCTAATTGCTCCTCTGAGTCGCTCTGGATAAGAGCGTCTGCTAAATGACTAAAATGTAAACTCAGTGTATGTGCCATTTAGAAGATTATTTTATCCAAAGCGACTGTCATGCGTGCATACATTTTATGTATGGGTGGTCCCGGGAATCGAATCCACTACCCTGGCATTACAAGCGCCATGCTCTAACAACTGAGTTAGAAATGACTTGTAGTTGTCAGGGACTCATTCCAAGACAATATATTCTCACTATAATATGGTGACGTTATCACCACTGAGCTACGGACACTGCAGTAAATCATCAATTTCCTGTCATCATTCCTTCTCTCTCTCTCTTTGCACTCTCTTTCTCTCTCTCTCTCTCTCTCTCTCTCTCTCTCTCTCTCTCTCTCTCTCTCTCTCTCTCTCTCTCTCTCGCTCTTTCCTCTCTCTCTCTCTCTCTCTCTCTCTCTCTCTCTCTCTCTCTCTCTCTCTCTCTCTCTCTGTCTCTCTCTCTCTCTCTCTCTCTCTCTCTCTCTCTCTCTCTCTCTCTCTCTCTCTCTCTCTCTCTCTCTCTCTCTCTGTCTCTCTCTCTTGCTCTCTCTCTCTCGCTCTCTCAATTCAATTCAATTTCAGGGCTTTATTGGCATGGGAAACATATGTTAACATTTCCAAAGCAAGTGAAATAGATAATAAACAAAAGTGAAATAAACAATTTTTAAAAATGAATACTAAACATTACACACAAAGTTCTATAAGAATAAAGACATTTCAAATGTCATATTATGTCTATATACAGTGCTGTAATAATGGGTAAATAGTTAAAGTACAAAAGGGAAAATAAATAAACATAAATATGGGTTGTATTTACAATGGTGTTCACAAATCTTGCTGCTCTGATTGCACACTGTGGTATTTCACCCAATAGATTTGGGAGGTTATCAAAATTTGATTTGCTTTTCGAATTCTTTGTGGGTCTGTGTAATCCGAGGGAAATATGTGTCTCTAATATGGTCATACATTTGGCAGGAGGTTAGGAAGTGCAGCTCAGTTTCCACCTCATGTTGTGGGCAGTGTGCACATAGCCTGTCTTCTCTTAAGAGCCAGGTCTGCCTTCGGCGGCCATTCTCAATAGCAAGGCTATGCTCACTGAGTCTGTACATTGTCAAAGATTTCCTTAATTTTGTGTCAGTCACAGTGGTCAGGTATTCTGCCACTGTGTACTCTCTGTTTAGAGACAGATAGCATTGTAGTTTGCTCAGTTTCTCTCTCTCTCTCTCTCTCTCTCTCTCTCTCTCTCTCTCTCTCTCTCTCTCTCTCTCTCTCTCTCTCTCTCTCTCTCTCTCTCTCTCTCTCTCTCTCTCTCTCTCTCTCTCTCTCTCTCTTCTCTCTCTCTCTCTCTCTCTCTCTCTCTCTCTCTCTCTCTCTCTCTCTCTCTCTCTCTCTCTCTCTCTCTCTCTCTCTCTCTCTCTCTCTCTCTCTCTCTCGCTCTCTCTCTCTCTCTCTCTCTCTCTCTCTCTCTCTCTCTCTCTCTCTCTCTCTCTCTCTCTCTCTCTCTCTCTCTCTCTCTCTCTCTCTCTCTCTCTCTCTCCATCCTCCAGGTCCTGTGCCCAGTCGGACTCCACCATTACTCACTGACATTGGAAGCCGACCAAAACTGCAGCACTTATTTATGCTCCCATTAATTTAATTTGTATTATTACCACATAACTTTATGGTGTGTTTTGCAGTCCCACTGCACAACGGTGACCTTCCAAGGAAGCAATGTTCCCCCAACGCCATAATCACGTCACTGTAAAAGCACTGTAATATTTTACAGTATGTATTAATATGTAATTTGCAGCTTCACTTTATGGAAACACGACAAATTGAGCATGGCTCATTCTAAAGAGTAACACGTTTCAGTAATTGGAAAACATGATTAAAACAAAAGATTGAGGTGGTGACTGACAGCACACAGGATCGAAAACCCACCAGTGTAGAAATATACACCCCCCCCCCCCCCCTACAAAAATATTAGCATTAACACATATCTTAGCATCAGCAGCTAAGGAGCATAAGTTGTATCCTCTCTAGAGCCTGATACGGTGTATCTCCTATGATATCAGCGCTAGGCGCTACTATCAGGGCTTACGGTCCAAATTTCTCAGTAGTATCTCCTCTAGCTTCTAATCCCACTATCTCTTAGATTGTATTTACCTCTGTGACAGGTGAGATAAGAGCCAGATTACAGCACTAAATAACATCTGCGGTGTCTGTTTTTTGCCACAAATATCAACATTAACAACGTTTCCTCTGTGTGAGTTAAAGCCTCGTTTTACCCCTGGGAATAGGGATAATCCTCTCAACATAATGCTTCAACCCTCCAGTGAACCTTAGAGCAGCACACACACATCTTGGAGGACACACACACAGGTTTGTTTTACTATCCTGGTGGGGACCAAACAATTGATTCCCATTCAAAATCCTATTTTCCCTAACCGCTAACCCTAAACCCCTAAACCTAACACTAACTCCTAAACCTAACCCCTAACCCCTAACCCCTAACCCTAACTGTAACGCTAAACCTAACCTCTATGCCTAAAATAGCCTTTTACCCGAAATGTCCCCACTTCTCAAATTTTTTACTTATTTTACTATCTTTGTGAGGAATTCTGGTCCCCACAAAAGTAGTAAAACCAAACACACACACACACACACACACACACACATGCATACTCACAAAATGGTTGTGCAGAGGGCCTGTATTAAGCTCGGCCAGGGGTATTGTGGTGGGATTGTGACGTATTAAAGGGCGAGGGGTTAATATTGGAGTCTGAATGAGGCAATCTGTGCCTTTTACATACCCCTGAGGAAAGGGAGAGAGACTTGGCACCATTTCAAGGGTCAATACAGCTGAAGACATTCGACTGGAAGACAGTATTATGAGGTTTATCGAGGTGTGTGTGTGTGTGTGTGTGTGTGTGTGTGTGTGTGTGTGTGTGTGTGTGTGTGTGTGTGTGTGTGTGTGTGTGTGTGTGTGTGTGTGTGTGTGTGTGTGCATGCAACTTTGTGAGTGTGGGTGTTTTATAAATTCCAGCAGGTGACGTTGACAACTGGTCCGGAGACTTCAAATCAAATCAAATTGTATTCGTCACATGCTTTGTAAATAACATATGTGGAATAACAGTGAAATGCTTAATTACGAGCCTCTTCCCAACAATACAGAGATAAAGAAAATAGATAAATAATAGAAAAGCAAAACACGAAATAATAAAGTAATAACAGATACACAATGAGTAACATTAACTTGACTATATACACGGGGTACCAACACCGAGTCGATGTGCAGGGGTACGAGGTAATAGAGGTACATAATGTATGTACATATACTGTAACTAGAAATAAAGTGACAGATAGTAAACAGTAGCAGCAGGAAACGTGACGAGTCAAAAAGGGTAAATGCAGATAGTCCGGGTAGCTATTTGGCTAACTATTTACCCGTTTTATGGCTTGGGGGTAGAAGCTGTTCAGGGTCCTGTTGATTCCGGAGATGGTGCATCGGTACCGCTTGCCGTGCGGTAGCAGAGAGAACAGTCTTTGACTTCGGTGGCTGGAGTCTTTGACAATGTTTAGGGCCTTTCTCTGACACCGCCTGGTATAGAGGTCCTGGATGAGATTTACTGGGCCGACCGCACTACCCTCTGTAGCGCTTTGCGGTCGGTTGCCAAGCAGTTTCCATACCAGGCGGTGATATAGCCAGTCAAGATGCTCTCAATGGTGCAGCTGTAGACCTTTTAGAGAATCTGCAGGCCCATGCCAAATCTTTTCAGCCTCCTGAGGGGGAAGAAGTGTTGTCATGCCCTCTTCACGACTGTGTTGGTGTGTTTGGACCATGATAGATCCTTAGTGATGTGGACACTGAGTTTCTTGAAGTTCTCGAAAGGCTCCACTACAGCCCTGTCGATGTGAATGAGGGCCTTCTCAGCCGTCCGTTTCTTGTAGTCCACGATCAGCTCCTTAGTCTTGCTGATGCTGAGGAAGAGGTTGTTGTCCTGGCACCACACTGCCAGGTCTCTGACCTCCTCCCTATAGGCTGTCTCATCGTCAACGGTGATCAGTCCTATCACCGCTGTGTCGTCTGCAAACTTAATGATGGTGTTGGAGTCGTGCGCGGCCACACAGTCGTGAACAGGGAGTACAGTAGGGGGACTAAAGGCATCAGCATGCTTCAGTTCATACGGCCGAGAGAGCTACGGTGGAGTGTTTCAAAATAGTTATTTTGGGTCCAAAGTGCTGCAGAAGACCCTGGATTTACCCCCGCCAGCTGTCGTGCCAGGTACCACAATGGGAAGTCCTCATGTTTTCCTGGGAGATGCAGCTTTCCCCCTACATGATAACCTAATGCGCCTTTGTCCAGGTATGTTGATAATAGGGTCTAATTTCCCTTGTTACTGCATACATGTAACACCTCGATATGAGAAGTGCCATTTTATCAAGGCTTTTGGAAAATGGTTCCTAGAAAATGGTATTGTGTTTTTTTGGGTTTACCAAATATTTATCTGACATACACTATATCACCAAAAGTACGTGGACACCCCTTCAAATTAGTGGATTCAGCTATTTCAGCCACACCCGTTGCTGACATGTGTATAAAATTGAGCACACAGCCATGCAATCTCCATAGACAAACATTGGCAGTAGAATGGCCCGTACTGAAGAGCTCAGTGACATTCAACGTGGCACCATCGTAGCATACCACCTTTCCAACAAGTCAGTTTGTCAAATTTCTGCCCTGCTAGAGCTGTCCCGGTCAACTGTAAGTGCTGTTACTGTGAAGTGGAAACGTCTAGGAGCAACAACAGCTCAGTCGCGAAGTGGTAGGCCACACAGGCTCACAGAACGGGACCGCCGAGTGTTGAAGCACTTAGAACTTATAAATTGTCTGTCCTCGGTTGTAACGCTTACTACCGAGTTCCAAACTGCTTCTGGAAGCAATGTCAGCACAATAACTGTTCGTCGGGAGCTTCATGAAATGGGTTTCAATGGCAGAGTAGCCACACACAAGCCTAAGATCACCATACGCAACGCCAAGCGTTGGCTGGAGTGGTGTAAAGCTCGCCGCCATTGGACTCTGGAGCAGTGGAAACACGTTCTCTGGAATGATGAATCATGCTTCACCATCTGGCAGTCTGACGGACAAATCTGTGTTTGGCGGATGCCAGGAGAACGCTCCCTGCCCCAATGCATAGTGCCAACTGTAAAGTTTGGTGGAGGAGGAATAATGGTCTGGGGCTGTTTTTCATGGTTCGGGCTAGGCCCCTTAGTTCCAGTGAAGGGAAATCTTAACGTTACAGCATACAATGACATCCTAGAAGATTATGTGCTTCCAACTTTGTGGCAACTGTTTGGGGAAGGCCCTTTCCTGTTTCAGCATGACAATGCCCCCGTGCACAAAGCAAGGTCCATACAGAAATGGTTTGTTGAGATCGGTGAGGAAGAACTTGACTGGCCTGCTCAGAGCCCTGACCTCAACCCCATCAAACACCTTTGGGATGAATTGGAACGCCAACTGCAAGCCAGGCCTAATCTCCCAACATCAGTGCCCGACCTCACTAATGCTCTTGTGGCTGAATGGAAGCAAGTCCCTGCAGCAATGTTCCAACATTAGTGGAAAGCCTTCCCAGAAGAGTGGAGGCTGTTATATACTCCACATACTTTTGGTCATGTAAATTATCTTGTTACCTCTCATTCACAGGTGTCCATCTCAATAAACCTACCTGGAAATACAAATTCTCATTCTCAGAGAGTCAGAGAATGGATTCAGCTTCAAGGATTTAGGATTCATAGACGCACAGAATCAGTTCTTTGTGTGCACTGTGAACCAGCAGAGTTTAAAATGAAACTTGATTCTGCAATGTCTCAGTGTGCAGTGATTTAGATTAGATCAAATCAAATCAAATCAAATTGTATTTGTCACAGTGAAGCCCTTAAAAAAAAACATCACACAAACAAATACAATATAAAATAATACAAGTAACAAATAATTAAAGAGCAGCAGTAAAAATATCAATAGCAAGGCTATATACAGGGGGTACCAGTACAGAGTCAATGTGTAATAACAGTTGGGAGGATATATACAGGGGGTACCAGTGCAGAGTCAATGTGTAATAACAGTAGCGAGGCTATATACAGGGGATACCGGTACAGAGTCAATGTGTAATAACAGTAGCGAGGCTATATACAGGGGGTACCGGTACAGAGTCAATGTGTAATAACAGTAGCGAGGCTATATACAGGGGATACCGGTACAGAGTCAATGTGTAATAACAGTAGCGAGGCTATATACAGGGGATACCGGTACAGAGTCAATGTGTAATAACAGTAGGGAGGCTATATACAGGGGGTACCAGTACAGCGTCAATGTGCAGGGGGCACCGGTTAGTCGAGGTAATTGAGGTAATATGTACATTTGGGTAGAGTTATTAAAGTGACTATGCATAGATAATAAACAGAGTGTAGCAGCAGCGTAAAAGAGGGGGGGGGGTGGGGGGGGGGGCAATGCAAATAGTCTTGGTAGCCATTTGATTAGATGTTCAGGAGTCTTATGGCTTGTCGGTGATCAGGCCTACCACTGTTGTGTCATCGGCAAACTTAATGATGATGTTGGAGTCGTGCCTGACCATGCAGTCATGAGTGAACAGGGAGTACAGGAGGGGACTGAGCACGCACCCCTGAGGGGCCCCCCTGTGTTGAGGATCAGATGTGTGTTACCTACCCTTACCACCTGGCGGGCGGCCCGTCAGGAAGTCCAGGTTCCAGTTGCAGAGGGAGGTGTTTAGTCCCAGGGTCCTTAGCTTTGTGACGAACAGTGTTTGCTGAGAACAGAAATGTACACAACAAAAGGGTCAAATATAAAGTGTCCAGAGTGTAGATACAAATATTTATGAGCAATATAAATACTTCGGAACAATAGTAAAACAGTGTCTGTTATGAACAGACATGTAGATTACGACAGTGTCTATGGAATAAATTTTAAGTCATGCAGAGGGTGATATTATTCTTCCCGTAGTTTTGGCAAGAGTTCATCCATGAAATCAGCTCTAGGTGCCAGGACCCTGTGGAGAGGAGGAGAGGAGGGGGGACATTAGGAGTGTCTGGAGAGCAGTGTGCATGGTGAGGAGAGGAGGAGAGGAGGGGGGGACATTAGGAGTGTCTGGAGAGCAGTGTGCATGGTGAGGAGAGGAGGAGAGGAGGAGGGACATAAGGAGTGTCTGGAGAGCAGTGTGCATGGTGAGGAGAGGAGAGGAGGAGACAACAGAAGAGAGAAAGGGGGATCAGACTGAAATGATTTGTATTTACCTCTGGGACAAGCTGGTGGCTCAGTCCATGATGTTCTCTTTTCTCTCTTCTTCTCACACCCTGCTACTTCTGCTGCTGCTCTGTGGAGCAGCCAGTGGAGCAGCCAGTGGAGCAGCCAGTGGAGCAGCCAGTGGAGCAGCCAGTGGAGTAGGTCTTGAAGGTGGACCCAGGATAGAGCTTCCCAGGTCCTGCGTGGAGATTGTTTCTAATTTTGCACTGCAACTCAGTGAGGGAGATGGGCTGGGGGTCGATCACGATGACCAGGCAGTGAGGGAGATGGGCTGGGGGCCGATCACGATGACCAGTCAGTGCTGGGGGCAGAGGTAGTGCTGGGGGCCGGTGACCAGTCAGTACTGGGGGCAGAGGTAGTGCTGGGGGCCGATCACGATGACCAGTCAGTGCTGGGGGCAGAGGTAGGGCTGGGGGCCGATCACGATGACCAGTCAGTGCTGGGGGCAGAGGTAGTGCTGGGGGCTGGTGACCAGTCAGTACTGGGGGCAGAGGTAGTGCTGGGGGCCGGGGACCAGTCAGTATTGGGGGCAGAGGTAGTGCTTGGGGCCGATCACCAGTCAGTACTGGGGGCAGAGGTAGCGCTGGGGGCCGACCACCAGTCAGTACTGGGGGGCAGAGGTAGTGCTGGGGGCCGACCACCAGTCAGTACTGGGGGCAGAGGTAGTGCTGGGGGCCGTTCACCAGTCAGTACTGGGGGCAGAGGTAATGTTGGGGGCCGTTCACCAATCAGTACTGGTGGTAGTGCTGGGGGCCAATCACCAGGCAGTACTGGGGGCAGAGGTAGCGCTGGGGGCCGTTCACCAATCAGTACTGGTGGTAGTGCTGGGGGCCAATCACCAGGCAGTACTGGGGGCAGAGGTAGTGCTGGGGGCCGTTCACCAGTCAGTACTGGGGGCAGAGGTAATGCTTGGGGCCGGTGAACAGGCAGTACTGGGGGCAGAGGTAATGCTTGGGGCCGGTGAACAGGCAGTACTGGGGTGCAGAGAACAAAACCAGGTTTCTCCATTCACTGGTGTTTGTGCCTTAAAAATATAAAAGTAGTGGGCTATTTAGTGTCCATATACAAAACATGAATGAACATCAAATATAATTAACTGAGACTACAATAGACTATATAATGTTGCAATTGTTTGAGTAGAGTTGAGTAAGCCTGGCCTAGCTACTCGACTCTGTTCAAACGTTTGCATCATTTTGACTCGCTTTCAAACTTTGACTTTGGTGTTACCAATGTGGGAAGCTTATAATTTTATTTCTAAGACAAAATTATGTTTGATCAAAAGTTTATCAAAAGTTGTAAAGATCTTTAGTTGAGTTGGTTGGTTTGCTGCTAGGCTAGCTATCCACTAGCCTGTCAAATAGCTAGCGCTAGCTTGCTAGCTAGCTATTGTTAGCAAAACATGGCTACTCTTTTCGTTGACTACAATAGAAAATACAACAACATAACCCATCTTTTGGTGAAGATGGCATGCTGCTTTCAGTCTTCCCATGCTTCACGAGCCAGCAGCAACATTTCTGGAGTTTCCACCGGCATCTCCAATGCGGCCCTTGTTTCTTTTCTTTACCTTGACGAACTTGTCACGAACCCTACCCCACTTTTTCAAAACAAGTGGTTGGGTTGGACCCCAGCGTCTCCGCAATCTCCCTCCATGAATTGGCATTTACATGCTGGTATTTATATAATGCATGGCTAGAATCGTACTGGTGAAGGTACTTTTGTACCTCCTCGGTCAATCGAAGCTCGAAGTTGTGGTGATTTGCCATGTTGAATCCACACTGTGTTTCGGATGACGGGGCATAGACTTCGTCCGAACAGCCGATAAAACGCTAACCTAACTCCAAAATAAACAAAAATGTCATCATAATATATGAACGAACTGTACTGAACTGTTTCGGTTGGGAAACATGCGGCCGCCTAAAGCTTGCACTTAAGGACGCACCACTGAGGGGCCCCCGCGTTGAGGGTCAGCGTGGCGGATGGGTTGTTGCCTACCCTCACCACCTGGGGCATCCCATCAGGAAGTCCAATATCCAGTTGCAGAGGGAGGTGTTCAGTCTCAGGGTTCTTAGCTTATTGATGAGCTTGGAGGTCATTATGGCGTTGAATGCTGAGCTGTAGTCAATGAACAGCATTCTCAAGTAGGTGTTCCTTTTGTCCAAGTGGGAAAGGGCAGTGTGGAGTGCAATTGCATCATCTGTGGAACTGTTGGCGCGGTATGCAAATTGGAGTAGGTCCAGGGTGTCTGGCATGATGGTGTTGATGTGAGCCATTACAACTCTTTCAAAGTATTTCATGGCTACAGATATGAGTGCTACGGGGCGATAGTCATTTAGACAGGTTACCTTGGCCTTTCATGGGCACAGGGACTATGGTGGTCTGCTTGAAACATGTAGGTATTACAGATTGGGTCAGGGAGAGGTTGAAAATGTCAGTGAAGACACTTGCCAGCTGGTCAGCGCATGCTCTGAGTGCGCATTCTGGTAATCCGTCTGGCCCTCCGGCCTTGTGAATGTTGACCTGTTTAAAGGGCTTACTCACATCAGCTATAGAGATTGTGATCACACAGTCGCCCGGAACAGCTGGTGCTCTCAGGCATGGTTCAGTGCTGCTTGCCTCAAAGCGAGCATAGAAGGCATTTAGCTAATCTGGTAGGCTTGCATCACTGGGCAACTCACGGCTGGGTTTCCCTTTGTATTCCTTGATAATTTGCAAGACCTGCCACATCCGACGAGGGTCAGAGCTGGTGTAGTAGGATTTAGTCTTAGTCCTGTATTGACGCTTTGCCTGTTTGATGGTTCGTCTGAGGGAAAAGCGTAATTTCTTATAAGCGTCCGGGTTAGTGTCCCACTCCTTGAAAGCAGCAGCTCTAGCCTTTAGCTCAGTGCGGATGTTGCCTGTAATCCATGGATTCTGGTTGGGATATGTACGTACGGTCACTGTGGGGACAATGTCGTCAATGCACTTATTAATGAAGCCGGTGACTGATGTGGTAAACTCCTCAATGCTATCGGATGAATCCCGGAACATGTTCCAGTCTGTGATAGCAAAACAGTCCTGTAGTTTAGCATTCGCTTCATCGGATCACTTCCATATTGAGCGTGTCACTGGTGCTTCCTGTTTGAGTTTTTGCTTGTAAGCAGGAATCAGGAGGATAGAGTTATGGTTAGAATTCCCAAATGGAGGGCGAGGGAGAGCTTTGTATGCGTCTCTGTGTGTGGAGTAAAGGGGATCTAGAGTTTTTTCACCACTAGTTGCATAGGTTACATGCTGTTAGAAATGAGGTAAGATGGATTTCAGTTATCCTGCATTAAAATCACCGGCAAAGCATTTTCTTCTTTGCTTACGGCCCTATACAGCTCATTGAGTGCGGTCTTAGTGACAGCATCAGTTTTCGGTGGTAAATAGACAGCCACGAAAATGTTGATGAAAACTCTCTTGGTAAATAGTATGGTCTGCAGCTTATCATGAGGTATTCTAACTCAAGGGAACAGAACCTAGAGACTTCCTTAATATTAGAGATTGCGCAACAGCTGTAGTTAACAAAGAGACACACACCACCTCCCTTGACCTTACCCGACGCTGCCGTTATGTCCAGCCAATGCATAGAAAAAAAACAGCTAGAATATTATCCCCATGTCCTTGTTCAGCCAAGTTTCTGAGAAAACATAGGATATTACAGTTCTTCAGGTCCCGTTGATAGAATAGTCTCGAACGGAGCCATTCCAGTTTGTTCTCCAGTGATTGTACATCCACCAATAGAACGGAGGATAGAGGCGGATGATTTACTCTCCGTCGTGGCTTCATCAGGGTACTCGCACATCGGCCTCTATGTCACCTTCTCTTTCTCTTCCGAGTGTCGGGGGATTATGGCCTGGTCCAGGGTGGGCAGTATGTCCTCTGCCGCCAACTCATTGAAGTAGACATCTTCATCCAAATCGAGGCAAGTGATCCCTGTTCTGATGTCCAGAAGCTCTTTTAGGTCATATGAAACAATGGCGGAAACATTACGAACAAAACAAAGTTAAGATCAGCGCAAAATAACACTCTAAATAGAATAACTTTTTAAGGAGCCCGTAAAATGGCCGCTATACATTCTATTGCCATTCTATCCATCATCATCAGTGAACAGCATAAGCATTTCGATGTAGCTTTTTGTTGAAAACACTCAACCCACTGAGCGTTGGTCATCAACAGGAATCAAAGTGTTAGATTTAATAGCTCCAAACAAATTGTTTTCTTTCATGTCAGCTATTTGGATTGTTGATGTAATGAGGTTAACGAGGAGGGCTATCATCTGAAGAGAGTAATGTGAGTCATCCTTGCCCTATGGTTCCTATTAACAGCATTGTCAAAAGTAATGCTGTGTTCATTCGGTCACAAAACCACTAACTTGAGATCCATACGGATTTTAGGGTTGGGGTTAAGGTTTGTACATTTTAGGGTTGGGGTTAGGGTTAGTGAATTTTGGGGTTGGGGTTAGGGTTAGTGAATTTTAGGGATAGTGAGTTACACGCTGTTATCTCAAGTTCGGATTCAGAGACATGTGACCATAGAAATTCATATAAGGACTTGTAGTTTACTTTGCATTTTAGAAACTTTACCCTAAAAGCTTTCCATTGTTACTAACTAATGTAGGACAAACTGCTTACATCAATCCACTTCTCGTGAATGGTAGAAAATAGAATTTCTCTAATTCCCAACTCCATATGTCATTTCTACCTGCTTGCAGGGGTATTCAACCCTTACCCTACGAGGTCCAGAGCCTGCTGTGGTTTTCTGTTCTACCTTTTCATTAATTTCACCCACCAGGTCTAAATCAGTCCCTGATTAGAGGGGAAGCATGAAAAAAACGCAGTGAAACTTCGATTCAGTCCCCATCTGTTTCTAAAGGCCACATTAAAAACTATGATTCATCATCTTACGTCAACCATTTTACATGGGAAGTAGAGACACACGTAGTCATGTAAGTATTGTATTGAAAGTTGGTTCAGAAGTTTAATCCTAGAATCTACATCATTCAGTGAGCAATATGGAAAATAATCAACGCGGACAGATGGGAAGATCATAAAGCACTAATTGGATGCTGAGTTACAAATTACTAGGCAACAGGCTTAGAGACCATAGCAACACTCTTGTTAACCATGATCTCTCTCAACCAAACCCCAACCGAAAGCTGAAGAAGTCCCGCCTCCTAACGCCATCCAACCAATTAATCAACAGAGATGCATGCTTTAATTGGTTATGGCATAAAGGGGGCGTTAACGATTATAATAAAAAAGTTGAAAAATAAAAAATGATGTGTGAGCAGTACTGTGTTGTTTTTGAGTTCGAACCAACTCTTGGTTATTCCTTTTCATGAAAATACTTAATTAGTAGAACATCCTTCCTGAATTGAAGCAGGGTTGAAGTTTCAAGGATACTTTCTCTTTTTTATTTCGGAATGGCAGGGTAAAACATAGGATCTTGGTTAGGCAGACGGACAGAGCTGTGTTGGAGGATATATGGGTCGTTAACCCCGTAGAGGGAAACCGTCTCAGTGTTTATAAGGAGCATTACCCTTCAAATACAGTTCAAGGAATAATCAAACACAAACCACTAAAACCACTTAAATAAAACTAATATGTGAAAACAACAAATGTTTCATTTGATCATTATAACAAGGTTGGTAGTAATGTGAAAATTGTTGTGTAAATCTGTTGCAGATCAAGTCGACTACATAACCCACAATGCAATGTTCTCTCTGGGCTGGCTGGCTAGCTAGCTAGGTATCTAGCTAGCAAATATAGCTACACACAATAGTTAATATCAGCATGTGAAGTAGCTAGCTGTACAATCGCCTAAACAAACTGCATATCTGCATCTGTGAGGTGGCATGGAGAGGCTGGCTACTAGGATAGGATGAGCTGAAAAGCATTGTTCCCTGAGCCTTCAGCAGTCTCTCTCTCTCTCTCTCTCTCTCTCTCTAGTCTTACTCTATCACTCTATCACTCTATCACTCTATCTATCTATCACTCTATCACTTTATCTATCTATCTATCTATCTATCTATCTATCTATCTATCTATCTATCTATCTATCTATCTATCTATCTATCTATCTATCTATCTATCTATCTATCTATCTATCTATCTATCTATCTATCTATCTATCTATCTATCTATCTATCTATCTATCTATCTATCTATCTATCTATCTATCTATCTATCTATCTATCTATCTATCTATCTATCTATCTATCTATCTATCTATCTATCTATCTATCTATCTATCACTCTATCTCTCTCTCTCTCTGGTCTCTCTGGTCTCTCTGGTCTCTCTCTCTCTCTCTCTCTCTCTCTCTCTCTCTCTCTCTCTCTCTCTCTCTCTCTCTCTCTCTCTCTCTCTCTCTCTCTCTATCTCACTATATCTTTCTGGTCTCTCATATCTCCAGCTTTCTCAATAAACTTTTCTGCAATTAAGTGGACCCTAATTGTAAGAGGCTGTCTCCGGAGCATAACGGCATTTATTATCTCCCCCTTTCCTCACAGAATTCTTCATCATGTTCATAATCTCGGCTGGGAACAGTAGAGCTTTTCAGATGGCTCAGCGTGTAAACACACACACACACACATACGCAGATGAACGCTACACACACACACGCACACACAGAAGCACACAAGCGCGGTACATTCACACACACACCCAATTGTGCACACACGAACACACACAAACACACACACACAGGCAAACACGCACACACCCTGGTGTTGAGAGAGAGGCTTGTCTTGAAGCTGAGATGACTTATTTCAGAGTCCTAAGACAGGGCCAAGGGAGACGTGGAGATGCCTGTCTGTCTCAGCTCGTCATCATGGCTGGCTGTCTCAGCTCTTCATCCTGGCTCTGACTGTCTCAGTTCTTCATCCTGGCTTTGACTGTCTCAGTTCTTCATCCTGGCTTTGACTGTCTCAGCTCTTCATCCTGGCTTTGACTGTCTCAGTTCTTCATCCTGGCTTTGACTGTCTCAGTTCTTCATCCTGGCTTTGACTGTCTCAGTTCTTCATCCTGGCTTTGACTGTCTCAGCTCTTCATCCTGGCTTTGACTGTCTCAGCTCTTCATTCTGGCTTTGACTGTCTCAGCTCTTCATCCTGGCTCTGGCTGTCTCATCTCTTCATCCTGGCTCTGACTGTCTCAGTTCTTCATCCTGGCTTTGACTGTCTCAGTTCTTCATCCTGGCTCTGACTGTCTCAGCTCTTCATCCTGGCTCTGGCTGTCTCAGCTCTTCATCCTGGCTCTGGCTGTTTCAGTTCTTCATCCTGGCTCTGGCTGTCTCAGCTGTTCATCCTGGCTCTGACTGTCTCAGCTCTTCATCCTGGCACCGCACAGAACCAAGTGCTTTGTTATTCTGTTTCAGCTCTTCATCCTGGCACCGCACAGAACCAAGTGCTTTGTTATTCTGTTTCAGCTCTCTATTCAGCCATGGTACTCAGTCTGTGCAGGCCTCTCGGATGCATATGTATGATGGGTTCAAAGCTTAACTCACACTCTAAATAGAAATGTTTCGCAAACAGTAAAGAATTGCGAGGCTATTTAAATAATCAGAACAAACATCTACAATCAGTAGTCATTATGATTAATTGTGATTGTCCGACTAGGGTTTCTGCCAAGTTTAATGACATACAATTTGGAAGGTTATTTGTTATTAAGTGTCATAGAAAGCCACAGGTGAGAGTGAAGTGCTTTCTAAAATGTTTTTATCCCGGTGCTTAAATGGGCTTTGAGCGCGGAAAATGCTAGTGTGAATCTGACTGCAAAGGCACGGATTAATAGGTGCAATTAGAATGTAATGTTCCGGCCTTTTATATGTGATTAGCTATTAGCTTTTCTGCCCCGTTCTTTCTCCCAGGTGCCTATCATTTTGTCTTTCACTGATTTCTATACGACAACACCAGGGGGTCAAAAATTCCTCATTCCATTTAGTTTTCCATAAATCTCCCGAGTGGCGCGGTGGTCTAAGGCACTGCATCGCAGTGCTAGCTGTGCCACTAGAGATCCTGGTTCAAATCCATGGGGCAGCGCACAATTGGCTCAGCGTTGTCCAGGGTAGGGGAGGGAATGGCCGGCAGGGATGTAGCTCAGTTGGTAGAGCATGGTGTTTGCAACGCCAGGGTTGTGGGTTCGATTCCCGGGGGGGGGGCAGTATGAAAAAAATAAAAAAAATAATGTATGCACTCACTAATTGTAAGTCGCTCTGGATAACAGCGTCTGCTAAATGACTAAAATGTAAATGTTGTTGAATGTTCATCTAATCTATGGTACCAAGTGATCATTCCTCTATAATACAATATATCTGAATGCATAGAGTATGGATTGCATTTCAAGGATTTCAGTCTTCCTCCTGAAATATAGACACAATTATTATTTTGATTACGGTACATAATCTTCACTCTTAAATCGAATCTAGTCATAGCATAGACCGCACTCAGTTTCCAAGGGAAACAGTGACGGGCGGAAGAAATCCAAATATCAATCTGACACCTGTATAGAATGTCCTGGTCCCATGTTGACCAATGACATAGTTATAATATCCTCCACTGAGCTACACCCTTAGAGGTCATGACCTGTCCCTTTCCCTACTGCACCCTTAGAGGTCATGACCTGGCCTCTTCCTGTCCCTTCCTCTACTGCACCCTTAGAGGTCATGACCTGGCCTCTTCCTGTCCCTTCCTCTACTGCACCCTTAGAGGTCATGACCTGGCCTCTTCCTGTCCCTTCCTCTACTGCACCCTTAGAGGTCATGACCTGGCCTCTTCCTGTCCCTTCCTCTACTGCACCCTTAGAGGTCATGACCTGGCCTCTTCCTGTCCCTTTCCCTACTGCACCCTTAGAGGTCATGACCTGGCCTCTTCCTGTCCCTTCCTCTACTGCACCCTTAGAGGTCATGACCTGGCCTCTTCCTGTCCCTTCCTCTACTGCACCCTTAGAGGTCATGACCTGGCCTCTTCCTCTCCCTTCCTCTACTGCACCCTTAGAGGTCATGACCTGGCCTCTTCCTGTCTCTTCCTCTACTGCACCCTTAGAGGTCATGACCTGGCCTCTTCCTGTCCCTTCCTCTACTGCACCCTTAGAGGTCATGACCTGGCCTCTTCCTGTCCCTTCCTCTACTGCACCCTTAGAGGTCATGACCTGGCCTCTTCCTGTCCCTTCCTCTACTGCACCCTTAGAGGTCATGACCTGGCCTCTTCCTGTCCCTTTCCCTACTGCACCCTTAGAGGTCATGACCTGGCCTCTTCCTGTCCCTTCCTCTACTGCACCCTTAGAGGTCATGACCTGGCCTCTTCCTCTCCTTTCCTCTACTGCACCCTTAGAGGTCATGACCTGGCCTCTTCCTGTCCCTTCCTCTACTGCACCCTTAGAGGTCATGACCTGGCCTCTTCCTGTCCCTTCCTCTACTGCACCCTTAGAGGTCATGACCTGGCCTCTTCCTGTCCCTTCCCGTACTTCCAGTCCTCATCTACCTTTCATAATCAACATATCCCCATTTCCTAACAACAGTCTCACCCCAATACATTATTAACTATGTAAATGTTTTAACCCACATTTCTCCTTCCTTCTGAATCTGCTTTACTTCCTAACTCCAAAGGCAGTCTTGGGGTACGTCTGGGGTTAGGCACTGAGAAGCTAATGGAAAAATGTGTGATGAAGTGACTGACTATGTGGACAGCTCCTGTCAAGATGGAGGTGATACGCTGAAAATACGTAACAATGTAGAAAAGAAGATACATACGTTACATTCAGCATTAAGTTCAGCATGAAGTTCAGCATTTAGTTCAGCATTGAGTTCAGCATTAAGTTCAGCATTAAATTCAGCATTAAGTTCAGCATTAAGTTCAGCATTACATTCAGCATTAAGTTCAGCATTAAGCCCTTAACCAACAATGCAGTTTTAAGAAAAATAAGAGTTAAGATTATTAAATGTTTTAATAAATTAGCAAACTTTTTTTTTTTTTAAGCGCAACAATAAAATAACTATAGGGAGATTATATACAGGGGGTACTGGTACCGAGTCATTGTGCTGGGGTACAGGTTAGTTGAGGTAATTGTGGTAATATGTACATGTAGGTAGGGGTAAAGTGACTATGCATAGATAATAGATAATAAACAGTGAGTAGCAGCAAATAGTCTGGGTGGCCATTTGATTCGCTGTTCAGCAGTCTTATGGCTTGGGTGTAGAAACTGTTCAGAAGCCTTATGGACCTAGACTTGGTGCTCCGGCACCGCTTGCCGTGCGGTAGCAGAGAGAACAGTCTATGACTAGGGTGGCTCGAATCTTTGGCAATTTTTAGGGCCTTCCTCTGTGCCTGGTATAGAGGTCCTGGATGGCAGGAAGCTTGGCCCCAGTGATGTTCTGGGCCGTACACAGTACCCTCTGAGGCTGAGCAGTTGCCATACCAGGAGGTGATGCAACAGGTCAGGAGCTCTCGATGGTGCAGCTGTATAACTTTTTGAGCATCTGAGGACCTATACAAAATCTCCTGAGGGGGAATAGGACTTGTCGTGCCCTCTTCACCACTGTCTTGGTGTGTTTGGACCATGATAGTTTGTTGGTGATGTGGACAACAAGGAACTTGAAGCTCTCAACCTGTTCCACTACAGCCCTGTCGATGAGAATGGGGGTGTGCTCACCCATCCGTTTCCTGTAGTCCACGATCATCTCCTTTGTCTTGATCACGTTGAGGGAGAGTTTATTGTCCTGGCACCACACTTCCAGGTGTCTGACCTCCTCTCTATAGGCTGTCTCATCGTTGTCGGTGATCAGGCCTATCACCGTTGTGTCGTCGGCAAACTTAATGATGGTGTTGGAGTCGTGCTTGGCCATGCAGTCATGGGTGAACAGGGAGTAAAGGAGGGGACTAAGCACACACCCCTGAGGGGCCCTTGTTTTGAGGATCAGTGTGGCAGATGTGTTGTTGCCTACTCTTACCACCTGGGGGAGGCCCGTCAGGAAGTCCAGGATCCAGTTGCAGAGGGAGGTGTTTAGTCCCAGGGTCCTTAGCTAAGTGATGAGCTTTGAGGGCACTATGGTGTTGAACGCTGAGCTGTTGTCAATGAATAGCATTCTCACGTAGGTGTTCCTTTTGTCCAGGTGGGAAAGGGCATTGTTGAGTGCAATAGAGATGGGATCATCTTTGGATCTGTTGGGGTGATATGCAAATTGGAGTGGGTCTAGGGTTTCTGGGATGATAGTGTTGATGTGAGCCATGACCAGCCTTTCAAAGCACTTCATGGCTACAGACGTGAGTGCTACGGGTTGGTAGTCATTTAGGCAGGTTATTTTTTATTTTAGGTCATTTAGCAGACGCTCTTATCCAGAGCGACTTACAGGAGCAATTAGGGTTAAGTGCCTTGCTCAAGGGCACATCGACAGATTTTTCACCTAGTCGGCTCGGGGATTAGAACCAGCGACCTTTCGGTTACTGGCACAACGCTCTTACCCACTAAGCTACCTGCCGCCCCAGGTTACCTTGGTGTTCTTTGGCACAGGGACCATGGTTGTCTGCTTGAAACATGTAGGTATTGCAGACTTGGCCAGCGTCAGGTTGAAAATGTCAGTGAAGGCACTTGCCAGTTGGTCAGCGCATGCTTGGAGTACACGTCCTGGTAATCGGTCTGGCCCTGCGTCCTTGTGAATGTTGACCTGTTGAAAGGTCTTACTCATGTTGGCTACGGCGAGTGTGATCACACAGTCATCCGGAACAGCTGGTGCTCTCATGCATGCTTCAGTGTTGCTTGCCTCGAAGCGAGCATAGAAGTGATTTAGCTCGACTGGCAGGCCTGTGTCATTGGGCAGCTTGTGGTTGGGCATCTTTTTGTAGTCCGTAATAGTTTGTAAGCCCTGCCGCATTAAGTTCAGCATTAAGTTCAGCATTAAGTTCAGTAGAGATGTGTTTCCTAATGTTTTGTTTTTTCTCTGTTTCTCTTTCTCTCTGTCAGTATCTCCTATCATGGGGAGAACCACCCTGGAGTAATGAGAATAACTCTCTTAATTATCTAATAAAGTCTGCTTTTCAACAGAGTGCGCCCACCCAAACAGCTTCTATCCCCCAACCTGCTAAACAGCTAACAAAATGGCTATACGGACTATTTGCATTGACCCTTCTTTAAAAAATATATATATGTTGCACTGACTCTATGCACACTCTACACACTTACTCACACACACTCACACTGATACTCCAACACACACAGACACAAAATCACACACACTTAATTTGCTCACAGAAACATAACACGCATGGTTGTGGGAAGATGTTTTGGGGTGGGGGTGCTATGATAACATGCACACACATTCATAATGACTATACATACACCCACTCACATACATGCTGCTACTCTGTTTATCATATATCCTGATGCCTAGTCACCTTGACCCCTATACATACAGTATCTAACCCTACCACTTCAGTATCCCTGCACATTGTAAATATGGTACTGGGACTGACCCTGAGCCTGTATATAGCTGACTTACTTTCTCCTGTTTAACGTGGGGCTTCTGTAGCTCAGTTGGTAGAGCATGGCGCTTGTAATGCCAGGGTAGTGGGTTCGATTCCCACGGGGGGCCAGTAGGAAAATGTATGCACTCACTAACTGTAAGTTGCTCTGGATAAGAGTGTCTGGTAAAAATTGTTTTGTTCTACTTGACTTTTTATTTTTATTTTATAGTACTACTGATATTGATTACTGCATTGTTGGGAAAGAGCTAGCAAGAAAAACATTTCACTGCACACACACACACACACACACAATCTGGCAGTGTGTCTCCCTCTGCCCCGTCCCTGTGAGGTGTAAATGGTGTGTAATGGGGCGTGTCACACCCCTGTAACAGCCCATTAGGCACGTGGAGGGATTTAATCTGATCTAACGTCTCTCTCTCCACAATAAAGCATCCACTGCCATCCCCGGGTGTTGCACAGGGCTGGGCAGGCTGGGCAGGGGGTCACCAGAAAGAAAGGGAGAGCTGTATCCAGCTTGACACCTCTCCTAGCAAAAAAACAGATCCATATGTTGGGATATGAAAGCGAAGTTTGAAATGATTCCACACCCTCTCATGTGTTGTCAACTGTCACAGTGGGGGGGGGGGGGGGGGGGGAACCACAGATTCCTGGACCCACGCACTCTTGGACAAATACACACGTAACCCATCTACACCCCACACACACACCACACACTGTCTTCCTTTATGTGGTGAGATGTGTAGAATGAAATTTAAACAGCAGGCCAATTCCCAGGCCAGCCTTTGAAGTTAAGAACTAGCATACGCCCCGTTTCAGTTTCATCACGTCAAATGTATATTGTTCATAGGGGCAAACGTTGGACATGTAGGGCCAGAGAATTTCAGAATATTTTTCACAAATTATGTAATTATCTTCATGAACGAGGTTTCATTTATTAGTGAGAGGAGGGTATGAAAACACCGGCATGGCATTAGCGCTTATGAAAACAGAGAGAGAGTTAGAGAGAAAGAGAGAGAGAGAGAGAGAGAGAGAGAGAGAGAGAGACATAGAGGAGGGAGAGAGAGAGAGAGAGAGAGAGAGAGAGAGAGAGAGACATAGAGGAGGGAGAGAGAGGGAGAGAGAGAGAGAGAGAGAGACATAGAGGAGGGAGAGAGAGAGAGAGAGAGAGAGACATAGAGGAGGGAGAGAGAGAGAGAGAGAGAGAGAGAGAGAGAGAGAGAGACATAGAGGAGGGAGAGAGGGAGAGAGAGAGAGAGAGAGACATAGAGGAGGGAGAGGGAGAGAGAGAGAGAGAGAGAGAGAGACATAGAGGAGGGAGAGAGAGAGAGAGAGAGAGAGAGAGAGAGAGAGAGAGAGAGAGAGAGAGAGAGACATAGAGGAGGGAGAGGGAGAGCGAGAGAGACATAGAGGAGGGAGAGAGAGAGAGAGAGAGAGAGAGAGAGAGACATAGAGGAGGGAGAGAGAGAGAGAGAGAGAGAGAGAGAGACATAGAGGAGGGAGAGGGAGAGAGAGAGTAAAGAAACACTTTTCTGTGCCTGGGTTTCTCTCTCCTTTCCCCTCCACTCAGCAGCTTCTCCAGATGCCAGCAGTTACAGGCAGTCTGTTAGTGTCACCCCTCTTCATCTGTAAATGTCAGTCCATGCAAGATGTCAGTCCGTGTGTGTGTGTGTGTGTGTGTCTGTGTCTGTGTCTGTGTCTGTGTCTGTGAGAGAGAGAGAGAGAGAGAGAGAGAGAGAGAGAGAGAGAGAGAGAGAGAGAGAGAGAGAGAGAGAGAGAGAGAGAGAGAGAGAGAGAGAGAGAGAGAGAATGAAAGAGAGAGAATGAAAGAGAGAATTAAGACACTGTGGATGTAGAATTTGTTTTAATTTCCAGCTGTACAACTGGCCACTTTGTGTGGCGTCAAGAGGATGGCAGATGCATCACAGTTTACCTTTAAGGTCAGCATGGTGAGTCGACTCTATCAACCCCTGTGCATTACTGTGAAGTGGTGTCACTATGTATCCAAATGTGTTATTAAAAACCGCCCATTAAACTGTGTTCTGTCTGGTCCTGGTACTATCATGGTCAACCAACAGTTCTCTATTGTATTGCTGTGTGTGGGAGTATTTTAATGCACACCAACTGAGGTTAACGCAATTCACCAACAGTGGTGTGGCAGGTCTGTAAAAAGCTATGTCTTTGTGATGCTGTGACAGTGGTTGGTCAGTTGTTGCCAGGGCGTGGTGGTGGATTGATTGGGTAATTGCTTCCAGAGTTTCCTGAAGAATAATTGGGCCCAAAATATCTGCTGCCCACGGCTTCTAAAGGCTCTCAGGACAGAGGGACTGGCCAAATGATTTTCACAAAGGGAAACACTTACAAGCCATGGCAGTGTATGTTATTGTGAACCCTTGCACTGTAGCTATGTGCAAACAGAATTTATTGAATTAGTGTGTGACAGATCAAATCTAGGTGTGTATGTCCATGAACACTTCAGTGCGTCTGTGTGTATGCTGGTGCTTTCGTGTGTGTGTGTGTGTGTGTGTGTGTGTGTGTGTGTGTGTGTGTGTGTGTGTGTGTGTGTGTGCGTGTGTGTGCGTGTGTGTGTGTGTGTGTGTGTGTGTGTGTGTGACTGTAAGGAAATTGCCCTCAGCTGAAGACACACACTTGCTCTTCAGATCACACAGGTCCGATAATGAAATTCCACCCTCCAGTCAGCACTGTGTCCAACAGGAGATTCAGAGCCACACACACACAGTTCTTGCTGGCAGGGCTCGGATTAAACTATTAGCCTTGGCCAGTTCAAACACTCACACATTCCTGAGAGGATGTTGGCTCAGAGGACACTCACACAGTCCTGGGAGGATGTTAGCTCAGAGGACACTCACACAGTCCTGAGAGGATGTTAGCTCAGAGGACACTCACACAGTCCTGAGAGGATGTTAGCTCAGAGGACACTCACACAGTCCTGAGAGGATGTTAGCTCAGAGGACACTCACACAGTCCTGGGAGGATGTTAGCTCAGAGGACACTCACACAGTCCTGAGAGGATGTTAGCTCAGAGGACTTTTGGCCTTTTCTCTCAGAAACAGACTATACAGTTTGGAAGGTCAGACATGACAACTCTATATGTACAACACTTAAGGTTCTGATGAAGAAGTCATATCTTCTCTATTGTAGATTCTTCCCCCAGTTGCGTTTAATTGGCTCCTTGGTAAGACAACGTGGTTTTAATTGGCTCCTTGGTAAGACAACGTGGTTTTAATTGGCTCCTTGGTAAGACAACATGGTTTTAATTGACTCCTTGATAAGACAACGTGGTTTTAATTGGCTCCTTGGTAAGACAATGTGGTTTTAATTGGCTCCTTGGTAAGACAACGTGGTTTTAATTGGCTCCTTGATAAGACAACGTGGTTTTAATTGGCTCCTTGGTAAGACACCATGGTTTTAATTGGCTCCTTGGTAAGACAACGTGGTTTTAATTGGCTCCTTGGTAAGACAACATGGTTTTAATTGGCTCCTTGATTAGACAATGTGGTTTTAATTGGCTCCTTGGTAAGACAACATGGTTTTAATTGGCTCCTTGGTAAGACAACATGGTTTTAATTGGCTCCTTGATTAGACAACGTGGTTTTAATTGGCTCCTTGGTAAGACAACGTGGTTTTAATTGGCTCCTTGGTAAGACAACGTGGTTTTGATTGGCTCCTTGGTAAGACGTGGTTTTAATTGGCTCCTTGGTAAGACAACGTGGTTTTAATTGGCTCCTTGGTAAGACAACGTGGTTTTAATTGGCTCCTTGGTAAGACAACTTGGTTTTAATTGGCTCCTTGGTAAGACAACGTGGTTTTAATTGGCTCCTTGGTAAGACAACGTGGTTTTGATTGGCTCCTTGGTAAGACATGGTTTTAATTGTCTCCTTGGTAAGACAACGTGGTTTTAATTGGCTCCTTGGTAAGACAACGTGGTTTTAATTGGCTCCTTGGTAAGACAATGTGGTTTTAATTGGCTCCTTGGTAAGACAACATGGTTTTAATTGGCTCCTTGGTAAGACAACGTGGTTTTAATTGGCTCCTTGGTAAGACAACGTGGTTTTAATTGGCTCCTTGGTAAGACAACATGGTTTTAATTGGCTCCTTGGTAAGACAACGTGCCTGAAGGGCCTACTACCTCTTTGTCTGATAAAGTCGGACAAAGACACCTTGACTTGCCCAATGGAAAGGCACTTGCCCAATGGAAAGGCACTTGCCCAATGGAAAGGCACTTGCCCAATGGAAAGGCACTTGCCCAATGGAAATCAGCTCATTCCTTAAACACTGTCTGAGCTAAACAATTAAATATGACTCATATTATTACCACGGATAAATGGAGGAAGGATTAAAATGTCACATCCTCTTTGTTTTGAAATAACTATTTAAAATCTGTATAAGAAAGAGAGAAGAAGATTTATATACAGTAGCAGTCAAAAGTTTGGACACACCTACTCATTCCAGGGTTTGTCTTTATTTTTACTATTTTCAACATTGTATAATAATATTGAAGACATCAAAACTATGAAATAACACATATGGAATCATGTAGTAATCCAAAAAGTGTTAAACAAATCAAAATATATGTTATATTTGAGATTCTTCAAATAGCAACCCTCTCCTTCTTGGTAAAATAGCCCTTACACAGCCTGGAGGTGTATTGGGTCATTGTCCGGTTGAAAAACATATGATAGTCCCACTAAGCCCAAACCAGATGGGATGGCGTATCGCTGCCGAATGCTGTGGTATCCATGCTGGTTAAGTGTGCCTTGTGTTCTACATAAATCACAGACAGTATCACCAGCAAAGCACCCCCACACCATAACACCTCCTTCTTCGTGCTTTACGGTGGAAAATCCACATGTGGAGATCATCCGTTCACCCACACCGCGTCTCACAAAGCCATGGCGGTTGGAACCAAAAATCTCCAATTTGGATTCTGAAAGGTTAACGTTGAGATGTGTCTGTGACTTGGGCTGCAATTTCTGAGGCTGGTAACTCTAATGAACTTATCCTCTGCAGCAGAGATAAATCTGGGTCTTGCATTCTTGTGGCGGTCCTCATGAGGGCCCGTTTCATCATAGCGCTTGATGGTTTTTGTGACTGCACTTGAAGAAAGTTCTTGAAATGTTCCGTATTGACTGACCTTCATGTCTTAAAGTAATGATGGAATGTTGTTTCTCTTTGCTTAGTTGAGCTGTTCTTGCCATAGTATGGACTTGGTCTTTTACCAAATAGGGCTATCTTCTGTATACCCCCCCCCCCCCCCCCCCCCCCCTCCTTCTCACTCATCTCCTTTTCACTCGTCTCCTTATCACTCGTCTCCTTCTCACTCGGCTGAAATTGATATTGTGACAATGAAACATTTTAAAAAGCTTGGCTGGTAAATTATTATTATATATATTTTTTTTTTTTAAGGAAAGACGATTAACTCTTCTGAGTTGTTGAATATTAGATTGACTGTTTGTCTTGTCCATTTTGTTTGGTGTGTGTTACCATTTTGCTGATTACTCCCATGGGCGGCTTGGTGTTTCCCGAAAACGCACAATATCCCAAATCATTTTCCAGTCGTTCTGAAAGCTAAAAGAGATAAAACGTTACAGGTACGTTCCTTAGACGTGACCGGCTCATCTTCAAGTCATCAACTCTGACACTTTCAAAACACGTCAAACCTTCAAAAGTTTCCACTTTATTATTAAAAAGCCCTGGCAATTAAATGCAAAAAGGAAAATGTCACCTGAGGTTTCAGTTATCAGTCATCACAATCAACATGTTCTCTTCTGTGAGATCTATAGCTGCTAACTGACAGGTGTTGATTGAACAGATGAGTCATGGAGGAATATACATCCTGGTCTCACCTCTGATTTTCAGACTAATGCCGTATGTTTGTATATCTGTGAGTTGCTCCAATAATTAATGCATTTATAGCAACCCCTCTGCATATTGAAGAAGCCCTTCTACATTATTACACTACATTAGTTCAATGATATCAGGAGATAATATTGAGTTTTACTCACAGCCATTGATTCACAACATGAATCGCTTACTTTGCATCGCAGTGCTAGCTGTGCCACTAGAGATCCTGGTTCGAATCCAGGCTCTGGCCGCGACCGGGAGACCCATGGGTCGGCGCACAATTGGTCCAGGGTAGGGGAGAGGAAGGCTGGGATGTAGCTCAGTTGGTAGAGCATGGCGTTTGCAACGCCAGGGTTGTGGGTTCAATTCCCATGGGGGGCCAGTATAAAAAATTTAATGAAATTGTATGCACTAATTGTAAGTCGCTCTTGATAAGAGCGTCTACTAAAATGTAGTATGCTAGGGCACTAGAGGGTATGTGCTGTGATGCAATGTTTGACATGGAAGCCAATGTTTGTCTGTAATTAAAACAGATGCAAACAGAACTGTAACAATGAGGAAGGAATCCATTAAACAGACATAGGCCTTTAAGCACTTGAATATTAAGATCATTTTGAAAGGGGGTATTCTCAACTACTGCAGGATATCTACGGTGTAACTGCAAAAATGGGCTTCTTCTTCTTCTTCTTCTTCTTCTTCTTCTTCTTCTTCTTCTTCTTCTTCTTCTTCTTCTTCTTTTACTTCTTCTTCTTCTTCTTCTTCTTCTTCTTCTTCTTCTTCTTCATCTTCTTCTTCTTATTCTTATTCTTATTCTTATTCTTCGTCTTCTTCTTATTATTCTTCTTCTTCTTCTTCTTCTTCTTCTTCTTCTTCTTCTTCTTCTTCTTCTTCTTCTTCTCCTTCTTCTTCTTCGTCTTCTTCTTCTTCTTCTTCTTCTTCTTCTTCTTCTTCTTCTCCTTCTTCTTCTTCTACTTCTACTTCTCACCCCCCTCTTGTTTTCCATCTTAACCGTCTCCCTTTCCGTTAAACGTCTCTCTGTCCCCAAATGAAGTTATCCTCCGTTATCATTTGACATGGATGGAAATGGGATGTGTCAGCAGACAGTAAATATATCGCTTGTGCCCACTGCTATGAAAGATTCATTGGATTAAGGAACTGCATGTAGCCCAGATTAGGTACTGGAGGGGGACCCAGGCATTAGGTACTGTTTCGTCGGACCAATCAGCTTCCTCTGATTAACTATGGGGGTGGTTTAGTTGATGACAAATGCGAAGCGTCGCTGTTGACAGGCACTGTATGGCTTTCGGTTCAGTCGGCATCTCTTTGCTCAAGCCAAGGTAGTTAATAGTAAGTAGCTAGCTATGTTAGCTAACGTTTTGGCTAGCTATGTTAGCTAACGTTTAGCTAGCTATGTTTTTTCCTTGTGCTTGATGAGCCTTTCTCTGGAGTGCTTGTTTTACTCCCGCAAAATGCAGTGTTGTGGCTTCTGTTTTCTGACTGGTTGAAGATGATCCAATCGCCCTTCGAATTTGTTGTGTGCAACGCCCCTTGGTGTCCTTTACAGACTGATAGCGCAGCGGTTAAAAGGACGTTAGATATCATTAAAAGTCTAAATGGAAACTGATTTTTACATCCAGGGGTAGGCATCAGAATCTGGGTGGGTCTGGGAATCTCTGGACCATACTTGGCCTAGAGCCAGATGGGTTCTGTCGGTTTGATGTTTGAGGTACTGAATCCGTCACACAGATCCAAACCCACATGCACCGTCCAGCTGTTATCTGGCCTAGAAGTCGACCCTGATGTTGGCTGGCTGGATGCCTAGCATAACTGTACTCTGGAGGGAGGGAGGAGAGGAGAGGAGAGGAAAGGAGAGGAGAGGAGAGGAGAGGAGAGGAGAGGAGAGGAGAGGAGAGGAGAGGAGAGGAGAGGAGAGGAGAGGAGAGGAGAGTGGGGATAGCAGGGAAACCCTCCTAATAGAGATGCAATTAGCTTTAACGTTGTATGCTGGTTGCATTGACACATTCTGGGTCATACAGGATCTATGTTGAACCATCACTCTATCACTTTTATCACTAATGTTCTTGGTAATCAGGTTGTTCTCTGTGTATCCCATTGGGGGGAGTCCAGTCCATTCCAGTGAGGGGGAGTCCATTCCATTCCAGTGAGGGGGTCCAGTCCATTCCAGTGAGGGGGGAGTCCATTCCATTCCAGTGAGGGGGAGTCCATTCCATTCCAGTGAGGGGGAGTCCAGTCCATTCCAGTGAGGGGGAGTCAAATCCATTCCAGTGAGGGGGAGTCCAGTCCATTCCAGTGAGGGGGTCCAGTCCATTCCAGTGAGGGGGAGTCCAGTCCATTCCAGTGAGGGGGAGTCCAGTCCATTTCAGTGAGGGGGAGTCCATTCCAGGGAGCTGTCAAAGCAACATGCGATAGGGTTAAGGTTATGGAGAGTTAGGGTTAGCAAAGCAACATGTGATAGGGTAATAGTTAGGGTTAGGGTTAGCAAAGCAACATGTGATAGGGTTAGGGAGGGTTAGGGTTAGCAAAGCAACATGTGATAGGCTTTTGGTTAGGGTTAGGGTTAGCAAAGCAACATGCGATAGGTTTAGGGTTAGGGTTAGGGTAAGCAAAGCAACATGTGATAGGGTTAGGGAGGGTTAGGGTTAGCAAAGCAACATGTGATAGGGTTAGGGTTAGGGTAAGCAAAGCAACATGTGATAGGGTTAGGGAGGGTTAGGATTAGCAAAGCAACATGTGATAGGGTTGGGTTAGGTTTAGGGTTAGGGTTAACATGCGATAGGGTTAGGGTTAGGGTTAACATGTGATAGGGTTAGGGTTAGGGTAAGCAAAGCAACATGTGATAGGGTTAGGGTTAGGGTTAGGGTAAGCAAAGCAACATGCGATAGGTTAAGGGTTAGGGTTAGGGTTAGGGTTAGGGTTAGGGTTAGGGTAAGCAAAGCAACATGCGATAGGGTTAGGGTTAGGGTTAGTGTTAGGGTTAGGGTTAGGGTTAGGGTTAGGGTAAGCAAAGCAACATGCGATAGGTTAAGGGTTAGGGTTAGGGTTAGGGTTAGGGTTAGGGTTAGGGTTAGGGTAAGCAAAGCAACATGCAATAGGGTTAGGGTTAACATGCGATAGCAGCACAGCTGTTGAGAGCACATGAAAAGGAAAGGGGCACATATGAAATATATATAATATATTACACCATCAAAGAGATTGTAAATGTTCAACTGGCTAAGCGTTAAGTGTTAAGTGTTCTTTGAACTAACTTTTTAATAAAGCCGTATTTCCTATGACCTTCATGTCATCTCAAAACATAACTCTTAGCTGAGATGGTAATATTGGCAGATTAGTCATATTCAATTCTAATATTTTAATGTCCTCCCCGGCTGAATGCTATTAAGAAACTCAATAATGGCTGATTAATTTAATCTCCCTCCAAATGGAAACATATCTGCTTTAATCCTGTACAGTTATGTCACTGCCTGTGGCTCCACAGTGAACTCACTCATTAAAAACATAGAACTTGTTCTCAACCTGGTTAAATAAAGGTGAAATAAATACAAAAAAATAAAAACACTCTCCTTTTTTAACTCTCTACTTGAAGTCATAATTAATGTCTTTTTTTTTTGGAGAACGTTGAAAAGACACATCCAGCACATGCACGACAAGCTATGAGAGCATTGGAGCTAAGTCTGTTTTGAGGAAAGAGATGAGAATTAAATCTACACTAACCCACTCTGCCTTAGAGCTGCTGGGTATTCATGTCAGCTACATCATTTTGCCCAGTGCAGTGCAGTGAAGTGCAGTGAACTAAACTGGGACGGGTACATTCCCAGACAGATGAGGAAGGCAATACTCACAGATACACAGATGGATGTGTTATGAGGCCTACTTGTAATGATACATAGACAACAGTGAGGCAGAGACGGGTAAACAGACTGACGCAGTAACAGAGACATGTGGATCTCTGTTCAGTGAACTATACTGAACAAAAATATATAAACGCAACACGTAAAGTGTTGGTCCCACGTTTCATGAGCTGAAATAAAAGATACCCAGATATTTTCCATACATACAAAAAGCGTATTCTCTCAAATTGTGTGCACAAATTTGTTTACATCCCCGTTAGTGAGCATTTCTCCTTTGCCAAGATAATTCATCCACCTGACAGGTATGGCATATCAAGAAACTGATTAAACAGCATGATCATTACATAGGTGCACCTTGTGCTGGGGACAATAAAAGGCCACTCTAAAATGTGCAGCTTTGTCACACAACACAATACCACATATGTCTCAAGTTTTGAGGGAGCGTGGAATTGGCATGCTGACTGCAGGAATGTCCACCAGAGCTTTTGCCAGAGAAGGTAATGTTCATTTCTCTACCATAAGCCGCCTCCAACGTCCAACCGGCCTCACAACCGCAGACCACGTGTAACCACGCCAGCCCAGGACCTCAACATCCAGCTTCTTCACCTGAGGTGGATCGTCTGAGACAGCTGATGAAACGGAGGAGTATTTCTGTCTGTAATAAAGCCTTTCTGTGGGGAAAATCTCATTATGACTGGCTGGGCCTGGCTCCCCAGTGGGTGACCCTGGCTCCCAGTCATATGAAATCCATAGATTCGGGCTTAATTTATTTATTTTCATTGACTGATTTCCTTACGTGAACTGTAACTTAAGTTGTTGCATGTTGAGTTTCTATTTTTTGTTCAGTATATATTATATCCACTCATATGTAGGTGAGGGCTTCTATTTTGCATTTGTGCACCATTCTGCCCCTGAACGCCACACACACACACACACACACACACACACACACACACACACACACACACACACACACACACACACACACACACACACACACACACATACACACACACATACACATACACACACACACACACACACACACACACACACACACACACACACACACACACACTGGTTGTGCACTACATCAACAGCAGATATGCCAGGAGTCAACAAATACTTGTCTCCGATTACCATTCCATTCTTATATCCCTGATTTATTTGGGTTAAATTATGCTGTCCACAGCTTCTTTTTTTTTCTCTCTAAATAATTTACCAGTGTGCTGCTCAATGTCTCCAGAGAGGGCTGCATTAGATTCAATTTCAGGCTCACGTCAGGCAAATTTAGGGCAGTCGTGCAGATGCATCCTGGAAACCTGTACAAAGCAGACTGCGTGACTGTGTGTGAGAGAGACTGTGTGTTCGCGTGTGTGTGTCCAGCCATGCATAAGTGTCGTAGCTCTGAGCCAGAAGCCTTCGTCCCCTCCTGGCCATCCATGTCGTTTTCATTAGTCCGCTCTAGCAGCAGATTGTCTGGAGTGATTCAGAATTAATTGGGTGTTTTTTTTTTTACGCGAGTTGATCAACAGGGCTCCCATATGTTCTGTGAAATGATGCAGTCATTACTTTTTAGTCTGTTATATTTTCTTCACCACCACAGATCACAGTTGGGCAACGTACTGCAACACAGCCGAGTTGAACCAGTCTGCTGCGTCATAAATGGACTACTGCACATTGACTCATGCAAAGCAGCAGACAGCAAGAGGAGGGGCCTCATTTATAAACGTTTTTAATCTAAAATACTGTATC
This sequence comes from Coregonus ussuriensis, assembly GCA_031479575.1. Lineage (NCBI taxonomy): Eukaryota > Metazoa > Chordata > Actinopteri > Salmoniformes > Salmonidae > Coregonus > Coregonus ussuriensis. Next base: position 48,162,967 of record CM062495.1, on the reverse strand, counting down.
TGCGTGAGACATTTTTCTGAAAAAAGACTGCTCACGCAGAAAAAATATAGAGATTTATTAACTTGCAGCACACCATCCCATACGCATGTTTCCTGTTAGAAATCAGACCTGTCATACAACTGTGCACGCATAAACGAGCATTATAACTCTGCCTGAGAAAATACCATCTTTCACCTTTTATGGTGACAGTAACGCCCTTATTTGCTATATACTTTGAAAGTACTGGAATTAGGCCAAGACAGTCGGTTCTCTAAGGGAAATAGCAATTGTGAACTTGATCAAATGTATTTGGTGTTGGCAGAATATTTTCTCGTGACATTTGCTGTATCTGACCTTTTCTGAAAGACAAAAAAAAATTGCAAATTGTTGTGGACCTGTAAACAGATCATTTTAATTCGATAATGTTTTGCACTGCCCTCAAATGTTTAAAAAAAATTTATACTCTGATTTTTTTTTTTTTACTGCAGTAGGCCTACTTACAGTGGTAGCCTACACACTTCAATGCAAAAATATCAACTGTCTGTTCACCTGTTCAATTCTACTGTATGCAATAAACTGTGCTGCCTTTCGGATGCATAATAGCCTATATAATAAGACCAATTAAATGAGAGATGCTCGTTGTTGTATGGCTACTTCGGAAATATGAACTCATCATGGCCAGAAAAGGTGAGGAATTTATTCTGCAATGTTTATGATATACACGTGTGTACTATGTATTGTGTTTATAAATGAAATATTGTCTACTCGAGAAATTTGACATTACAGTACTCAGACGTAACTTTAAAAGGTGAACCATTTGTTATACCGTTAAACTGCACATCGGATCGAATCACATAGAGCAAAATACTTGAAATAACTTTTCTCTTTAATACTGTGAAATGGGTCCAATTAAATGAGATATGGGATGAACGGTAGCCTATATCGTAACTTGTTGTAGGCCTATAGGTTATTTCGCAAGTATGAAACAATCATACTCAGAAAAGGTGAGGAATTTATTCTGCAATGATCATGACAATGAAATAATTAATACATAGATGTCTATTTCTAATTATTTTAGAATGCATAGATTCAATAAATCGATTTTCACTCTTTTCACTAAAAGCAAAATGATTGCATCTTGTTATTATATTTCTTCCTGTTTTTTTGTTGTTGTTCTGAATAAGATATAAGGCTACCACTAGGCAATACTTCAAATACTAGAAACTGTGATTACGCATGGTCAAAAGGCCTTCTTGCAATACTTTAAGCCTACTAGAAAGTGTGTGCCCTCAGGCCTGGAGGGAAGCAAAAGTTAATCCCCTACTTAAGAATAGTAAAGCCCCCTTAACTGGCTCAAATAGCCGACCAATCAGCACTATCAACAAGGCAGGTCTTACAGGCCCTAGTTTTGGCACACCTGGACTACTGTTCAGTCGTGCGGTCAGGTGCCACAAAGAGGGACTTAGGAAAATTGCAATTGGCTCAGAACAGGGCAGCACGGCTGGCCCTTGGATCTACACAGAGAGCTAACATTAATAATATGCACGTCAATCTCTCCTGGCTCAAAGTGGAGGAGAGGTTGACTTCATCACTACTTGTATTTGTGAGAGGTATTGACATGTTGAAAGCACCGAGCTGTCTGTTTTAAACGACTAGAACACAGCTCAGACACCATGCATACCCCACAAGACATGCCACCAGAGGTCTCTTCAAATATTAGAAACTGTGATTACGCATGGTCTAAAGTTTGTGGGAGGATAACCATATTCTCACTTGTCAAGTTCAGATTTTATATATGTCAACTTTTGCGTGAAAAATGGCACACATGTTTTAGGGTATATTTTGTACATACACAATGTATATAGTGGTCCTCTGTAGCTCAGCTGGTAGAGCACGGCGCTTGTAACGCCAAGGTAGTGGGTTCGATCCCCGGGACCACCCATACACAAAAATGTATGCACGCATGACTGTAAGTCGCTTTGGATAAAAGCGTCTGCTAAATGGCATATTATTATTTATTTTATATAAATTAGGCCTGAGGCGTGCTCAGCTCTCTACACTTCCCTCTATATGGCATCAAGCTCTAATTCACCGCTATGCAGCTTAAAACCACATGAACTTTAGCAAGGGTCGGAGTGGGAATCCATAGACAATGATGTAAGGTCCTGAATTGTTTTAGCTTGCATTTTTTTCTATACACAGAAACCAGTGGAGGCTCCTCAGAGGAGGAAGGGGAGGACCATCCTCCTCAGTGAATTTCATAAAAATAAAAATAGTGAAACATTCAAAAAGTTATCCTTTTTAGATAAAACTATACTAAATATATTCACGTCACCAAATAATTGATTAAAACACACTGTTTTGAAATGAAGGTCTATAGCAGCCTCAACAGCACTCTCTGGTGTAGCCGGAGGACAGCTAGTTTCCGTCCTCCTCTGGGTACATTTTTTTTTACATTTACATTTTAGTCATTTTAGCAGACTCTACTTGACACCAACAAACGCCCCATAATATGTGTCCCTCTGCACTCCCTAAATCGTGGCATTGAACGGTTCAGCAGACTTTTAGCCCTCCATAACTGGCTACGAGACTATTGCAGCTCTGTGCGTTTAACATTTATTGACAATTTTGATACCTTCTGGAAACAAAGCTCGTATTATAAGGAGGATGGGGTCCACCCAAATCATTTGGGTTCCTGGATCCTTTCACAGCATTATATGGCTGAGTTGAGAAAATGACTTATCAATGACCCAAGTACAGCTAATTTAATCCCTACCATTGTGTCGCTGAGTTGTCATAATTATTCAGCAAATGTACATTATCCTAGAGTCATTGGAAGACACAATGTAAGTAACCTAATTGATGTCCCTCTTACTGCCAGGAATGCCTCTGCTGATCCTACAGCTATTGTATGCAGTAATCATATGCCTATGAACCAGAATCATACTGTTAGCACTGCGGTGGTGTGCCCTAGTAGGAAGTCCACTGTGTGCAGCTCACCCTGCACTATTAAAAATAACATGTGCATGTCTACCTCTGCTAAGCTTCACAGTAAAGCAATAAAAACAATCAATCATCCCAGAAAACTGTTAATAATAGCCCACATTAACACCAATGGTGCAAGTTCTCCCACTTAAAAAGATGAGAGAGGCCTGTAATTTTCATCATAGGTACACGTCAACTATGACAGACAAAATGAGGAAAAAAAATCCAGAAAATCACATTGTAGGATTTTTTATGAATTTATTTGCAAATTATGGTGGAAAATAAGTATTTGGTCAATAACAAAAGTTTCTCAATACTTTGTTATATACCCTTTGTTGGCAATGACACAGGTCAAACGTTTTCTGTAAGTCTTCACAAGGTTTTCACACACTGTTGTTGGTATTTTGGCCCATTCCTCCATGCAGATCTCCTCTAGAGCAGTGATGTTTTGGGGCTGTCGCTGGGCAACACGGACTTTCAACTCCCTCCAAAGATTTTCTATGGGGTTGAGATCTGGAGACTGGCTAGGCCACTCCAGGACCTTGAAATGCTTCTTACGAAGCCACTCCTTCGTTGCCCGGGCGGTGTTTTTGGGATCATTGTCATGCTGAAAGACCCAGCCACGTTTCATCTTCAATGCCCTTGCTGATGGAAGGAGGTTTTCACTCAAAATCTCACGATACATGGCCCCATTCATTCTTTCCTTTACACGGATCAGTCGTCCTGGTCCCTTTGCAGAAAAACAGCCCCAGATGCAACTCAGCATTCTTTGTTCTCCAAACACGACGAGTTGAGTTTTTACCAAAAAGTTCTATTTTGGTTTCATCTGACCATATGACATTCTCCCAATCCTCTTCTGGATCATCCAAATGCACTCTAGCAAACTTCAGACGGGCCTGGACATGTACTGGCTTAAGCAGGGGGACACGTCTGACACTGCAGGATTTGAGTCCCTGGCGGCGTAGTGTGTTACTGATGGTAGGCTTTTTTACTTTGGTCCCAGCTCTCTGCAGGTCATTCACTAGGTCCCCCCGTGTGGTTCTGGGAGTTTTGCTCTCCGTTCTTGTGACCATTTTGACCCCACGGGGTGAGATCTTGCGTGGAGCCCCAGATCGAGGGATTATCAGTGGTCTTGTATGTCTTCCATTTCCTAATAATTGCTCCCACAGTTGATTTCTTCAAACCAAGCTGCTTACCTATTGCAGATTCAGTCTTCCCAGCCTGGTGCAGGTCTACAATTTTGTTTCTGGTGTCCTTTGACAGCTCTTTGGTCTTGGCCATAGTGGAGTTTGGAGTGTGACTGTTTGAGGTTGTGGACAGGTGTCTTTTATACTGATAACAAGTTCAAACAGGTGCCATTAATACAGGTAACAAGTGGAGGACAGAGGAGCCTCTTAAAGAAGAAGTTACAGGTCTGTGAGAGCCAGAAATCTTGCTTGTGTGTAGGTGACCAAATACTTATTTTCCACCATAATTTGCAAATTAATTAATAAAAAATCCTACAATGTGATTTTCTGGATTTTTTTTCTGGATTTGTCTGTCATAGTTGACGTGTACCTATGCTAAAAATTACAGGCCTCTCTCATATTTTTAAGTGGGAGAACTTGCACAATTGGTGGCTGACTAAATACTTTTTTCCCCTACTGTATGTAGCTTCAGAAACAAGGTTCATGAAATCAATAATTTGCTAGTAACAGATGACATTCATATTCTAACAATCTCTGAAGCTCAATTAGATAATACCTTTGATGAAACACTGGTAGCAATACATGGCTGTAAGATCTACAGAAAAGACAGAAATGCCAAAGGTGGAGGTGTTGCTGTTTATATTCAGAACCTTAGAGAGGATCTCACGTTCAATACTGTTAAAGTAATATGGCTACAGGTTCATCTGCCTCACCTAAAGCCCATTCTGGTGTGAAGGTGCTATATACCTCCAAGTGCTAACAGTCAATGTCTGGATAACATGTGTGAAATGCTTGTTAATGTATGTCATATCAATAGAGAGGTATACTTTCTGGGTGTTTTAAATACCCACTCAAGAGAAAGCTTCAAACTGTAACTAATGCCTGCAACCTGGTTCAGGTTATCAATCAACCTACCAGGGTAGTTACAAACAGTACAGGAATTAAATCATCAACATGTATTGATCATATCTTTACTAATGCTGCAGAAATTAGTTTGAAAGCACTATCCAAATCCATCGGATGTAGTGGTCACAATATTTTAGCCATATCTAGGATAACCAAAGTTCCAAAGGCTGGGCCTAATATTGTATATAAGAGGTCATACAATAAGTTTTCAACTATGTTGTTGATGTGAAGAATATTTGTTGGTCCATGGTGTGTAATGACAAGCAACCAGACGCTGCACTTGACACATTTATGAAATGGCTTATCCCAGTTACTAATAAGCATGCAGCCATTAAGAAAATGAATGTAAAAACTGTTCAATCCCATGGATTGATGAGGAATTGAGAAATTGTATGAGTGAGAGGGATGAGGCAAAAGAGAAGGCAAATAGGTCTGGCTGCACAACCGATTGGCAAACGTACTGCAAATTGAGAAATCATGTGACTAAACTGAATAAAAATAAGAAGAAACTACACTATGAAACAAAGATAAATGACATAAAGAATGATAGAAAAAGCTTTGGAGTACCTTAAATTAAATTTTGGGCAAAAAGGCAAACTCAGCTCCATCATTCATTGAATCAGATGGCTCATTCATCACAAAACCCACTGATATTGCCAACTACTTTAATGCATTTTACATTGGCAAGATTAGCAAACTTAGGCATGACATGCCAGCAACAAACGCTGACACTACACATCCAAGTATATCTGACCAACTTATGAAAGAGAAGCATTGTAATTTTGAATTCCGTAAAGTAAGTGTGGAATAGTTGAAAAAAATATTGTTGTCTATAAACAATGACAAGCCACTGGGGTCTGACAAATTGGACGGAAAATTACTGAGGATAATAGCAGACGATATTGCCACTCCTATTTGACATATCTTCAATTTAAGCCTACTAGAAAGTGTGTGCCCTCAGGCCTGGAGGGAAGCAAAAGTTATTCCCCTACCTAAGAATAGTAAAGCCCCCTTAACTGGCTCAAATAGCCAACCAATCAGCCTGTTACCAACCCTTATTAAACTTTTGGAAAAAATTGTATTTGACCAGATACAATGCTATTTTACAGTAAACAAATTGACAACAGACTTTCAGCATGCTTATAGGGAAGGATATTCAACAAGCACAGTACTTACACAAATGACTGAGATAAATTGATTGTGGGGGCTGTTTTGTTAGACGTCAGTGCAGCTTTTGACATTATCGATCATAGTCTGTTGCTGTAAACATTTATTTTTACTTCATTTAGCAGACACTCTTATCCAGAGCGACTTACAGTTAGTGAGTGCATACATTTTCATACAGGCCCCCCCGTGGGAATCGAACCCACAACCCTGGCATTGCAAGCGCCATGATCTACCAACTGAGCTACACAGGGGGCCATGTATGTGTTATGGCTTTACACCCCCTGCTATATTGTGGATAAAAGTTACCTGTCTAACAGAACACAGAGGGTGTGTTTTAATGGAAGCCTCCAACAAAATCCAGGTAGAATCAGGAATTCCCCAGGGCAGCTGTCTAGGCCTCTTAATTTTTTCAATCTTTACTATCGACATGCCACTTGGTTTGAGTAAAGCCAGTGTGTCTATGTACGCGGATGATTCAAGACTATACACGTCAGCTACCACATCGACTGAATTGAGAGCAACACAAAGAGCTGTAGTTATTTTCAGAATGGGTGGCAAGGAATAAGTTAGTCCTAAATATTTCAAAAACTAAAAGCATTGTATTTGGGACAAATCATTCACTAAACCCTAAACCTCAATTAAATCTTATAGTCAATAATGTGGAAATTGAGCAAGTTGAGGAGACTAAACTGCTTGGAGTAACCCTGCATTATAAACTGTCATGGTCAAAACATATTGATAAAATAATAGCTAGGATGGGGAGAAGTCTGTCTATAATAAAGTGCTGCTCTGCATTCTTTACAGCACTATAAACAAAGCAGGTCTTACAGGCCCTAGTTCTGTCGCACCTGGACTACTGTTCAGTCGTGTGGTCAGGTGCCACAAAGAGGGACTTGTAATTGGCTCAGAACAGGGCAGCATGGCTGGCTCTTGTATGTACACAGAGAGCTAACATTAATAATATGCATGTCAATCTCTCCTGGCTCAAAGTGGAGGAGAGATTGACTTCATCACTATTTTTATTTGTGAGTGGTATTGACATGTTGAATGAACTGAGATGTTTTTTTTTAAACTACTGGCACACAGCTCGGACACCCATACATACCCCACAAGACATGCCACCAGAGGTCTCTTCACAGTCACCAAGTCCAGAACAGACTATGGGAGGCGCACAGTACTACATACAGCCCCTTGCAAAAGTATTCATCCCCCTTGATGTTTTTCCTATTTTGATGCATTTCAACATGTAATTTAAATGGATTTTAATTTGGGTTTTATGAAATGGACATACACAAAACATTCCAAATTGGTGAAGTGAAATGAAAAAAATGACTTGTTTCCCCTAAATAAGATCTGGTGCAACCAATTATCTTCAAAAGTCACATAATTAGTTATATAAAGTCCACCTGTGTGCAATCTAAGTGTCACATGATCTGTCACATGATCTCAGTATATATACACCTGTTCTTAAAGGCCCCAGAGTCTGCAACAGCACTAAGCAAGCGGCACCACCAAGCAAGCGGCACCATGAAGATTTTAAATAGTTATTTCAATACAAAGAGGACTGTGACATTAGGTCCTCTGTAGCTCAGCTGGTAGAGCACGGCGCTTGTAACGCCAAGGTAGTGGGTTCGATCCCTGGGACCACCCATACACAAAAAAAATGTATGCACGCATGACTGTAAGTCGCTTTGGATAAAAGCGTCTGTTAAATGGCATATTATTATATTATATTATTATATTATATATGAAGACCAAGGAGCTCTCCAAACTGGTCAGGGACAAAGATGTGGAGAAGTACAGACCAGGGTTGGGTTATGAAAAAATATAGAAACTTTGAACATCCCACGGAGCACCATTAAATCCATTATTAAAAAATGGAAAGAATATGGCACCACAACAAACCTGCCAAGAGAGGGCCGCCCACCAAAACTCACGGACGATGCAAGGAGGGCATTAATCAGAGAGGCAACAAAGAGACCAAAGATAACCCTGAAGGAGCTGCAAAGCTCCACAGAGGATATTTGAGTATCTGTCCATAGGACCACTTTAAGCCGTACACTCCACAGAGCTGGGCTTTGCGGAAGAGTGGCCAGACAGCATCATGCTGTGGGGATATTTTTCATCAGCAGGGACTGGGAAACTGGTCAGAATTGAAGGAATGATGGATGGCACTAAATACAGGGAAATTCTTGAGGGAAACCTTTTTCAGTCTTCCAGAGATTTCAGACTGGGACGGAGGTTCACCATCCAGCAGGACAATGACCCTAAGCATACTGCTAAAGCAACACGCGAGTTGTTTAAGGGGAAACATGTAAATGTCTTGGCATGGCCTAGTCAAACCCCAGACCTCAATCCAATTGAGAATCTGTGGTATGACTTAAAGATTGCTGTACACCAGCGGAACCCATCCAACTTGAAGGAGCTGGAGCAGTTTTGCCTTGAGTTTTACCCCAAGAGACTTGCAGCTGCAATTGCTGCAAAAAGTGTCTCTATAACACTTATGCACGCTCAAGTTTTCTGTTTTCTTGTCTTATTTCTTGTTTGTTTCACAGTAAAAAAATATTTAGCATCGTCAAAGTGGTAGGCGTGTTTTGTAAATGAAATGATACAAACCCCCCCCCCCCCAAAAAAAAAAATCAATTTTAATTCCAGGTTGTAAGGCAACAAAATAGGAGAAATGCCAAAGGGGGGGTGAATACTTTCACTTAGCCACTGTAGAGCCATGACTACATGGAACTATATTCCATATCAAGGAACTCTGCCAACAGTAAAATTAGATTTTAAAAAAGAAATGCAAATATGGAGCAGCGGTGAACATACAGAAGAATAGACTCCTGCATACAAACACACGATAACATGGATGTTGTGTTATAGATACAGTCAGGGGAAAAAGTATTTGATCCCCTGCTGATTTTGTAAGTTTGCCCACTGACAATGACATGTTCAAACTCATATTCTTCCGAGTGGCGCAGTGGTCTAAGGCACTGCATCGCAGTGTTAGCTGTGCCACTAGAGATTCTGGTTTGAATCCAGGCTCTGTCATAGCTGGCCGTGACTGGGAGACAGCAGGGATGTAGCTCAGTTGGTAAAGCATGGCATTTGCAACGCCAGCGTTGTGGGTTCGATTCCCACGGGGGGCCAGTATGAAAAAAATTTAATTAAAAAATGTATGCACTCACTAACTGTAAGTCGCTCTGGATAAGAGCGTCTGCTAAATGACTAAAATGTAAATGTAATGTTCAGTCTATACTTTTAATGGTAGGATTATTTGAACAGTGAGAGACAGAATAACAACAACAACAAAAAAATCCAGAAAAAAACGCATGTTAAAAGTGTTATAAATTGATTTGCATTTTAATGAGGGAAATAAGTATTTTCGTTCGAATAAACCTACCATTAAGATTATAGACCGATCATTTCTTTGTCAGTGGGCAAACGTACAAAATCAGCAGGGGATCAAATACTTTTTTTTTTCTCTCTCACTGTATGTGGTAGTAGAGTAGAGGTGTGATGCGTGATTTGAAGGAGTCAGGCGCAGGAGGGTAAATCACAGTATACCGAGTTTATTCCGTAATCCAGCGTAACCAGTCACTCATAGAGCAGGGGTTCTCTCCCGGGGGGACCCCCCAGCCATTCCATGCATTTTTAACTATTCCACAGCTAGCACACCTGATTCAACTAACCATCAACCCCTCGACTAGGTGAAACAGGTGAGATAGTTAAGGGCTACAGCAAAATTGTGAAAAACCCCTGGGGCTCCCCAAGGAGAGGTTTGAGAAACACTGTCATAGAGAGTGAGACGGAACTGACAGAGATCTGAAGGCCTGCAGGGTCTCTTCTCATTCTGGTTATTCGACAGGGTGAAAGGTGACAGGCCCACTCAGGGGCAGATGCTTTTTACTTCATTAACTCGGTGGGCACGCCTCGGTGGGCACCTGGGGCGATGGTGTGTGTGTGTGTGTGCGTGACTGTTCCCTGACCTGCCCTCCCTAAGATAAGATATGTGTCCCAATATGAGTTCAGGGGTCAGTGAGAGAGTGGCCTTCGGGCTGAGGGGTCAGAGAGAGAGTGGCCTTCGGGCTGTGTGCTGACAGTAGAATCAGCAGCTGTCACGTTGTCGTGACAATTTAGTTTCTTCTTTACAGAGCTTTTATTTTCAGCTTAAGCGCAACAAACGGAAATAAGTATTCACCATGTGTCTGCACTAAGCGTTATTTACTAACTCAATGTGTCTGCACTAAGCGTTATTTACCAACTCAATGTGTCTGCACTAAGCGTTATTTACCAACTCAATGTGTCTGCACTAAGCGTTATTTACCAACTCAATGTGTCTGCACTAAGCATTATTTACCTACTCAATGTGTCTGCACTAAGCATTATTTACCTACTCAATGTGTCTGCACTAAGCTTAATTTACTAATTAAATTAACATGTTTTCTTAATCGTAAAAAGTTGATTGTTTTCAGTTTGAAGTTTGAAGTTTGGAAAACAAATACATTGAAAATGATTAATTTAATTAAAGATGGCATTGCATTAGAATCTGACTGCAGGTGCAACCCACTGTGTGGCCAGCTGATCTGTGGACAGTGAAATATCCTGCCACCATTGAGGACTATGCCCAGGTCACCTCTCCAGACATGGGAGTCAGAGCATCTCTGATCCTAGTTGCCTGCCAGGCTCCATTCCAGGCCAGGCCCCTGCCACCTCCATCACCTCTAGACCCTCCAGACTTCCAGAACCTCTAACCCCATGGCAGGCTGACAAGGGCAGTGTAAGACAGGGCAGAGGCAGGAGCCATGGACCAGGGGCTGGCACTGTCCCACCAGCTCTCCCATACCCACCAACCCTCTAACCTCCCCAGCGCCCACCTTATTTCCGGACAATTTCTGGACAGTCTTACAGGTTCCTGTCGTAGCTTCAGCATATGATTCCGCTTGTCTCCATTTAAATGGTTCTATTTTCACAATGGTATGCTTGCATTCTCACAGCAGCAGCATTCTAGCATCCTCACAGCAGCAGCATTCTAGCATCCTCACAGCACTAGCATTCTAGCATCCTCACAGCAGCAGCATTCTAGCATCCTCACAGCAGCAGCATTCTAGCATTCTCACAGCAGCAGCATTCTAGCATCCTCACAGCAGCAGCATTCTAGCATCCTCACAGCAGCAGCATTCTAGCATCCTCACAGCAGCAGCATTCTAGCATCCTCACAGCAGCAGCATTCTAGCATCCTCACAGCAGCAGCATTCTAGCATCCTCACAGCAGCAGCATTCTAGCATCCTCACAGCAGCAGCATTCTAGCATCCTCACAGCAGCAGCAGTCTAGCATCCTCACAGCAGCAGCATTCTAGCATCCTCACAGCAGCAGCATTCTAGCACCCTCACAGCAGCAGCATTCTAGCATCCTCACAGCAGCAGCATTCTAGCATCCTCACAGCAGCAGCATTCTAGCATCCTCACAGCAGCAGCATTCTAGCATCCTCACAGCAGCAGCATTCTAGCATCCTCACAGCAGCAGCATTCTAGCATCCTCACAGCAGCAGCATTCTAGCATTCTCACACTCTACTTGTCTTGTAAACCCAGTGCTTCTTGTAGTGAGGACCGCAGGGCTTGGTCAAAGCTGTTTGTAGCCCATCCTTTACAGACATGGAGAACGGCTGAGTGTGAGGTAAGCAATCGTCATAGAGCGCAGCAGATGGACTCTGGGTAAAACGGGGGCGGGGGGGGGGGGGGGGGGCATTTTGTTTAAACGAGGTCAGCTGTGTTCGCTCTCCACTTATTGAGCACAGCAGGCCTTCTCTCCCATTTGATCTTATTTTCTCCTCCCCTTTATGTATTATAAATAGGGAAAGACAAAGGAGAAATAAAGTTAGTTCCAACCGAGAAATCAAAATGAGAGTAGGGGACATTGATATGAGGGCGACTGATCGAATTACAACCTCTGAGACAACATTTGACCTCTTTCCATGACTCCTCCCACCCACACAAGGTTTCCATGACTCCTCCCACCCGCACAAGGTTTCCAGGTTGCACATAAAAAAAATCATAAACAATTCCTGCGGTGTTGAATCCACATCTGTGTTCACATTTGATGTGTAATATTCATGCTGGGCAGCAGCCTGGACATCAAGTGTGCTACCTACAGGAGTGGCGGTGGCGTGACAGGTTTCTGTGTGACTCAGTTCCACCGGTGCACTGTTTGCCAAATGGACGTTTGACCTTCCTTTCAAACATTTAATGTAAAAAAGTCCTGAGGGTGAAGGAGAGCTCCTCACAGAGCACGAGAGGAGAAAACGTGGAGAAAAGTGTGTGTGTTCGTGGAAAGATAGTTTTACCCTGTCAGAGGAACATAAATAAGAAATCAGTGTTTCATATGTTTTCAGAGATGGAACGGGATCTGGCCTGGGTTGTGTGTTTGAAAGTGTGTGTAAAAGTCTCGATAAAGGGTAAGCTGAGTGTCTACAGAGAGACCCTGTGCTGAATCTCTAATGTCAGAACACCCTTTGGCTAAGCCAGGAGCCCAAAACACACACTGCCTCCGCACTCTCTCCCAAGATCTCTGCTCCATCAACCTACAATCTTCAAGTCCAATCCCCATGATACACAGACGCGTGTCTGTCTGTCAATCTGGCCATGAACCCAGAGTTACCTCTACCCCCTCCCAAAAATTATACTTCAAGGTCAAAAGTTTGAAGAGTTGAATCACTCAATTTACGTTTTGACTCTGAAAACAAGACCAGACCAAACACCGTGATTAGCCCCAAGCACGAAGGGAATGTTTCCTTTATACCCACCATTGAGTGCGGCAGCAATTCGAACATGCTTCCTCCAATCATTCGTCTGACAGTAAAGAGACAGCCGCCGAGGACACGCACACACACACACACACACACACACACACACACACACACACACACACACACACACACACACACACACACACACACACACACACACACACACACACACACACTACATACACACACACACACACACACACACACACACACACACACTACATACACACACACACGCACGCACGCACGCACGCACGCACGCATGCACGCACGCACGCACACACACACACACACACACACACACACACACACACACACACACACACACACACACACACTACATACACACACACACACACACACACACACACACACACAGGCCTTGAACACACACACTCCATACCTGTGTGGATAGATTAAATTCTACTCATGAGAATTATGGTTTAAGGCACGTTTGACTCAAAACAAGGGCAGGTGTGATGTGAAGTTTTCCCTCATCACATTTCCACACCGGGTCCAACCAAACCAGGACCAATTTGCTTCCCCCTCCTCAGCAGTCACCATAAAAGAGGAAACGTCAACTTGCCTCGTCAAAATTTCACACAAAATAGAAAACGACCTCCATGCCGCCATTTCCAATTCCTCTGCCTGTCTCGATCACCATTTCCCCCATCAACAGGGCAATCACTTGGGTAAACCAGCTTCAGATAATTGAATGTTTTTCTTCGACATCCATCCCCTGTCATTTTCCAACTGAACAGGAAATGGGAATTTTTCTCAATTATCCTTGATGTCACAGACTTTATCAAGAAGACTGATTATGCTGTCGGGGAAATTACCTCTTAATCTTGTAGGGATGATGATGTGATCACCTTAATGATTTTATCAATAACAGTGATCTCAACATGTCCTTATGCCATTAAAGGTTAGCACTATGATGAAGACTTTATGAGGAAGCAGAATAACCAACATTTCTCAGCAGAAACACTAACTGTGCAACCGTTAAGGATCCATCCTTAGGGAAAGCATATCTTTAGAAATGGCTGTCATTTAGGTAACGTGTCTACGATTTACTGAACTATATCGTAATGTGATACGGAGTTTACAACCTGAAGCAATTTTTTACTACGCATTACCAGCAAAACAAATGACTTCATACAGTATTTGCTTAATTAAGTTTGACCTAAAATGAAATGAAAATCACCTAATATTCAAGGTGAATCTATCATATCCACACCACAGTATTTATCTCCAGCTCTCACATTAAAACACAGTGAAATAACCATCAATGCACACAAAGGGAATCCATCACACAGCCATAAATCATGAGCAGATATGAGATGGATAATTTATTACATTTAGCGCTAGCTAGGTTAAAACTAGGCCACCAATGACTGCCTGCTAGCTGGCCTGCTAATGGTTTGTTTATACTGCGTGTGGAGGGCTGCTGGGTAAATAATCCACCCTGAGCACTGGGGACAGACAAGGGCTTGCCGCCTGGCAAAGGCACAACTAGAACCAGCCCACTGGGCATAAACTGGTTGAATCAACGGTGTTTCAACCGAAAATATTAATGTGATGACGTTGAATCAAAGTGGAAAACTGATTGGATTTGCAAAAAAAAAACGTTTTAACCTAATTCCAATGACATAACAAACCTCCAAACGAGCTTCAATGCCATACAACAATCCTTCAGTAGCCTCCAACTGCTCTTAAACACTAGTAAAACTAAATGCATGCTTTTCAATCGAACGCTGCTGGCACCCGCCCACCCGACTAGAATCACCACTCTCGACGGGTCTGACCTAGAGTATGTGGACAACTACAAATACCTAGGTGTCTGGTTAGACTGTAAACTCAACTTCCAGACTTACATAAAGAATCTCCAATCCAAAGTTAAATCTAGAATCGGCTTCCTATTTCGCAATAAAGCCTCCTTCACTCATGCTGCCAAACATGCCCTCGTAAAACTGACTATCCTACCGATCCTTGACTTCGGCGATGTAATTTACAAAATAGCCTCCAACACTCTACTCAGCAAATTGGATGTAGTCTATCACAGTGCCATCCGTTTTGTCTCCAAAGCCCCATACACTACCCACCACTGTGACCTGTACGCTCTTGTTGGCTGGTCCTCACTACATGTTCGTCGTCAAACCCACTGGCTCCAGGCCATCTATAAATCACTGCTAGGCAAATCCCCGCCTTATCTTAGCTCATTGGTCACCGTAGCAGCACCCACCCGTAGTCTGCGCTCCAGCAGGTATATCTCACTGGTCATTCCCAAAGCCAACACCTCCTTTGGCCGCCATTCCTTCCAGTTCTCTGCTGCCAATGACTGGAACGAATTGCAAAAATCTCTGAAGCTGGAGACTCTTATCTCCCTCAATAACTTTAAGCATCAGTTGTCAGAGCACCTTACCGATCACTGCACCTGTACACAGCCCATCTGAAATTAGCCCACCCAACTACCTCATCCCTATATTGTTATTTATTTTGCTCTTTTGCACCCCAGTATCTCTATTTGCACATAATCTCTTGCACATCTAGCATTCCAGTGTTAATACTATTGTAATTATTCTGCACTATAGCCTATTTATTGCCTTACCCCCATAACTTGCTACATTTGCACACACTGTATATATATTTTTTATATTTTCTGTTGTATTTCTGACTTTATGTTTTTTACCCCATATGTAACTCTGTGTTGTTTTTATTGCACTACTTTGCTTTATCTTGGCCAGGTCGCAGTTGTAAATGAGAACCTGTTCTCAACTGGCTTACCTGGTTAAATAAAGGTGAAAAAAAAAAAAAAAAAAAAAAATGGTGACATTTGTTGTTGATTTCACGTTGAATTCACATTAGTTGACAACTCAACCAAAACGTAAATTAAAACGACATGTTGAACTGACGTCTGTGCCCAGTGGGAGGGGTGCAGTTTGTCTCACAGCACCTCCCCATTCAGAGTTAACACTTAGGGGTTTAACAGAAGGGTTCATCTCGCTTGTTAGCACTACTCTGCTGGAGTTCATCTAGTTTATCCAGGAGCAAGTTGAGTGTAAAAGTTGAAAGAGGAGAAGAGGAGTTTTCACCTTTGCTAATTAAGGTGAGAAATTGAGTGCTGAAACCAATTTGCGGCTCCCGTCAGCGGCATGAGATTCACGTGCCAAAATAGTGTTGCGTCCTCCACCCCCCTAGCCTGCTTTCTCTCTCACTACTTCCCTTCCTCCCCCCTATCTCCTCCTCCCTTTCTCTCACCCCTGGAGTCTTGAACGTATTTCTAAAACAGTGCTAAGGATATTCAGCGAGGTGTCTCACATTTTAATTAACTCCCTTTTTTTTCAGAGGCACTGAAATCATTTTTTCTGTCTTTGACAGTACAAATCCACAGTAACCCTTCATTAAAATCTGCATGATTGTAAAATGTTTCTCCAAGCTTAGCTCAATAGCTATTATGGTTACTGTGCATTGATTGTAATAAACTTTGAGGCTTGGAGGATGCTGTCCCCATGATTGAATTGTCATGTCTTTATTCAGACTAATGTCCATTAGTATTCTCTTGTGGTAGCGGTGGTGTGTCACTAAGGGACAGTAGTTCTGGTACCAACCCAGAGAGAGAGGTAGAGGGGTATAGAGGGGTGTAGAGAGAGTATAGAGGGGTATAGAGAGGGGTATAGAGGGGTATAGAGGGTATAGGGGGGTGTAGAGAGAGGTAGAGGGGTATAGAGGGGTATATAGAGGGGTATAGAGGGGTATAGAGGGGTATAGAGGGGTATAGAGGGGTGTAGAGGGGTATAGAGGGGTGTAGAGAGAGTATATAAGGTTATAGAAGGGTATAGAGGGGTATAGAGGGGTATAGAGGGGTATAGAGGGGTATAGAGGGGTATAGAGGGGTGTAGAGAGAGGTAGAGGGGTATAGAGGGGTATAGAGGGGTATAGAGAGGGGTATAGAGGGGTATAGAGGGGTATAGAGGGGTATAGAGGGTTATAGAGGGGTGTAGAGAGGGATATAGAGGGGTATAGAGAGGGGTATAGAGGGGTATAGAGGGGTATAGGGGGGTGTAGAGAGAGGTAGAGGGGTATAGAGGGGTATATAGAGGGGTATAGAGGGGTATAGAGGGGTATAGAGGGGTATAGAGGGGTATAGAGGGGTATAGAGGGGTATAGAGGGGTATAGAGGGGTATAGAGGGTATAGAGAGGGGTATAGAGAGGTGTAGAGAGGAGGAGAGAGTATAGAGGGTATAGAGAGGGGTATAGAGGGGTGTAGAGAGAGGTAGAGGGGTATAGAGGGGTATAGAGGGGTATAGAGAGGGGTATAGAGGGGAATAGAGGGGTATAGAGGGGTATAGAGGGGTATAGAGAGGTATAGAGAGGGGTATAGAGGGGTATAGAGAGAGGATAGAGGGGTATAGAGGGGTGTAGAGAGAGTATAGATAGAGGTAGAAGGGTATGGAGGGGTATAGAGGGGTATAGAGGGGTATAGAGAGAGGATAGAGGGGTATAGAGGGGTATAGAGGGGTATAGAGAGAGGATAGATGGGTATAGAGGGGTATAGAGGGGTATAGAGGGGTGTAGATGAGGGGTATAGAGGGGTGTAGATGTGGGATATAGAGGGGTATAGATGAGGGGTATAGAGGGGTGTAGAGGGGTATAGAGGGGTGTAGAGAGAGCAGGATGTATAGAGGGGTATAGAGGGGTATAGAGGGGTATAGATGGGTATAGAGGGGTATAGAGGGGTATAGAGGGGTATAGAGAGGGGTATAAAGGGGTATAGAGGGGTGTAGAGGGGTATAGAGGGGTATAGAGAGGGGTATAGAGGGGTATAGAGGGGTATTGAGGGGTGTAGATGGGTATAGAGGGGTATAGAGGGGTATAGAGAGGGGTATAGATGGGTATAGAGGGGTATAGAGGGGTATAGAGGGGTGTAGAGAGGGGTATAAAGGGGTATAGAGGGGTATAGAGGGGTATAGAGAGGGGTATAGAGGGGTATAGAGGGGAATAGAGGGGTATAGAGGGGTATAAAGAGGGGTATAGAGGGGTATAGTGGGGTATAGAGGGGTTTAGAGAGAGTATAGAGGGGTATAAAGGGGTATAGAGGGGTATAGATGGGTATAGAGGGGTATAGAGGGGTATAGAGAGGGGTATAGATGGGTATAGAGGGGTATAGAGGGGTATAGAGGGGTATAGAGGGGTATAGAGGGGTATAGAGAGGGGTATAGAGGCGTATAGAGGGGTATAGAGGGGTATAGAGAGGGGTATATATGGGTATAGAGGGGTATAGAGGGGTATAGAGGGGTATAGAGGGGTATAGAGAGAGGATAGAGGGGTATAGAGGGGTATAGAGGGGTATAGAGAGGGGTATAGAGGGGTATAGAGGGGTATAGAGAGGTATAGAGGGGTATAGAGAGGGGTATATATGGGTATAGAGGGGTATAGAGGGGTATATAGGGGTATAGAGAGGGGTATAGAGGGGTATAGAGAGAGGATAGAGGGGTATAGAGGGGTATAGAGGGGTATAGAGAGGGGTATAGAGGGGTATAGAGGGGTATAGAGGGGTATAGAGAGGTATAGAGGGGTATAGATGGGTATAGAGGGGTATAGAGAGGTATAGAGGGGTATAGAGGGGTATAGAATGGTATAGATGGGTATAGAGGGGTATAGAGGGGTATAGAGGGGTATAGAGGGTTATAGAGGGGTATAGAGAGGGGTATAGAGGGGTATAGAGAGAGGATAGAGGGGTATAGAGGGGTATAGAGGGGTATAGAGAGAGGATAGAGGGGTATAGAGGGGTATTGAGGGGTATAGAGGGGTATAGAGGGGTAAAGAGGGGTATAGAGAGAGGATAGAGGGGTATAGAGGGGTATAGAGGGGTATAGAGAGAGGATAGAGGGGTATAGAGGGGTATAGAGGGCTATAGAGGGGGGTATAGAGGGGTATAGAGGGGTATAGAGGGGTATAGAGAGGTATAGAGGGGTATAAAGGGGTGTAGAGGGGTATAGAGGGGTGTAGAGGGGTATAGAGGGGTATAGAGGGGTATAGAGGGGTATAGAGAGAGGATAGAGGGTTATAGAGGGGTATAGAGGGGTATAGAGAGGTATAGAGGGGTATAGATAGAGGATAGAGGGATATAGAGGGGGGTATAGAGGGGTATAGAGGGGTATAGATAGAGGATAGAGGGATATAGAGGGGGGGGTATAGAGGGGTATAGAGGGGTTTAGAGGGTTATAGAGGGGTATAGAGGGTTATAGAGGGGTATAGAGAGGGGTATAGAGGGGTATAGAGAGAGGATAGAGGGGTATAGAGGGGTATAGAGGGGTATAGAGAGAGGATAGAGGGGTATAGAGGGGTATTGAGGGGTATAGAGGGGTATAGAGGGGTAAAGAGGGGTATAGAGAGAGGATAGAGGGGTATAGAGGGGTATAGAGGGGTATAGAGAGAGGATAGAGGGGTATAGAGGGGTATAGAGGGCTATAGAGGGGGGTATAGAGGGGTATAGAGGGGTATAGAGGGGTATAGAGAGCTATAGAGGGGTATAAAGGGGTGTAGAGGGGTATAGAGGGGTGTAGAGGGGTATAGAGGGGTATAGAGGGGTATAGAGGGGTATAGAGAGAGGATAGAGGGGTATAGAGGGGTATAGAGGGGTATAGAGAGGTATAGAGGGGTATAGATAGAGGATAGAGGGATATAGAGGGGGGTATAGAGGGGTATAGAGGGGTATAGATAGAGGATAGAGGGATATAGAGGGGGGGGGTATAGAGGGGTATAGAGGGGTTTAGAGGGGTATAGAGGGGTATAGAGGGGTTTAGAGGGGTATAGAGGGGTATAGAGGGGTATAGAGGGGTATAGAGGGGTTTAGAGGGGTATAGAGGGGTATAGAGGGGTATAGAGGGGTATAGAGAGAGGTATAGAGGGGTATAGAGGGGTATAGAGGGGTATAGAGAGAGGTATAGAGGGGTATAGAGGGGTAGAGAGGGGTATAGAGGGGTATAGAGAGAGGATGCATAAACCAAGTCATTTGTAGTATTATTAAACTGTTTGTTATTGTGCCAATCACCACAACCTTGTTAACCCTTCAGTGTAGTCTTTACTCCACCATTTCAAACAGATTTCCTTCAGTGTATTTTTCTTTCTTTTCATGATCTGGGAGAGATCAACATTTGTATTGGGTTCCATTGGAATCCGTTGAAGTACAGATTGGAGGAAAGTACTCCCATAACTACATAACCAGTGTAAGCAAAACAATGGGAAGAATGCAGGATTTTATACAACTTTCCTCCAGATACAACAATCAAATGTTTGTTTTGAGACAAGGGGGAAAATGATGCGGTTGCACGGTTCAACTAGCCGGCAGTCTGCTCCGGGATAATTTGAAACACAGTTGATGGAAAATGTAAATAAGGCATCTGCCCGCCTTTAGAGCTTGGAGAGAGAGAGCGAAAGAGAGAAAGAGAGAAAGAGAGAAAGAGAGAGAGAGAGAGAGAGAGAGAGAGAGAGAGAGAGAGAGAGAGAGAGAGAGAGAGAGAGAGAGAGAGAGAAAGTGACAGAAAGAGAGAGAGAGAGAGAGGAATGACTCCAACTCCCCCCTCTGTAAGGGCCTTCTGTTCCCTTCTAACTCCCCCTGCTCTCTATTTGTCTGTGTGTTTATCTGGGCTGACTAAACACACAAATCAGATACACCTATTTCCTCTCTGACCGTTGAAAAGCTGCTGGAACTCAGCTGCGTTGCTTACTTCTCCAGTCCCTCTAAATATTACAAACAACAACATGGCGGGTAGTGGGAGGGAGGCTTGGCTTGCTGCTGTGGCAGAAATGTGAGCACCACTGTTCTACTCAGCACGGAGCCTGCAGTGGAGGAAGTGCTGGTAAGAAGACCAGGGAGCTGTCTGCCTGTATTGTCTTTGGTCTATCTGGATTCAATAAGATAAAATACCATACAGTGGGCAAGGGATGGGCTGGACATTTGGCACATGGGGATGGGGCATCTGTTCATAATGCCCAAGCATATCAGAGACAGCCCAAAAATATCAGAATAGGGCTGCCCGTATAAACGCAGCTGCTGTGTCACAAAGGCAATACAATTAAGGCAGGGTGTCACATTCATAACTAGCTAAATGGAAACCCTGATTCAATTATTTTCATGGGGTAGACTACTTAAACTGTATGCGCCTTGATTATTTCTGCCCCTGGATAGAAATAACTAAATACACAACCCAACTGCTGATTGCAGCTCATTGAAAGTAGCTTGTCTCATACGTCCAACCTCAAAGCATGGGCTACTGATTAATGATTCCGGTCCTTCATACACGCTGGCATCATAACAGACAGGCATCATTACTAATGCTGCTGACCAATTAAAATAAAGCATGGAATACAAGTTTACTGTAAATGAATGTGTGTGTCAGTGCATGTGCCTGTACGTGTGTTTGGGTGGGTAGTTGCATCTACAGTCTGTGTGTCTATAAATGTTTTGTAAAGTTTCAGGCAAAATGCATTATATCTGATGTAGCCTTTTTATGAGGCCTAAATCTGTCTAAATATTTTTTTGCTGCACGTTGATTGGCCAATGTGAGTTATCAATCACCTCTTCTTCCTGTGGAGATGGAGGTGATGGCATGAGTTACCGAAGAGAGGGGGGAGAGAGCGGGAGTGGGGGGGGTTTGTAAAGGTCATCCATGTTTTTAACCTACGTTCCATCAGAACAGGTTCTCAATGTTCTCTCTGTGTTCCTTCCAAGTACATGTTTTCATTATTCATTCAGGGGATACGTGGCTCCAATCTTAAATAAAGGACCCGGGCTGACTGCCAAAGAAGCACATGTACAATGGCTTCTTCTAAATAAAATTACAAATTTAAAAAAATGTGTACAAACATTTTGAAGATGTTTTCACGGGTGCAGCGAAATGCTTATGTTTCTAGCTCCAACAGTGCAATAATACCAAACAATACAAAACAATACCTAACAATATAGAAAAAATACAAAACAATACATAATAACACAAAACAATACAGCACAATACACACACATCCAAAAGCAATAAATAAAACGTAATGCCAGGCACCACAGGCTGAAATGACATTTTTGCATCTACCTATCAATTTTGAGATTTGTTGGTATTTTCGTCCATTGCAGTTTTTTACAATCACTTTGGCACTAATTTCAGAACCTTGACGTCATTTTTCAAAAATGTAGACACAAAACGGTCATCACTTGTAACACAGGCTGTCCAATGTTCAAAACATTGCATTGTGCTTCATGTCTTTAAAGAAATATTGCACTTGCACAATCATTGGTTCAAAAAACTAATGTATTGTGAAATACCAATGAAACGTTAATTTAGATCACCCACACACAAGCAACCGATAGTTTCACTGTGTCATTGTTCGTACAATCATTTAATATTGTAGTACAAAATAGGTGATACATGTTTCATTATGGTACTACATGTAAATACATCCCTGTAAAAGTACTGCAGTAGTAGAGAGAATACTACAGACACAGTGGAATCATTGAACAAAATCTGAAATATATTGATGAAAAACAATACAGTACTGTAAATCATCAAATGCAGTGTTCCTCAACTTGCTTGCTTGTACTGTAAAAAGCAAAACATAGGAGTGATTACTGTACTTCTACATTTTCATCAACTCTGTCTTGTGGATTTGGCCACAGGTTCTCATCTACATCACAATGGATGTTTTCATTAGCCAAACATCTTGGAAAAAACCTTTGTGCATGGCGAATCCAGGCCCGACACTGGTCTGCCGTGATATCATTGCATGCGTCATCCATGGCCTGGAGAAGAGTGACTTGTTCATGAGGGCGCCTATCATAAACCTTCCATCTCCATGTGGAGAAAAATTCCTCAAATCGGGTTAAGGAAAGGAGAGTATGGGGGTAAATGCAGGGTGGTAAATTGTGCTTGGGCCTGAAACCATGCTTGCACCATATGAGCATGGTGGAACCTGACATTATCCCACACAATGACATAGGTCACGTCATCAGCTCTACAGACCTGATCGAGCTCATCAAGGAAGGTTACAAGGAGAGCTGCATTATATGATCCAATACGAGGTCTGCGTCCCACCACACCATCTTCTGATATAGCCGCACACATGGTAATGTTGGCCCCACGTTGTCCAGGTACTTGGATGGTTGCCCGCTGGCCAATGAAATTCCGACCTCTCCTCCTTGTCTTGGCCAGGTTAAAGCCTGCCTCATCCAAATATATGAATTTGTGATGGTTGTCATCAGCATCCAGCTCCATCACCCTCTAAAAATACATTTTGGAAAGAGATTTACTGATTACTGTACAATGTAGAATTATTAGGGATTTTATTACAACAGCCATCTTGAAACTGAACATACCTGAACATTCTCAGTCCTCATTTGCTTCACTCTGTCTGCATTTCTTTCAAAAGGCACACGGTATAGTTGTTTTAAAGACACCTGCTGCCTTTTCAGCATGCGTACAACAGTCGGCAAACTTATGGATTCCACATTGTTAAACATGTCTTCATTGTCCAAGATATGCTGGCGAATTTCTGTAAGGCGAATATCATTTCTGGCCCGAACCAAATCGACCACAGCCTGCTCTTGTTGGTCAGTCAGAATTTTGCCTCTGCCTCCCCTATTTCACCTAGTCTCAATTCTACAGGGAACATTACACTTGGTCACATCACCTACTCTGTGATACACATTGGTATGCAGTCATTTGACAATTGAGAGTAGCATAATGTTTAGTGCATGCTGACGACTTACCGGTTCTCATTGCGGAAAGTTCTGACCTTCTGAGGTTTGGTTGTATCATTGTAGCTTGCCTCAGTCATTGTCATGCCATGATTTATGACATGGTCTACAACTATTGCTCGGATTTCATTGGACACTCTTTGCTGTTGCTGCCGCTGTCTTGGTCCGTGGCCTTGTCCTCTACCACGTTCCCCCACACCTCTCAAACGAGGCCCACGACCACCTCTCAGAAGGGGTGCTAGTCCCCTGCCATTCCTTTGACCAACACGTCTTCCTCCCACCACTGCTTGACCTCTATTTTGACCTGGATCACCTGCCGGCTCCATGTTACAGTACGTATCGCTATGTTGTTGCAAGTGGATCCCAATCAATTCTTTATATACTCGTTCCACAATGTGAACTCAATCATCAGTAACGAGTTGGCAGAATTGGACAAGCAATTACAAGGGCCTGCATCCATACAGTGCAGTACTGTCAATACTGTAAACAGTCTGAAAAGGTGGTACATGGGACCATAGAAACGGTGTCTGATAAAGAATGATGATGAAATATTACATCCATAGATAATGTAGTCTAATTGGTTCATGCTCCACGCTAATTGGTGACAATGAATCTCGTTATCTTGAAACTTTTATGATCTAAACATGGAATATTGTTTGTCTGTTTCCATACAACTATGCATTAAGAGTAATGCAACAGTTACTTATCATTTTGAGCAGTTGTATCAATTGATAGTTGGATAATTGTAATGAAATAAATAGACACTCATCTGAAATGTAATGTGTGAATTGCCTTTTGAAATAGTAGTACTTTGATGTTAAGTTGTGTCATATTGAACAGGTGATTTTTGTTAAATGAACAAATTATCTTAGTTTTATGTGTATTGTATCCAAGCAATTGAAAAAAGTGTTGGAGTTTTGAAAAATGACGTCAAGGTTCTGAAATTAGTTCCAAAGTGATTGTAAAAAACTGTAATGTTAGTATTTATTTTAAGTTACATACAAATGTAAAAAACATGATGAAAATGTATATTTCCTTTAGTTTAACATACTACCATCATCAACATTTTCATGAATTTAACCACTTTAAACATATATCAATAATTTCAAAGATCACTACAAAGCCCATTTCATAGAGAATATTACAAACTGGACTATATTTAGTAACTTACTTTGAAGAGATGGTGATTGGGTCTAAACAGGCTTTTGGCGTTTGGTAGTCTAAATTCAGTGTACATGTCTTTAACTGCCATTTCCTGAAAGTCAGACACCAATGCATTTTTTCAGCTTCCGAAGCATCTGCATGCACATAATTTTGTGTGGTTATCCTTAGACATATTCTCCAGACTTGCACAAAGGGAATTGTTGATATGTTGTACAATTTATATTCTAGATCTAATTTTCCTTCGAAAAATGAGCCAGAAATGCATTTTTAGTGCATGTCTTTAGTACTTTACAGATAGAAAGATGATCAAAGTATTTGTTCTGGAGAGTCTTAGCAAACTGAAACCAACATATTTAGACTGACTTCATCCAGTGTCCAGAAATGTTTTGTTTGTGTGCGAAATGCAGATATGTGCATATTAAATGAGATATTGCATCATTTGCATATTTTAATAAAATATTTCAAAAATTGTTACACAAACATCTTATATTTGTGTCTACATTCAACTGGTTAAAGTTGATTGTGATATGATTATGGAATACAATTACTCTATGAGGGTGTGGTGCCTGACCTTAAGAAATATCACAATGAGTAATGTTAGTATGGATTATACAGTGCCTTCGGAAAGTTTTCAGAACCCTTGACTCTTTCCACATTTTGTTACGTTACAGCCTTATTCTAAAATGGATTAAATACATAAAAATACTCAGCAATCTACACACAATACCCCATAATGACAAAGCTAAAACAGGTTTTTATAAAGTTTTGCAAATGTATGAAAAAAAAACTTAATTACATAAGTATTCAGACCCTTTGCTATGAGATTCGAAATTAAGCTCAGGTGCATCCTGTTTCCATTGATCATCCTTGAGAAGTTTCTACAACTTGATTGGAGTCCACCTGTGGTAAATTCAATTGATTGGACATGATTTGGAAAGGCACACACCTGTCTAGATAAGGTCCCACAGTTGACAGTGCATGTCAGAGCAAAAACCAACCCAAGAGGTCAAAGGAATTGTCCGTAGAGCTCAGAGACAGGATTGTGTCGAGGCACAGATCTGGAGAAGGGTACCACAACATTTCTGCAGTATTGAAGGTCCCCAAGAACATAGTGGTCTCCATCATTCTTAAATGGAAGAAGTTTGGAACCACCAAAACTCTTCCTAGAGCTGGCCGCCTGGCCAAACTGAGCAATCGGGGGAGAAGGGCCTTGGTCAGGGAGGTGACCAAGAACCCAAAAGTCACTCTGACAGAGCTCTAGAGTTCCTCTGTGGAGATGGGAGAACCTTCCAGAAGGACAACCATCTCTGCAGCACTCCACCAATCAGGCCTTTATTGTAGATTGGCCGGACGGAAGCCACTCCTCAGTAAAAGGCACATGACAGCCTGCTTGGAGTTTGCCAAAAGGCCACCTAAAGACTCTCAGACAATGAGAAACAAGATTCTCTGGTCTGATGAAACCAAGATTGAACTCTTTGGCCTGAATGCCAAGCGTCACATCTGGAGGAAACCTGGCAACATCCCTATGGTGAAGCATGGTGGTGGCAGCATCATTCTGTGGGGATGTTTTCAGCAGCAGGGACTGGGAGACTAGTCAGGATCGAGGCAAAGATGAAAGGAGCAAAGTACAGAGAGATCCTTGATGAAAACCTGCTCCAGAGTGCTCAGGACCTCAGACTGGGGCGAAGGTCCACCTTCACCTTCCAACAGGACAATGACCCTAAACACACAGCCAAGAAAAAGCAGGAGTGGCTTCGGGACAAGTCTCTGAATGTCCTTGAGTGGCCCAGCCAGAGCCCGGACTTGAACACGATCGAACATCTCTGGAGAGACCTGAGAATAGCTGTGCTGCAACTCTCCCCATCCAACCTGACAGAGCTTGAGAGGATCTGCAGAAAAGAATGGGAGAAACTCCCCAAACACAGGTGTTCCAAGCTTGTAGCGTCATACCCAAGACTCGAGACTGTAATCGCTGCCAAAGGTGCTTCAACAAAGTACTGAGTGAAGGGTCTGAATACTTATGTTACGTTTTTTATTTTGTATATATTAGCAAAAATGTCTAAAAACATGGTTTTGCTTTGTCATTATTGGGTATTGTGTGTAGATTGATGAGGGGAAAAAAACAATTTAATCAATTTTATAATAAGGCTGTAACCTAACAAAATGTGGAAAAGTCAAGGTGTCTTAATACTTTCCGGAGGCACTGTTAGTATATACTATACTACACTATCAGCCAAAAGTTTGGACACACCTACTCGTTCAAGGGTTTTTCTTTATTTTTAAAATGTTTTACATTGTAGAATGATAGTGAAGACATCAAAACTATGAAATAACACACATGGAATCATGTAGTAACCACAAAAGTGTTAAACAAATCAAAATATATTTTATATTTGAGATTCCTCAAATAGCCACCCTTTGCCTTGATGACAGCTTTGCATAGAATACAGTACAGTATATACATATGAAATGGACAGCAGTAGTTATATAGGATGAGCCTTGACTAGAATTAAGCATTCAGGGCTCGAACCATCCAGTTTATAATACAGTATATACATATGAAGTGGGTAAAACAGTATGTAAACACTATTAAATTGACCAGTGTTGAATTACCTTGTACATAGGGCAGCAGTCTCTAAGGTGCTACAGTACCGTGTGGTAGCCGGCTAGTAACAGTGACTACATTCAGGGCAGGGTACTGGGTAGAGGCCGGCTAGTGGTGCCTATTTAACAGTCTTATGGCCTGGAGATAGAAGTTGTTTCTCAGTCTCTCGGTCCCAGCTTTGATACACCTGTACTGTCTCCACCTTCTAGATGGTAGCGGGGTGAACAGGCCGGGGCTCGGGTGGCTGAGGTCCTTAATGATCTTCTTGGCCTTCCTGTGACACTGGCCGCTGTTGATGTCCTGGTGGGCAGGCAGTGTGCCCCCGGTGATGTGTTGGGCTGACCGCACCACCCTCTGGAGAGCCCTGCGGTTGCGGGCGGTGCAATTGCCTTACCGTGTTTACGACAAGCCTTTAGAATGGAATCAGAGCTGTGAACATTTTTAGGAGATCAGAAAATCTCCAATAAAACATGTATAAAAGGAACCTAGTCATGCTCCATCTAAGATGCCTGTGTTAAGAGTACATGTTGACCTTTGCTTCAGAACTCCTTCACACATTCCCAGGGCTTTTATTTCCCATCCTATCAGATTGACATTCTAAATCCTTAAAGTCGGGGGGTTGTGATATCCCATACTTTAAAAGATCAGAGTGTATCATCATAAGTAATTTCATCTGAACCACACACGGCTTTGATTTCAACCAACCAGCATTCTCCCTTTTTAATTCTCCATGTTCGGAAATCACGTCTGATCTCTGCTGGTGATCTGTGTGGGTATGTGATTGTGTGTGCATGCGTGTGTCTGTGTGTGTGTCAGTGTGTGGGTCTGTGTGTTTGTGCATGTCTGCACGTGTGTCTAGATTCCAGTCAGACAGAAGTTCTAACCTGACAAAGCCGAATCTATCTCCTTTATCATACCTTCAGATCAGAGATCAGAGTGGCGCTATCCAGGAAAACCCGTCTGATTGTTTACCCTCAGTGGTTTCACAACCAGCTCAAAGAATGGGAGTTTAGACAGAGACGAGGGAGGTCAAATTAAACACCACAACAATCTGGATAACTATAGAATGTATTGACCCAGAACCTCACCATGATCTCCAAATTAAAAGACCACTTGTGATCTAATGTGTTTAATCTGACAGCCACAGCTAGTGCCTCAGAGGGGAATTGTCTTTATGAGACATAATGACCTCACACACTCTGGAGTAAAGATTTATGATTTCATTTGACCGGACTGTCGTAACCACCATCTTATTACGTTTGCAATTGCAACAAATAATCTGCTCAGACCCCAACCAAGGACCATCAAAAGCCGTACTATAAATTCTCGGACAACCCAAAGATTCCTAGAGGCCCTTCCAGACTCCTATATCTCTTCACACATTCATGAAAATAGTCATGGCCTCTAAACCTTTAAGCTGCATACTGGATCCTATTCCAACTAAACTACTGAAAGAGCTACTTCCTGTGCTTGGCCCTCCTATGTTGAACAAAATAAACAGCTCCCTATCCACTGGATGTGGCCCAAACTCACTAAAAGTGGCAGTAATAAAGCCTCTCTTGAAAAAGCCAAACTTTTACCCAGAAAATGTTTTTTTTTTATGATTGGCCTATATCGAATCTCCCTTTCCTCTCAATTGTTCTGGAAAAAGCTCTTGTGCAGCAACTCACTGCCTTCCTGAAGACACAAGATGTTTACGAAACGCTTCAGTCTGGTTTTAGACCCCTTCATAGCACTGAGACCGCACTCGTGAAGGTGGTAAATTACCTTTTAATGGCGTCAAACCAAGGCTGGTAAATTACCTTTTAATGGCGTCAGACCAAGGCTCTGCATCTGTCCTCGAGCTCCTAGACCTTAATGCTGCTTTTGACACCATCGATCACCACACTCTTTTGGAGAGATTGGAAACCTTAATTGGTCTACACGGACAAGTTCTTGCCTGGTTTAGATCGTATCTGTCGGAAAGATATCAGTTCGTCTCTGTGGATGGTTTGTCCTCTGATAAATATATTGTACGTTTTGGTGTTCCTCAAGGTTCCGTTTTAGGACCACTATTGTTTCCACTACATATTTTACCTCTTGGTGATGTCATTCGGAAACACAATGTTAACTTTCATTGCTATGCGGTCGACACACAGCTCTACTTTTCGATGAAACATGGTGAAGCCCCAAAATGTCCTACCCTTGAAGCCTGTGTTTCAGATACAAGGAAGTGGATGGCAGCAAATGTTTTACTTTTAAACTCGGACAAAACTGAGATGCTAGTTCTAGGTCCCAAGAAACAAAGATATCTTCTGTTCGATCTGACAATTAATCTTGATGGTTGTACAGTCGTCTCAAAATAAATTGTGAAGGACCTTGGCGTTACTTTGGACTCTGATCTCTCTTTTGACGAACATATCAATAATATTTCAAGGACCGCTTTTTCCATTTTCGTAACATTGCAAAAATCTGAAACTTTTTGTCAAAAAATAATGCAGAAAGGCTAATCCATGCTTTTGGCACTTCTAGATTAAACCACTGCAATGCTCTACTCTCCGGCTACCCGGATAAAACACTAAATAAACTTAATTAAGTGCTAAACACGACTGCTAGAATCTTGAATAGAACCAGAAAATTTGATCATATTACTCCAGTGCTAGCCTCTGGCTTCCTGTTAAGGCTAGGGCTGATTTCAAGGTTTTACTGCTAACCTACAAAGCACTACATGGGCTTGCTCATACCTATCTCTCTGATTTGGTCCTGCCATACATACATACACGTACGCTACGGTCACAAGACACAGGCTTCCTTATTGTCCTTAGAATTTCTAAGCAAACAGCTGGAGGCAGGGCTTTCTCCTACAGAGCTCAATTTTTATGGAATGGTCTGCCTATCCATGTGAGAGACGCAGTCTCCACCTTTAAGTCTTTACTGAAGACTCATCTCTTCAGTAGGTCCTATGATTGAGTGTAGTCTGGCCCAGGGGTGCGGAGGTGAACGGAAAGGCACTGGAGCGACAAACCGCCCATGCTGTCTCTGCCTGGCCGGTTCCTGTCTCTCCATTGGGATTCTCTGCCTCTATTATGGCGGCTGAGTCACTGGTGCTTTCCATGCCGTCCCTAGGAGGGGTGCGTCACTTGAGTGGTTTGAGTCACTGATGGTATCTTCCTGTCTGGTTTGTCGCCCCCTCGGGCTCGTGCAGTGGAGTAGATCTTCGTGGGCTATACAGTGGGCACAGCCAGAAGAGGACTGGCCACCCCTCAGAGCCTGGTTCCTCTCTAGGTTTCTTCCTAGGTTTCTGCCTGTCTAGGGAGTTGTTCCTAGCCACAGTGCTTCTACATCTGCATTGCTTGCTTTTTGGGGGTTTTAGGCTGGGTTTCCTAATAGCACTTTGTGACATCTGCTGACGTAAAAAGGGCTTCATAAATAAAATGTGATTGAGTCATTGACTTGATGTCAAGAGAACAAGATGACTTTTACCATAGTTGTCAATTATGACGGTGTGGGTTAATCAATTGCGAAAATAGGGACAGTGCACCGCAGTTTCTTTCAGAATGTTAATGCTGTATTGTAGGTGTTTAATGTTAATGCTGAATGTTAATGCTGTATTGTAGGTGTTAAATGTTAATGCTGAACGTTAATGCTACTTTGTAGGTTTTTTATGTTAATGCTGAATGTTAATGCTGTTTAGTAGGTCCTCTGTAGCTCAGCTGGTAGAGCACGGCGCTTGTAACGCCAAGGTAGTGGGTTCGATCCCCGGGACCACCCATACACACAAAAAAATTAAAAATGTATGCATGCATGACTGTAAGTCGCTTTGGATAAAAGCGTCTGCTAAATGGCATACTGTTATTATTTAATGTTAATACTGTATTGTAGGTGTTTAATGTTAATGCTGTATTGTAGGTGTTTAATGCTGAATGTTAATGCTGTATTGTAGGTGTTTAATGTTAATGCTGAATGTTAATGCTGTATTGCAGGTGTTAAATTTAATGCTGAATGTTAATACTGTATTGTAGGCGTTTAATGTTAATGCTGTATTGTAGGCATTTAATGCTGAATGTTAATGCTATATTGTAGGCGTTTAATGCTGAATGTTAATGCTGTATTGTAGGTGTTTAATGCTGAATGTTAATGCTGTATTGTAGGTGTTTAATGTTAATGCTGAATGTTAATGCTGTATTGTAGGCGTTTAATGTTAATGCTGAATGTTAATGCTGTTCAGTAGGTGTTGTTGAGGCAGACATTGAAGCACTGTCTTCAACTGAATGCTTCCATTCCCCCTAGAGGTGGTGGTGACCTGCCAATCCTGCCTGGTTTGAACCATGTTCATTTTCAAATTAATTTGATGGCGGTATAAAAAAAGCTTTATATTCTGTACAAGAGAAAACATTTCTTCTTCTGTCAGCTTCGGACATTACCACGGCACAATAAGATGGTGTGATGGTTATTTACCTAATTATCACATGGGCTTCAGGAATTTGTTTTAAATGACTGTTTCCTGTTTTAATGACACCTGCAAAAGACCAAAATAAACTCCACCTTCCAGGACAGCGATCGATGAATATAAACTAACCAGTAGTGTTGAGTAATTCCTCATGGGGCGTAGGAAGGTGACAGATATTTAGCCTTGGGTTAGAATGACAGAGTTTTAGTGAAAGAGAGAACAATATAATAAGAGAAAAAGGGAATGTGAACTGTGAAGTCTGTGACCCGTGTCCCCCACCAGATGAGTTGGAATAGACGCCTGAGGTGTCAGAAGAATTAATCACGGATGAGATTAAAATCCTTTCTGAATTTAAATTCTAACAATGGTTGAATCTGATCCAGAGACACTGACAATATCTTGACAATTGAACTGGTTGAAATCTTACTTAACACATTGTCTACCACACCCTACCCTGAAGAAAACAAAGACATGTTCAATTTGGAGACATTGGAGATGCAATATTTAATTATTGATGTTTCTGGTGTCAGGCATTGTTATGTGGTGAAATAGTCTCTTGTGGTGGTAAACACTATTAAAGGTGTAATGCTGTTTTAGGACACCTTCATGCCAATGCCAAGTTGATGCTTCTCAGCTGAGTCATAACTGCCTCATGGTGGCTTGGCAACAAGTGAAATACTATTTTAGCTGGTAAAATGTTTAATATGATACATGCTCAGATTGTTTTGCTTGAAGGATAAAAAGCAGTTAGTCAAAATTAAAACTTCATTAAACTTTCCTTAGATTGAGTCACTGTGACAAGAGCACCATGTTTATGCATAGTGAAATAGTTTCGGAAATCTAATAACAATCACATTTAAAAAAAAAAGTTTTCAATGAAAGTACAAGGAATTAGTTGGTGGTGTCATGAGGTCCTTGAAAGATTAAAATACAAAGAGAGTTGTTCTTGAACTCTGACTCATTCCCACCTGATTTGACCATATCAAAGGGTGTGTGTGTGTGTGTGTGTGTGTGTGTGCGTGTCTGTGTAGTTACCACATCTCTCACCTCAGGCACACCCTCTGCGGAGAACCCCATGCTACTATTAGCTGGAGGGGAGAGAAGAGAGGGAGGTGGGGGTAGAGGATAAAAGAGAGGGAGGAATCATTTATCTTTGTGGTAACGATGCATCTGCTCCCTTGGGCTCTCTCTGGTGTCTTGACATTACCATCGGCAGAACTCCATGCTCCAGTCAAAACACCTGCTGACGAGTGCCAGGAGAGGCCAGCTGCAAAAGGTAAAAACGCAAGTGCTCCCTGATTATACGCTCCACCCAATGTGAAACACTTCTGCTCTGCGTCCATCACATCTACTCCCTCTCCAACTCCTACTCCATCTCCTCCTCCTACTCCCTCTCCTCCTCCTCCTCCTCCTCCTCCTCCTCCTCCTCCTCCTCCTCCTCCTCCTCCTCCTCCGCCCTCTCCTACTCCTCCCTCACCTCCCTCTCCTCCTCCTCCTCCATCTCCTCCTCCTCCCTCTCCTCCTCCTACTCCCTCTCATCCTCCTACTCCCTCTCCTCCTCCTCCTCCTCCTCCTCCTCCTCCTCCTCCTCCGCCCTCCTCCTACTCCCTCTCCTACTCCTCCCTCTCCTCCTCCTCCTCAATCTCCTCCTCCTCCCTCTCCTCCTCCTACTCCCTCTCCTCCTCCTACTCCCTCTCCTCCTCCTACTCCATCTCCTCCTACTCCCTCTCCTCCTCCTCCCTCTCCTCCTCCTACTCCCTCTCCTCCTCCTACTCCCTCTCCTCCTCCCTCTCCTCCTCCCTCTCCTACTCCTACTCCCTCTCCACCTCCTACTCCCTCTCCTACTCCCTCTCCTCCTCCCTCTCCTCCTCTCCTCCTCCCTCTCCTCCCTCTCCTCCTCCTACTCCATCTCCTCCTCCTACTCCCTCTCCTACTCCCTCTCCTACTCCCTCTCCTCCTCCCTCTCCTCCCTCTCCTCCTCCTACTCCATCTCCTCCTCCTCCTCCCTCTCCTCCTCTTACTCCCTCTCCTCCTCCTACTCCCTCTCCTCCTCCTACTCCCTCTCCTCCTCCTACTCCATCTCCTCCTCCTACACCCTCTCCTCCTCCTCCCACTCCTCCCTCTCCTCCTCCTACTCCATCTCCTCCTACTCCATCTCCTCCTCCTCCTCCCTATCCTCCTCCTACTCCCTCTCCTCCTCATACTCCCTCTCCTACTCCCTCTCCTACTCCTACTCCATCTCCTCCTCCTCCTCCCTCTCCTCCTCCTCCCTCTCCTCATCCCTCTCCACCTCCCTCTCCTACTCCTACTCCATCTCCTCTTCCTACTCCCTCTCCTCCTCCCACTCCTCCTCCTCCCTCTCATCCTACTCCCTCTCCTCCTCCCTCTCCTTCTCCTACTCCTACTCCTACTCCTACTCCATCTCCTCCATCTCCTCCATCTCCTCCTCCTCCTCCTCCTCCTCCTCCTCCTCCTCCTCCTCCTCTCCTCCTCCTCCTCCTCCTCCTCCTCCTCCTCCTACTCCTCTCCTCCTCCTCCTCCCTCTCCTCCTCCTCCCTCTCCTCCTCCTCCTCCTCCTCCTCTCCTCCTCCTCCTCCTCCTCCATCTCCTCCTCCTCCTCCTCCTCATCCTCCTCCTCCTCCTCCTCCTCCATCTCCTCCTCCTCCTCCTCCTCCTCCTACTCCTACTCCATCTCCTCCTCCTACTCCCTCTCCTCCTCCTCCCTCTCCTTCTACTCCCTCTCCTCCTCCTCCCTCTCCTACTCCTACTCCATTTCCTCCTCCTACTCCCTCTCCTCCTCCCTCTCCTCCTCCTCCCTCTCCTACTCCTACTCCATTTCCTCCTTCTACTCCCTCTCCTCCTCCTCCCTCTCCTACTCCTACTCCATTTCCTCCTCCTACTCCCTCTCCTCCTCCTACTCCCTCTCCTCCTTCTACTCCTACTCCATCTCCTCCTCCTACTCCCTCTCCTACTCCTACACCATCTCCTCCTCCTCCCTCTCCTCCTACTCCCTCTCCTCCTCCCTCTCCTCCTCCCTCTCCTACTCCTACTCCCTCTCCTCCTCCTACTCCCTCTCCTCCTCCCTCTCCTACTCCTACTCCCTCTCCTCCTCCTCCCTCTTTCTCCTCCTCCCTCTCCTCCTACTCCCTCTCCTCCTCCCTCTCCTCCTCCCTCTCCTACTCCTACTCCCTCTCCTCCTCCTACTCCCTCTCCTCCTCCCTCTCCTACTCCTACTCCATCTCCTCCTACTCCCTCTCCTCCTCCCTCTTCTCCTCCTCCCTCTCCTCCTACTCCATCTCCTCCCCCACCCTCTTTCTCCTCCTCCCTCTCCTCCTCCTCCTCCTCCTCCTCCTCCTCCTCCTCCTCCTCCTCCTACTCCTACTCCTACTCCTACTCCTACTCCTACTCCATCTCCTCCTCCTACTCCCTCTCCTCCTCCCTCTCCTCCTCCTCCTCCTCCTCCTCCTCCTCCTCCTCCTCTTCCTCCTCCTCCTCCTCCTCCTCCTACTCTTCCTCTCTTCTTTCTTCCTGGCTAAAATAATGGGTTAATCTGGACGTAGCAGTGTGAAAAAGTCACTATGCATGCTATAAATACACAGGTCTGGGCTTGTTTCAGCTCCATTTCTCATTGGGATGTTTTATTTATCATGTTGCAGTCCAGCACTCATTTCAAATACAAACAAAAGAGCCATGCACTTTCGTACTCTATATTTCTCTTTCAGACTATTTACTGGATCAACAGAGAGTTCTGACGTGGCGCTGAAACAACACTGCCAATACAGAGAGGCCTGACGTGGCGCTGAAACAACACTGCCTAAACAGAGAGTTCTGACGTGGCGCTGAAACAACACTGCCTAAACAGAGAGTTCTGACGTGGCGCTGAAACAACACTGCCTATACAGAGAGTTCTGACGTGGCGCTGAAACAACACTGCCTATACAGAGAGTTCTGACGTGGCGCTGAAACAACACTGCCTATACAGAGAGTTCTGACGTGGCGCTGAAACAACACTGCCTATACAGAGAGTTCTGACGTGGCGCTGAAACAACACTGCCTATACAGAGAGTTCTGACGTGGCGCTGAAACAACACTGCCTATACAGAGAGTTCTGACGTGGCGCTGAATCAACACTGCCTATACATGTGGCATTCTGCCATTCCTTCCTTCCTTTAGAAAAAGCAGGTTCAAAGGTTTATGTGAGAATAATATATTACCCTGTGACAGGGGGGAGGGGAGAGAGAAAGAGAGTTTTATGTCAACTAATAAATTCTCAGTTGAACACGTGGGATATTTGTGGCGTAAGTCCATACTAACATAAAGGATGTAATGATGTCACATCCTCTGGAGAGCGTTCACACAAACGGGATGTCAGAATCCTCTGCCACCAGATGATGGATTATCAGCCTCTCCTCACTAAAGACTCCAATGTGCGAGACTAGAAGAGCATTCAAAGGCTTTTATTGCCGAGCCAAAGGCGTGTTAAGTCATGAACCACACCGTTTGAAGAGCTACTTGCCAATTCTAATGGTATACCTGTATGTATTAAACATCTACTGCTCTTCTCTCCTTGTATCTATCTGAATCTGAGTAGCACCAGATACATACTGTACATTAATACTATTATATCTGGAGCAGAGTAGCACCAGATACATACTGTACATTAATACTATTATATCTGGAGCAGAGTAGCACCAGATACAAACTGTACATTAATACTATTATATCTGGAGCAGAGTAGCACCAGATACATACTGTACATTAATACTATTATATCGGGAGCAGATTAGCACCAGCTACAAACTCTACATTAATACTATTATATCGGGAGCAGATTAGCACCAGCTACAAACTCTACATTAATACTATTATATCTGGAGCAGAGTAGCACCAGATACATACTCTATATTAATACTATTATATCTGGAGCAGAGTAGCACCAGATACATACTCTATATTAATACTATTATATCTGGAGCAGAGTAGCACCAGCTACATACTCTACATTAATACTATTATATCGGGAGCAGATTAGCACCAGCTACAAACTCTACATTAATACTATTATATCGGGAGCAGATTAGCACCAGCTACAAACTCTACATTAATACTATTATATCGGGAGCAGATTAGCACCAGCTACAAACTCTACATTAATACTATTATATCTGGAGCAGAGTAGCACCAGCTACAAACTCTACATTAATACTATTATATCGGGAGCAGATTAGCACCAGCTACAAACTCTACATTAATACTATTATATCGGGAGCAGATTAGCACCAGCTACAAACTCTATATTAATACTATTATATCTGGAGCAGAGTAGCACCAGCTACAAACTGTACATTAATACTATTATATCTGGAGCAGATTAGCACCAGCTACAAACTCTACATTAATACTATTATATCGGGAGCAGATTAGCACCAGCTACAAACTCTACATTAATACTATTATATCGGGAGCAGATTAGCACCAGCTACAAACTCTACATTAATACTATTATATCGGGAGCAGATTAGCACCAGCTACAAACTCTACATTAATACTATTATATCTGGAGCAGATTAGCACAAGCTACAAACTGTACATTAATACTATTCTATGTGGAGCAGAGTAGCACCAGCTACAAACTCTACATTAATACTATTCTATGTGGAGCAGAGTAGCACCAGCTACAAACTCTACATTAATACTATTCTATGTGGAGCAGAGTAGCACCAGCTACAAACTCTACATTAATACTATTATATCGGGAGCAGATTAGCACCAGCTACAAACTCTACATTAATACTATTATATCTGGAGCAGATTAGCACAAGCTACAAACTGTACATTAATACTATTCTATGTGGAGCAGAGTAGCACCAGCTACAAACTCTACATTAATACTATTCTATGTGGAGCAGAGTAGCACCAGCTACAAACTCTACATTAATACTATTCTATGTGGAGCAGAGTAGCACCAGCTACAAACTGTACATTAATACTATTATATCTGGAGCAGATTAGCACCAGCTACAAACTCTACATTAATACTATTATATCGGGAGCAGATTAGCACCAGCTACAAACTCTACATTAATACTATTATATCGGGAGCAGATTAGCACCAGCTACAAACTCTACATTAATACTATTATATCTGGAGCAGATTAGCACAAGCTACAAACTGTACATTAATACTATTCTATGTGGAGCAGAGTAGCACCAGCTACAAACTCTACATTAATACTATTCTATGTGGAGCAGAGTAGCACCAGCTACAAACTCTACATTAATACTATTCTATGTGGAGCAGAGTAGCACCAGCTACAAACTCTACATTAATACTATTCTATGTGGAGCAGAGTAGCACCAGCTACAAACTCTACATTAATACTATTATATCGGGAGCAGATTAGCACCAGCTACAAACTCTACATTAATACTATTATATCTGGAGCAGATTAGCACAAGCTACAAACTGTACATTAATACTATTCTATGTGGAGCAGAGTAGCACCAGCTACAAACTCTACATTAATACTATTCTATGTGGAGCAGAGTAGCACCAGCTACAAACTCTACATTAATACTATTCTATGTGGAGCAGAGTAGCACCAGCTACAAACTCTACATTAATACTATTCTATGTGGAGCAGAGTAGCACCAGCTCCATACTCTACATTAATACTATTATATCGGGAGCAGATTAGCACCAGATACATACTGTACATTAATACTATTCTATGTGGAGCAGAGTAGCACAAGCTACAAACTGTACATTAATACTATTCTATGTGGAGCAGAGTAGCACAAGCTACAAACTGTACATTAATACTATTCTATGTGGAGCAGAGTAGCACAAGCTACAAACTGTACATTAATACTATTCTATGTGGAGCAGAGTAGCACAAGCTACAAACTGTACATTAATACTATTCTATGTGGAGCAGAGTAGCACAAGCTACAAACTCTACATTAATACTATTCTATGTGGAGCAGAGTAGCACCAGCTCCATACTCTACATTAATACTATTATATCGGGAGCAGATTAGCACCAGATACATACTCTACATTAATACTATTATATCGGGAGCAGATTAGCACCAGATACATACTGTACATTAATACTATTATATCTGGAGCAGATTAGCACCAGATATATACTGTACATTAATACTATTATATCTGGAGCAGAGTAGCACCAGCTATATACTGTATATTAATACTATTCTATCTGGAGCAGAGTAGCACCATACTGGACATGAATATTACTCTAACCCATTAGCATCAGGAGCTACAAGAGATTGGCTATCACACATAACACATTTGTTTTGCATGTCATTTCATTTTTTTTTGTGATACAATTGAATTGCCTTTAAAACCATATAATCCCACTTGATATGCCTGTTACTGTAACGCCTCTCCATCCTCTCCTCGGGGACCAACAGATGTTTCACCATGTCGATGTAGCCCTGAACTAGCTCACCTGATTCACTAGTCAAGGGCTTGATGATTAGTCGACAAGTTGAATCGGGAGTGTTAGCTGTGGAATAGATGAAATACGTGGAACGGCTGAGTGTCCCAGAGGAGATGTTTGCATTGCATTGCTGTAGGGTGTTTAAATGTACATTATCTGCACATTAGATCGCAGACCTCAGATCCCAACTGTGATCCAGACGTTACTCTGATGTTCCCAATTAGCCTTTGTGGCGTTATATATCCAGATCCACTTTGATCCATGGCCCAGAGGCCCAGTATAGTCTTTCTAGCAACCCCAGGATCTGACACACTG
This sequence comes from Coregonus ussuriensis, assembly GCA_031479575.1. Classification (NCBI taxonomy): domain Eukaryota; kingdom Metazoa; phylum Chordata; class Actinopteri; order Salmoniformes; family Salmonidae; genus Coregonus; species Coregonus ussuriensis. The sequence goes on along the minus strand of CM062495.1, from coordinate 48,123,214 downwards.
TTGGCAGATGCCCCTCCTGGCTAACAGACGCCAACGGTGCATTTCCAAACATGATTTTCCCCAGTGTTTTAAGGCTCAGACATTTCTGTTTCCTTGTACGCGGGCCGGCACCCTTGTCTCACCGGGACATTTGCTCAGATGGATCTGCTCTAAGTTGGACCCATGGCAAGGAGCGGGGTACTTTTCAGCTGGCATTTACAAAACAATGGCTAACTGTGAACTTTAACACCTTCTCACAAAGCAACTGTCTTCCATGATGCAGAGGTTATTGATTCTGATCTCCAGAAGTCTTTAGTGCCACACTCCTGACGGAAACACAATAACACTAGACGCTACATTAAACAGAAAACACTGGTGACACCTTGGTGTGGGGGTAAAGGCATCAGCATGCTTCAGTTCGGCTGGTGCTTAGCCGAACTCAGCTAGCCGAACCAAACGATTGCGCTCGCATACTCCCAATAGTACTGTTGGTCCATTTTGAGACACCGTAGCCAGTATACAATTCCTCAAAATAGTTTGAATAATCAAAGATAACTCAAGATATCTGTCATTCATTTTGACGTTTTTGCCGAGGAGATCTTAGTCTCACAATTTTACATCTAACTAAGATGTTTGGTTGCAGTAACTTCGGCTTGCCTCCAGAAAAAGCTTGTGTGCCCAAACAGCCGAAAAAAAACCTCACCAAAGTCCAAAACAAACAAAAAAAGTCACAAAATACCGTCATAATATCTGCACAAACTCTTTCGAACTGTTTCGACTGGGAAGCATGTGGACGCCTTAAGAACAGAGTCTAGATGGAAAAGCACCACAACAGAAAGTAATCCGGAATGTTCTGTTATCTGAGTGCGCAGGACTGTACAAATAAATAATTGATTATGCAGAAGTGGTCTTTAGCAGTGTCGTCTATAGCCTGGGTGTCCCAGCAGGCTTCTGCTCGATTGTTGTTTTGCTGTTCTGTACCTCAGTTAGACCTGGGTTTGTGTAGGCTCTCTAGCCAATCAGCAAGACAAAGCTGAGTTAGACCTGGGTTTGTGTAGGCTCTCTAGCCAATCAGCAGGACAAAGCTGAGTTAGACCTGGGTTTGTGTAGGCTCTCTAGCCAATCAGCAGGACAAAGCTGAGTTAGACCTGGG
>CM062495.1:48109582-48117082 GCA_031479575.1 Coregonus ussuriensis | reverse complement strand
ATGGTGTGATGGTGGTATGGTGGTATGGTGGTATGGTGTGATGGTGGTAGTGGTATGGTGTGATGGTGGTATGGTGTGATGGTGGTATGGTGGTATGGTGGTAGTGGTATGGTGTGATGGTGGTAGTGGTATGGTGTGATGGTGTTATGGTGGTTGTGGTGTGATGGTGGTATGGTGGTATGGTGGTATGGTGGTATGGTGGTAGTGGTGGGGTTATGGTGGTATGGTGGTATGGTGGTATGGTGGTATGGTGGTGGCATGGTGGTTGTGGTGGTATGGTGTTATGGTGGTACGGTGGTTGTGGTGGTGGTGGTGGCATGGTGGTTGTGGTATGGTGTGATGGTGGTATGGTGGTATGGTGGTATGGTTGTATGGTGTGATGGTGAATGGTGGTATGGTGGTGGTGGTGGCATGGTGGTTGTGGTATGGTGTGATGGTAGTATGGTGGTATGGTGGTATGGTGGTATGGTGGTAGTGGTATGGTGTGATGGTGTTATGGTGGTATGGTGGTATGGTGTTATGGTGGTATGGTGGTATGGTGGTATTGGTATGGTGTGATGGTGGTAGTGGTATGGTGTGATGGTGGTATGGTGGTATGGTGTGATGGTGGTAGTGGTATGGCAGTAGGGGTATGGTGTGATGGTGGTATGGTGTGATGGTGGTAGTGGTATGGTGTGATGGTGTTATGGTGGTTGTGGTGGTGGTGGTATGGTGGAATGGTGTTATGGTGGTATGGTGGTAGTGGTATGGTGGTAGTGGTATGGTGCGATGGTGGTATGGTGGTATGGTGGTATGGTGGTATGGTGGTATGGTGGTAGTGGTATGGTGGTATGGCGGTATGGTGGTTGTGGTGGTAGTGGTATGGTGTGATGGTGTTATGGTGGTGGTGGTGGCATGGTGGTTGTGGTGGTATGGTGTTATGGTGGTATGGTGGTATGGTGGTAGTGGTATGGTGGTATGGTGGTAGTGGTATGGTGGTATGGTGTTATGGTGGTATGGTGGTATGGTGGTAGTGGTATGGTGGTATGGTGGTATGGTGGTATGGTGTGATGGTGGTATGGTGGTGGTGGTGGCATGGTGGTTGTGGTGGTAGTGGTATGGTGGTATGGTGGTATGGTGTTATGGTGGTATGGTGGTATGGTTGTAGTGTTGGGGGTATGGTGGTATGGTGGTATGGTGGTATGGTGGTATGGTGGTAGTGTTGGTGGTATGGTGGTATGGTGTTATGGTGGTAGTGGTATGGCGGTAGTGGTATGGTGTGATGGTGGTAGTGGTATGCTGCTATGGTGGTATGGTGTTATGGTGGTAGTGGTATGGTGTGATGGTGGTATGGTGGTATGGTGGTATAGTGTGATGGTGGTAGTGGTATGGCGGTAGTTGTATGGTGTGATGGTGGTCTGGTGTGATGGTGGTAGTGGTATGGTGTGATGGTGTTATGGTGGTATGGTGGTATGGTGGTATGGTGTGATGGTGGTATGGTGGTATGGTGTGATGGTGGTATGGTGGTATGGTGGTATGGTGGTATGGTGGTAGTGGTAGGGTGTGATGGTGGTATGGTGGTATGGTGGTATGGTGTTATGGTGGTATGGTGGTAGTGGTTTGGTGTGATGGTGGTATGGTGTGATGGTGGTAGTGGTATGGCAGTAGTGGTATGGTGTGATGGTGGTATGGTGGTAGTGGTATGGTGTGATGGTGGTAGTGGTATGGTGTGATGGTGTTATGGTGGTTGTGGTGGTGGTGGTATGGTGGTTTGGTGCTATGGTTGTATGGTGGTAGTGGTATGGTGGTAATGATATGGTGTGATGGTGGTATGGTGGTATGGTGGTATGGTGGTAGTGGTATGGTGTGGTGGTGGTTGTGGCATGGTGGTTGTGGTGGTGGTGGTATGGTGGTATGTTGTGATGGTGGTGGTGGTGGCATGGTGGTTGTGGTGGTGGTGGTATGGTGGTATGGTGGTATGGTGGTATGGTGTGATGGTGGTAGTGGTATGGTGGTATTGTGGTATGGTGGTAGTGGTATGGTGTGATGGTGGTATGGTGGTATGGTGGTTGTGGTGGTAGTGGTATGGTGTGATGGTGTTATGGTGGTGGTGGTGGCATGGTGGTTGTGGTGGTATGGTGTTATGGTGGTAGTGGTATGGCGGTAGTGGTATGGTGGTATGGTGGTATGGTGGTATGGTGGTATGGTGGTATGGTGGTATGGTGGTATGGTGGTTTGGTGGTGGTGGTGGTGGTGGTATGGTGGTATGGTGGTAGTGGTATGGTGTGATGGTGGTATGGTGGTATGGTGTGATGGTGGTATGGTGGTATGGTGGTATGGTGGTAGTTGTATGGTGTGATGGTGGTATGTTGGTATCGAGGTATGGTGGTATGGTGGTATTGGTATGGTGTGATGGTGGTATTGTGTTATGCTGGTAGTGGTGGGGGTATGGTGGTATGGAGGTTGTGGTGTTGGTGATATGGTGGTGGTAGTGATTGTGGAATGGTGGTGGTGGTAGTATGGTGGTGGAGCTGGGGGTGGTAATATGTAGTACCATTACATCAGTATTACAAATACCATCATCATTACTACTACTACTACCACCACCATCATTAAACTGCTATCATTACCATCACCCCTACTACCCGTACCACTACTATTTAGAATAATAATCACAACAATAATAATAATAATAATAATAATAATAATAATAATAATAATAATAATAAATAATAAAATAATAATAATAATAATAATAATAATAATAATACCAATAATAATAATAATAATAATAATAATAATAAGTAAGTTACTGTTTACTATGCAGATGTTATTATTCAGTGTCCCTCAGGCTGTGTCAGGCAAATACATATTTGTGTCACACCCTGGCTCTGGGACTCATTATGTTGAGCCAGGGTGTGTTCATTCTATGTGTTCTGTTTCTATGTTGGGTGTTCTAGGTTGTTTATTTCTATGTTTGACTGAGTGACTCCCAATCAGAGGCAACGAGTGTCAGCTGTGTGCTGGTTGTCTCTGATTGGGAGCCATATTTAACTGTCTGTGTTTCACTTTGTGTTTGTGGGTTTTTGTTCCGTTGTCGGTCATTGTCACTGAGGACTTCACGAGTCGTTTATTGTTTTGTTATTTCGTGTGTATGCTTTAATTTAATAAAGCAAGTATGTTCGCTACTAACGCTGCGCTTTGGTCCACTCCTTCATACGACGTTCGTGACAGAAAAACCCACCATACCAGGACCAAGCAGCGTGTCCAGGAACACACGCAGGAGGTGACTCTTGTGGATGTCCTCCTCGGTTGGGGGCAGATTACTGAGGAGGAGGCCGTCCGGTACCGGAAGGCGATAAAGGGGGACACCCAGGCAGGAGAGGAGCAGCGGCGCCAAACGGGTCAACGTCGGACAGGCGAGAGGCAACCCCAATACATTTTTAGGGGGGGGCACACGGCATGGGCGACTGGGCAGCAGGAGGCTGCCACAGGGCGAAATGGGAGACGAGGAGAGAAGGCCACCGGATTACGGGAGCCATTGGCGAGAGGAGGGAAGGAAGTTGTAGAGGCACGGCGAGAGGTACTGAGGTGTATTGCCAGTCCGGTCCGGCCCGTTCCTGATCCCCGTTTAAGGCCAGTGGTGTGTGTTCCCAGTACGGTTCGGCTTGTTCCTGCTCCACGCACCAAGCCTACGGTGTGCGTCGCCAGCCCGACCCGGCCTGATCCTGCTCCACGCACCAAGCCTACGGTGTGCGTCGCCAGCCCAGCCCGGCCTGTCCCTGCTCCACGCACCAAGCCTACGGTGTGCGTCGCCAGCCCAGCCCGGCCTGTCCCTGCTCCACGCACCAAGCCTACGGTGTGCGTCGCCAGCCCAGCCCGGCCTGTTCCTGCTCCACGCACCAAGCCTACGGGGTGCGTCGCCAGCCCAGCCCGGCCTGTCCCTGCTCCACGCACCAAGCCTACGGTGTGCGTCGCCAGCCCAGCCCGGCCTGTTCCTGCTCCACGCACCAAGCCTACGGGGTGCGTCGCCAGCCCAGCCCGGCCTGTCCCTGCTCCACGCACCAAGCCTACGGTGTGCGTCGTCAGCCTGGTCCAGCCCGTTCCTGCCACTCACACCAAGCCAGGGGTGCGAGTCGTCAGCCTGGTTCAGCCCGTTCCTGCCACTCGCACCAAGCCAGGGGTGCGAGTCGTCAGCCTGGTCCAGCCCGTTCCTGCCACTCGCACCAAGTCAGGGGTGCGAGTCGCCAGCCTGGTTCAGCCCGTTCCTGCTACTCGCACCAAGCCCGGGGTGCGAGTCGTCAGCCAGGTCCGGCCCGTCGCTGCTCCACGCACCAAGCCAAGGGTGCGAGTCGTCAGTCCGGTGAGGCCCGTTCCGGCTCCACGCACCAAGGCAGGGGTGCGTATCGTCAGCCCGGTCCGGTCCGTTGCTGCTCCTCGCACCAAGCCAGGGGGGCGCATCGTCAGCCAGGTCCGGTCCGTTCCGGCCTCACGCGCCAAGCCAGGGGTGCGCGTCGTCAGTCCGGTTCCTGATCAGGTACCGGTCAGCTGCTCCACAACGGAGCGTAAGCAATCCGCTCCGTTGATTTCCAGTCCAGATCCAGCCAGCGGGGTCAGACCGGACCAGGGGCGCTACGGGGGAATTATGGAAGGGTGGTGGTCAAGCCCGGAGCCGGAGCCGCCTCCGAGGAGGAATGCCCACCCAGCCCTCCCCTGTTTGGGTTTTGTTGAGGCGCGGTCGCAGGTCCGCGCCTTTAGGGGGGGGTACTGTCACACCCTGGCTCTGGGACTCATTATGTTGAGCCAGGGTGTGTTCATTCTATGTGTTCGGTTTCTATGTTGGGTGTTCTAGGTTGTTTATTTCTATGTTTGACTGAGTGACTCCCAATCAGAGGCAACGAGTGTCAGCTGTGTGCTGGTTGTCTCTGATTGGGAGCCATATTTAACTGTCTGTGTTTCACTTTGTGTTTGTGGGTTTTTGTTCCGTGTTCGGTCATTGTCACTGAGGACTTCACGAGTCGTTTATTGTTTTGTTATTTCGTGTGTATGCTTTAATTTAATAAAGCAAGTATGTTCGCTACTAACGCTGCGCTTTGGTCCACTCCTTCATACGACGTTCGTGACAATTTGGCTGCAAGATGAGCCGTTGCTCCTTCGCCCATTAGTATTTTTTTGTTTTTCCTCTGGGTTTAATAAGTTAACGTTTTGAATAAATGCAGTAGTTTCTGTGAATAATGAATCTCTTGGTGAGGAATATTTATCAAAGTAAAGGAGAAAGTGCATCTCTGTTTCTACCTCCCTTGTTGTGCAGTGACCACATACACGCTCCTCTTTGAGTAGCCATGTCTGCCAGTTTCTATTGCCAAAAGTTGGTCTCTCAGCCTGTACTTGGTAAGGATCTGTCTCTGCTTCGTATCTCTGACAGAGTAGAGATAATCAGCCAATTCATATTCTCTGTTTAGGGCCAGATAGCAATTTAGTCTGCTTTGGGATTTTGTTTTGTTTTTTCCAATGTTGTAAATATGAGTCCTTTGATTGGGTCATGATTTTGTTTATTTGAATTCTTTATATTGAAGCAGTGCTGGTGTCAGCTCGGTTGGTTAGGTCCAACACCAGCTGACTGAGAGGGCTCATTTCTGGGCTCAGCTCTTGGGTTTAAAGTGCTTTAAATTGGAGACTTGAATTTGGACTTGAATTTAGGTGTAGCCACAATTTTTATGATATTTTCTGTATTTTCATTACTACTGGAAAGCGGCCCAATTCTGCCTTACATGCATTAATTGGTGTATTTCTCTGGACCACTTCCAACAGAATTCAATATGTAGGGCTTCAATTGGATGTTTGTCCCACATTTCAAAGTCCAGTTTATTGAGTGGCCCCCAAATTTCATTTTAATTTCATACAATGCTCTGTGGGCTTTCTCTCTCCTCTCTCTCCTCTCTCTCTCTCTCTCTCTCTCTCTCTCTCTCTCTCTCTCTCTCTCTCTCTCTCTCTCTCTCTCTCTCTCTCTCTCTCTCGCTCTCCATTTATTTTCCTCAATTTAGTGATGAGGGCGCCACTATTTTTCATTCACATCTCTCGCTCATCCAAGAAGCCTGCCACTAAATCATCGACTCGCCACAAATCTGCTGACAAGAACCACATTGTCCTTCTTAAGGCAGTCTGTTAATGTTAGCTCAGAGTCAATGTGATGCTCAGGGTGTAGGAGGCATATCATATTCCTTGATTCGTTTTGTCAGTTGTGGCTCCTTCTCATTCTGAAACCGAACGGACCTCGGTCTTGAAACACTTTCAGTTTCATTCTCAAGTGGGGTTTCCATGTGCCGAACTTAAGGCACTGTGACATGTGTAAAAAGACGCCTGAGTGGAGTCCCCACATCCATTTTTTTCAGGGGAAACGTAAGTTAGGCTGAAAATACCTTATCCCTGAAAACCGGAAACGTTTCTACCGAGCCCATGTGCCAGTAGTCTGACTGTTCATTAAGGGAAGACATACAGCCTCTTCCTCTTCCTCTTCCTCTTCCTCTTCCTCTTCCTCTACTAATGCCTTCCTTCTCCTACTCAAGTCACAACACATAACTGAAACCCTGTCTGACAGGGCCCACAGGGCTCTGGTTAGAAGTATTGCATTGTGCACTGACTGTACAAAACATTAAGAACACCTTCTTAAGATTGAGTTGCAACCCTCCCGTTTGCCATCAGTCGGGGCATGGACTCTACAAGGTGTCGAAAGCGTTCCACAGGGACGCTGGCCCATGTTGACTCCAATGCTTCCCACAGTTGTCAAGTTGGCTGGATGTCCTTTGGGTGGTCGACCATTCTTGATACACACGGGAAACTGTTGAGTGTGAAAAACCAAGCGTTGTTGCAGTTCTTGACATGGTGCACGTACACAATCCATGTCTCAATTGTCTCAAGGCTTAAAAATCCTTCTTTAACCTGTCTCCTCCCCTTCATCTACACTGATTGAAGTGTATATAAAAAGTGACATCAATAAGGGATCATATCTTTCACCTGGATTCACCTGGTCAGTCTATGTCATGGGAAGAGCAGTTGAGCATGTTTTGTACACTCACTGCACATGCCATTTCAGATGCACCCCCTGTATCTCTACTTCTTCTGTTAAATGAAAGGAGCAGTAGAGGACTAGATGGCAGAATGAGGACAGAGAGGACAGAGAGGACAGAGACAACAGAGAGGACAGAGACAACAGAGAGGACAGAGAGGACAGAGAGAACAGAGAGGACAGAGAGAACAGAGAGGACAGAGACAACAGAGAGGACAGAGACAACAGAGAGGACAGAGACAACAGAGAGGACAGAGACAACAAAGAGGACAGAGACAACAGAGAGGACTAAGAGAGGACAGAAAGGACAGAGAGGACAGAGACAACAGAGAGGACAGAGAAAACAGAGAGGACAGAGAGGAAAGAAAGGACAGAGACAACAGAGAGAACAGAGAGGACTAAGAGAGGACAGAAAGGACAGAGAGGACAGAGACAACAGAGAGGACAGAGTGAAC
>CM062495.1:48094582-48107082 GCA_031479575.1 Coregonus ussuriensis | reverse complement strand
TGGCTATCCCTCAGGTTGTGGCAGAACATTTTGGCTTTTCACCCAATAAATATTGGATTGGAGCTTTGTATTGAATGATAATTTTGGGAAAAAAAGATTCTCTTAGGTCTGAGTATTTGTCACAGTGTAATAGGAAATGCAGCTCTGTCTCTACCTCTCCCCGGGGGCAGAGTGAGCACAGCCTGTCCTCTCTGGGCAGCCAGGTTTGCCTGTGACGACCGGTCTCTATAGCCAGACTGCGCTCACTGAGTCTGTACCTAGTCAGTGTTTTCCTCCGTTTTCTATCAGTCACAGTGGTCAGATAGTCTGCCACCATGTACTATCTGTTTAGAGCCAAATAGCATTGAAGTTTACTTTGATTTTTTGTGGTGTCTTTCCAATAGGTGATATATTTTTCTGAGTGCTGTCCTGGGGCTCTATGGGGTTGGTATGGGTTAGTGAACTGAGCCTCAGAACCAGCTGGCTGAGGAGACTCTTCTCTTGTTTCATCTCTTGACATTGTAGGGCTGTGTGATTAAATGTTTCGGGGTCACTTGTTTTTAGATGGTTGTAAAATTTGATGGCTCTTTTTTCTATTCGAATAAGAAGGGGATATTGGCCCAATTCTGCTCTACATGCGTTATTTTTTGAGTTTGTCTTTGCACTTGCAATACAGTCTTGCAAAACTCTGCATGCAGTATTTCGATTGGATGTTTGTCCCATTTGGTGAATTCATTATTAGAGAGTGGACCCCATACTTCACTGCCATATAGAGCAATTGGTTCTATAAAAGAAAGAAAGAAAGAAAGAAAGAAAGAAAGAAAGAAAGAAAGAAAGAAAGAAAGAAAGAAAGAAAGAAAGAAAGAAAGAAAGATGTAGACTAGAGCTCACGTCCTTATCTGTAACCTATGTCAGTCAGTCAGTCAGTCAGTCAGTCAGTCAGTCAGTCGGTCAGTCAGTCAGTCAGTCAGTCAGTCAGCGAGGGTGTAGAGTGCAGACTGTACGTGTCAACAGAGCATTGAGAGCAGGGATCCTGTTTTCCCCTCTAGCTGATGGGGGATAAGACCTAACAGACCCTCTCTGTATTTATACATGGAGATGTGCTCCACTCTACTCTACTGTATCCTACTCTGCTGTATTATACTATATTGTATTCTACTGTATTCTACTCTACTCTACTGTATTCTACTCTATTGTATTATACTCTACTGTATTCTACTCTACTCTACTATATTCTACTCTACTGTATTCTACTCTACTGTATTCTACTCTAATGTATTATACTCTACTCTACTGTATTCTACTCTACTGTATTCTACTCTACTGTACTGTATTCTACTCTATTGTATTATACTCTACTGTATTCTACTCTACTGTATTCTACTCTACTCTACTTTATTCTACTCTACTGTATTCTACTCTACTGTATTCTACTCTACTCTACTGTATTCTACTCTAATGTATTATACTCTACTATATTCTACTCTACTGTATTCTACTCTACTCTACTATATTCTACTCTAATGTATTATACTCTAATGTATTATACTCTACTATATTCTACTCTACTGTATTCTACTCTATTGTATTATACTCTACTGTATTCTACTCTACTGTATTCTACTCTAATGTATTATACTCTACTCTACTCTACTGTATTCTACTCTACTGTATTATACTCTACTCTACTGTATTCCACTCTAATGTATTATACTCTACTATATTCTACTCTACTGTATTCTACTCTACTCTACTGTATTCTACTCTAATGTATTATACTCTACTATACTATACTCTACTGTATTCTACTCTATTGTATTATACTCTACTGTATTCTACTCTACTGTATTCTACTCTACTCTACTATATTCTACTCTACTGTATTCTAATCTACTGTATTCTACTCTATTGTATTATACTCTACTGTATTCTACTCTACTGTATTCTACTCTACTGTATTCTACTCTACTCTACTATATTCTACTCTACTGTATTATACTCTAATGTATTCTACTCTACTATATTCTACTCTACTGTATTCTACTCTATTGTATTATACTCTGCTGTATTCTACTCTACTGTATTCTACTCTACTCTACTATATTCTACTCTACTGTATTCTACTCTACTGTATTCTACTCTACTCTACTATATTCTACTCTACTGTATTCTACTCTACTGTATTCTACTCTATTGTATTATACTCTACTGTATTCTACTCTACTGTATTCTACTCTACTCTACTATATTCTACTCTACTGTATTCTACTCTAATGTATTCTACTCTACTATATTCTACTCTACTGTATTCTACTCTATTGTATTATACTCTACTGTATTCTACTCTACTGTATTCTACTCTACTATATTCTACTCTACTGTATTCTACTCTACTATATTCTACTCTACTGTATTCTACTCTACTGTATTCTACTCTACTATATTCTACTCTACTGTATTCTAGTCTACTGTATTCTACTCTACTCTACTGTATTCTACTCTAATGTATTCTACTCTACTGTATTCTACTCTACTGTATTCTACTCTTTTGTGTTGTAGATATGTGGTAGTGGAGTAGGGGTCTGAGGGCACACATTGTGTTGTGAAATCTGTTATGAATGTATTGTAATGTTTTTAAAATAGTATGAACTGCCTTAATTTTGCCGGACACCAGGAAGAGTAGCCACTGCCTTGGCAGCAACTAATGGGGATCCATAATACATACAAATACTCTACTCTACTGTATTCTACTCTGCTATATTCTACTCTACTCTACTGTATTCTAATCTACTCTACTGTATTCTACTCTACTCTACTCTACTGTATTCTACTCCATTGTATTCTACTCTACTGTATTCTACTCTACTGTATTCTACTCTACTATACCTTACTCTACTATATTCTACTCTATTGTATTCTACTCTACTATATTCTACTCTAGTTTATTCTACTCAACTGTATTCTACTCTACTGTATTCTACTCTACTCTACTGTATTCTACTCTACTGTATTCTACTCTACTCTACTCTACTGTATTCTACTCTACTCTACTCTACTCTACTCTACTCTACTCTACTCTACTCTACTCTACTCTACTCTACTCTACTCTACTCTACTCTACTCTACTCTACTCTACTCCAGTTCCTGCATGGGAAACAGACCCAGCCAGGGCCCAATCACTGTGTGTTACTCATGATTGTTTTAGCTCCAGCTTGTGTCCAACTAAAACTGTCCTCTGAGTAAATATTTATGTCTGGAGGTAGGCTGGGGGGTTCTTGATATCCCCCCATTCTCCCTCCCTCCCCCGGCCGGGCCGGGCCGGGCCGCCCCAACCCAACACTTCCCCAGGAGGTTGGGGTCATGGGGTATCAGGGAGGAGGAGGAAATACCCAGGCTTCGAGACTGGACACGGTGGGGCTGTGTCGGGTGGACCATGTCATCTGTGGACCCCAGGAAGTGCAACAGCTAATGGGTATCCTAATCCTAATCTCAGAGTGTATCGTCGCTGTTCTTCAGGTGACCTGATCACGTAAGCATGTTTACAATGTTTATGTAAAACACGACACATACAGATTACTCAGGGACTCATGCAACCCTCATGTAACCTCATCTCCTTCTAAAGTCTCTGGCTGGCATTTCAGAAATCTAATTTTAGTAATCAAGATAAAACATTTTGTAGCCACTCGCTCGAGTGGACATCATCAATAGTCAAGGCATGGCTTGGCTTGTGTGATTGCTAGACTGATATAATGTATTCTTGACACCTGTTGGGCAGGTTTCAGGGAGCTCTGGAGATGCACTGAGGAGATACAATAGAGCTAATCAGTGTTAGAGCCATGGGCGATATGACATCTCTAAACCTGTGATTGCTTTAATTAACAATGTAATTAGTCCTCGAGGAGTTAAATATAGCAAACTGCAAAGCCTTCCCTGTGGGACAGAATGCTCATCACTGTGGTCTGACTGCAACATCACCAAGATAATGTCAGATAGAGGGTACAGGAAGTTCAGGAGTAAAACCACACAAAATAGAATAATTGTAAAATTGACTGTGTCCTTAAAATACATTTAGTATGTATAAGCTGGAAGTAGAAGCCTGAGCATTGTCGTTCACTAGTTTACTCCAATTAGAGGAGGGGTGGTGGGGTTGGAAAGTAATAAAGGAAAATATATATTTTTTAAAGGATATGTATATATACATATGTACATGCATTTATATGTATGTATGTGTATATGTATGTATGTGTATCTATGTATATATATATATATATATATATATATATATATATATATATATATATATATATATATATTTGCGAGAGAAAAAACATATGGGGGATTAGAAGTGATGCAGACAATTACAGTCGTGGTCAAAAGTTTTGAGAATGACACAAGTATTGGTCTTCACAAAGTTTGCTGCTTCAGTGTTATGAGATATTTTTGTCAGATGTTACTATGGTATACTGAAGTATAATTACAAGCATTCCATAAGTGTCAAAGGCTTTTATTGACAATTACATTACGTTTATGCAAAGAGTCAATATTTGCAGTGTTGGCCCTTCTTTTTCAAGACCTCTGCAATCCGCTCTGGCTTGCTGTCAATAAACTTCTGGGCCACATCCTGACTGATGGCAGCCCATACTTGCATAATCAATGCTTGGAGTTTGTCAGAATTTGTGGGTTTTTGTTTGTCCACCCACCTCTTGAGGATTTACCACAAGTTCTCAATGGGATTAAGGTCTGGGGAGTTTCCTGGCCATGGACCCAAAATGTAGATGTTTTGTTCCCCAGAGCCACTTAATTATCACTTTTGCCTTATGGCAAGGTGCTCCATCATGCTGGAAAATGCATTGTTTGTCACCAAACTGTTCTTGGATAAATAATAAAATAAATAAATAATGGATGGTTGGGTTGGGAGAAGTTGCTCTCGGAGGATGTGTTAGTACCATTCTATATTCATGGCTGTGTTCTTAGGCAAAATTGTGAGTGAGCCCACTCCCTTGGCTGAGAAGCAACCCCACACATGAATGGTCTCAGGATGCTTTACTGTTGGCATGACACAGTACTGATGGTAGCGCTCACCTTGTCTTCTCCGGACAAGCTTTTTTTAGGTTGGAGTCATTAATTATCATTTATCAACGACTCCACAAATTTCTTGTTAACAAACTATAGTTTTGGCAAGTCGGTTAGGACATCTACTTTGTGAATGACACAAGCAATCTTTCCAACAATTGTTTACAGACAGATTATTTCACTGATAATTCACTCTATCACAATTCCAGTGGGTAAGAAGTTTACATACACTAAGTTGACTGTGCCTTTAAACAGCTTGGAAAATTCCAGAAAATTGTGTCATGGCCAGTGGCGGCTGGTGAAAAATATTCTCGGTGGGGCTGTGCCATACTTTTTTTTTCCTTTAACCATCGCGATATATTTTAACACAAACTGCAGGACAGCAGTGCTCAGTGAAACATTCAGTAATTATTTAATGCCAATATTAGAAAGTTGAGGCATTCTTACACAAAAACATATTACACAAACCCAAGCCTTTCATTTGCATTTAAAGTGAACTTTTCACCATTGGTAGTAAACAGGCAACGCAACAGGCATGCTGTCAGAACAGAGTGGAAAGTGGACAATAACATGAAATTATTATAAAGTTTATAGGAAATCTTACACTGTATAAAAGGATGTATAATATAGACATGGATATCAAGTGGATGAACTCAAACCTTTGACTGGAAGAATAGCATACAGTATTTTATGATCATACTAAATGTGACTAATTGTTAATGTGCTCCAGAACTGCAACAATTAATTGATACAAACAACATATATACAGTAATATTAGCAAAGACACTATTAAGACTTTCTAGAGTACCATATATAACTGGATTTTTTATGCTAAGGTCAACTATATACAAAGAAACATGCGGCCAGAGCTGCTCTGTGTGTGTGTGTCTGTCATCTTATTTGTACAGGAATTTTGCCCGTCTGTCCTTCTGAGTGGCAAACCTCTCAATGACCCTTTGATTAAAGTCAGGAATGTCCCTGACAAGTTTCTTCTCCATGGAGAGCATGGCCAGAGCGTTCAGGCGATCCTGTGTCATGCTGTTTCTCAGGAAGGTCTTGATCCTTTTCAGTGTAGAGAAGCACCTTTCTGACTCAGCAGTTGTCATGGGTGTGGTGATGAGGATCTTGAGGAGGCTGGCAGTCTCTGTGAAAGTGCTCTGAAGGTTGTTCTCCATGAAGAACTGGTACAGGGGCACTGCACCACTACAAGCCTTGAACTCACTGTTCTCATAGATGAGGGACAGTTCGGTTTTGAGCTTGGCCTTGTTCAACATGGGGTACGCCTCCACGGTTGTTTCAAGCGCTGTATCGGGGAACTTCACACTGTGTTGTGGGAACAACTCTCCGTGCAATAGTGTTGCGCTGATGAGGTGCTGGGTGAAGGAGAACCTCTCTTTGGCATGACTCAGGATGTTATCACATACCTGTAAAAGATACATCATCAGCTTTAATTTGCAATTAAGCTATTTTGATGCAAGTGATCCTGACTGACACATGCCTATGTCCAACTCAAGTATATGATTACCAAGGTGCTGATTGTTCAGGGTTTTGGCTACATACTACCAGGCCTGAAAATAGTTCTAGGGGGAAACACTGACAATTACATCACAACTTACTAATTAACTGATGTTATTACGTTTTAAAGCCTTTTTCTATTACATTTGTGAGAGGGATGCAACATCATTTTGTTCTGCTGTGCACTTAGCAATAAAGTTAATCTTCAATAACAACTAGGCCTCTTCTAGAAATTGACCTGGTGGACACCTGAATAATTATTACAAACTGTGTAGTACTTTCCTGCATTATTATCAACGTCTGATTGTGTCTTCTCTTTCCTTTTAAAATACTAAAACAAATATAATTGTGACGGCTCTATGATAATCACTCACTTTGATGACCAGACACATTTAGGCTTTTAAACTGTTGTAAGTGAACTATTCATCTTTCTAACAACATCTTTATCAGCCAATAGTAAATATAGTTATTTACCTGATTGTTAGCATGCTGTCTGTGAACCTCTGGACAAGTGCTTTAATGAAGACAGGGTCGATGTTCCTCTTCTGCAGCTGGCTGAAAAGCATGTCCACATTTGGCATGATCTTGTGGAACAGTGCCAGGAAAAAACAGAAAGCCTCGTCTTCGAGCATCCTCACAAAGCCCCCCGCCTCTCTGACAGTCGGGGCATCAAAGTTCCCAGAGTCTCTGATGGTCTGGAAACACGTTAGGAGGTCATCCCTGTACTCGTACACAGTGTTTACAGCGCGACTGTGGAAGTTCCACCGTGTTGTAGAGGCTCTGGGGAGTGAGTCTATGCGCAACCACTTCGTCAAGCACGGTGGTTCGCTTGGGAGACCTGGAGAAGAAAGCAGAAAATCCTGCAAGGTCGGAAAAGAAAGTGCCGATCCTGGGGATGCGTGAAGTAGCCTGCTGCATGATGAGGTTCAGCTGATGTGCATAGCAGTGGACGTAGTGCGCATTTTCGTACACATCCACTATTTTACGCTGCACTCCGCCGGTGGCTCCCCTCATCACACTTGCTCTGTCGTAAGCCTGGGCAATAAGTTTGGCCTTTTGTCCATGTGAGAGTATGGTGCTGAGCCTCTCCAGCAGCGCTGTAGCGATGGTGTCGGCGGTTGCGTTCTCGATCAAAATGAACTCGAAAAAACGCTCTTGGACGTTACTTTTAGCATCGATGTAGCGTATCACAAGCACCAACTGGCAGTGGGTGGAAACGTCAGTCGTCTCGTCAGCTTGAATGGCGATAAAATCAGCACTCTTTACTTCCTCCAGGATGTAATCCTTAAGCACTGACAGCATACAGTCCAACAGCTCGTTCTGTATCGTCTTTGACGTGCCCTTAAAAACGGTAGCTGTCTTCAGGTGCTCCTCCAGCACACTGTCGAGGGAGGCAACAAAATCCACTAAGCCCCGGAAAATGCCGGGGTTGTCCGAGGAGTCAGTCTCCTCGTGCCCACGCAAGGCCAACTCAAAAGCCCCACAGAACTTCACACAATCGATAATTTTGGATAGAATGTGCCTGTTTTTATCCACCTCCTCATTGTGTTTCCTCACCGCAATCCTGTGGCCGTCATCCAGCTGCGTAGCAATGTTCACCCTTCCTAATACAGCTAGCTTTACAGAGTTGTCCATGTGTGCCCTGGTGTTCTCATGTTTCTTTACCTTCTCTGACAGGTGCTTCATATCCCTCACTCCGGTACCTGTCCATGCTGAATCTGACCCCGTCGTTTTAAAAAGCAAGCACGGAAAGCAAAATAAAGCATTAGCATCAGTGCACCCAGCTAGCCAAGCCTTCCTGGTGTACCAGCTACGGGAGAAGCCGCGCATATACTGCTTCCCTTTCTCGCTAGCCTGCTGTCTGATTGAGAGGTCAGGTTGATCTGGGCCCAGCTCTTTCACCCGAACTTTCTCTGACAAAGTTCTCCTCTCAAACGGATCTTGGAGGAGAGATTTCACCGAGTTAGGGTTGGGTCTTGGAGGAGTAACGTTTGCGCTCGCCATTGTCGTCTAGTAAAAATGGCGCCACTGGAGCCCGGTCCTTATTTTATCAGGGGCGAGCTTGGGGCGATAAAATAATCGCCCTCCTTGGATTCGAATTAAAATCGCTGATTAGCTACATTTTATGTCATACATTCATATCTTGAATTAGCAATTGGCTTAACTGCTACGTAGACCCGCCTCCTCGGGGCACTTTCTGTATCGCCCAGAGCTGACGAGGCGTTTGACAGGCAGAGGAAAGGTTGCGAATATGATTTTCTATCATATCTTACACATATTACTGTGTGCATTCCATATTTCAAACACACAAATATTGACATACTGATGTTTTTATTATTATTATTATTATTATTATTATTTTTTTTATTTTTTTTTTAATAATTTTATTTAAGGGGGCGGCGCCCTAGCGCCCTCTATCGGCCAGCCGCCACTGGTCATGGCTTTAGAAGCTTCTGATAGGCTTATTAACATAATTTTAGTCAATTGGAGGTGTACCTGTGGATGTATTTCAAGGCCTACCATCAAACTCAGTGCCTCTTTGCTTGACATCATGGGAAAATCAAAAGAAATCAGCCAAGACCTGTCTGCCAAGTCTGCTAAATATTATATTATTATTATTATTATACTGCTCAGGAAGGAGACAGCGTTCTGTCTACTAGAGATGAACGTACCTTGGTGCGAAAAGTGCAAATCAATCCCAGAACAACAGCAAAGGACCTTGTGAA
The DNA here is from genome assembly GCA_031479575.1 of Coregonus ussuriensis. NCBI lineage: Eukaryota > Metazoa > Chordata > Actinopteri > Salmoniformes > Salmonidae > Coregonus > Coregonus ussuriensis. The sequence continues at coordinate 48,097,789 of CM062495.1, read as the reverse complement.
GATGCTGGAGGAAACAGGTACAAAGGTATCTATATTCACAGTAAAACGAGTCCTATATCGACATAACCTGAAAGGCCGCTCAGCAAGGAAGAAGCCACTGCTCCAAAACCGCCATTAAAAAGCCAGACTACGGTTTGCAACTCCACTTGGGGACAAAGATCGTACTTTTTGGAGAAATGTCCTCTGGTCTGATGAAACAAAAAAAGAATGTTTGGCCATAATGACCATCGTTAGGTTTGGAGGAAAAAGGGGGTACTTGCAAGCCGAAGAACACCATCCCAACCATGAAGCACGGAGGTGGCAGCATCATGCTGTGGGGGTGCTTTGCTGCAGGAGGGACTGGTGAATTTCAGAAAATAGATGGCATCATGAGGAAGGAAAATTATGTGAATATATTAAAACAACATCTCAAGACATCAGTCAGGAAGTTAAAGCTTGGTCGCAAATGGGTCTTCCAAATGGACAATGACCCCAAACATACTTCCAAAGTTGTGGCAAAATGGCTTAAGGACAACAAAGTCAAGGTATTGGAGTGGCCATCACAAAGCCCTGACCTCAATCCTATAGAACATTTGTGGGCAGAACTGAAAAAGAGTGTGCGAGCAAGGAGGACTACAAACCTGACTCAGTTACACCAGCTCTGTCAGGAGGAATGAGCCAAAATTCACCCGACTTATTGTGGGAAGCTTGTTGAAGGCTACCCGAAACATTTGACGCAAGTTAAACAATTTAAAGGCAATGCTATCAAATACTAATTCAGTGTATATAAACTTCTGAACCACTGGGAATGTGATAAAATAAATAAAAGCTGAAATAAATCATGCTCTCTACTATTATTCTGACATTTCATATTCTTAAAATAAAGTGGTGATCCTAACTGACCTAAAACAGGGAATTTTTACTAGGATTAAATGTCAGGAATTGTGAAAAACTGAGTTTAAATGTATTTGGCTAAGGTGTATGTAAACTTCCGACTTCAACTGTATATGGGCAGAGAGCTTAAATTAATGTTAATATAAATGCACTGTCCAATTTACAGTAGCTATTACAGTGAAAACAACAACAAAACACTTTTATCAAGGCAACTGGTTTGATATATTCACCTCTGAAGGTAAATAATGTACTTATATTCAGTAATTTTGCTCTGATTTGTCATCCTAAGGGTCCCAGAGATAAAATGTAGCATCTAGACATGTGAAAGTTAGTGTATAAGCTAATGATCCATCATGTATGACATTCCTGGGAGTGTGTAAACTTACATTTTGTATTACCATATCATTGCTGCATGTTCTCTATAGTTATGTACTTGTAAATGTATCAATTGACCAATTCGGCACATTTGGGAAGACTACATACAAAATATTCCAGTATTGCAATACTTCACTGGATCAATCTGAAACTTTGCACACACACACTGCTGCCATCTAGTGGCCAACATTTAAATTGCTTTTAAACTGCAATATTATATTGTGGCCTTTATCTTGCATTACAAAGATGATATAAAAACACACACAAAAAAAACTGCATGTTTCTTTGTTTGTGTTATCTTTTACCAGATCTAATGTGTTATATTCTCGTACACTATTTTAACATTTCCAAACTTCAAAGTGTTTCCTTTCAAATGGTATCAAGAATATGCATATCCTTGCTTCAGGTCCTGAGCTACAGGCAGTTAGATTTGGGTATGTCATTTTATGCTAAAATTGAAAAAAAGGGTCCGATCTTTAAGAGTTTTTATTGCCATGAGCCACTGTCATGTTTGTTTTGCAGAGAAAGGCAGTAAGGAATGCGAGCCTGCCATGTGATGCGTGAGTTAAGTGAATCAGGTTTCAATTGTAATAAATAAACGTGGTCAAGCAGTAAATGTGAAGCCTGAGGACGGAATGGGGCAATAATGTGACCTTCCTCAGGGCATTCTGGGTAGTCGGGTATGACATGTGACAGGGCGACTCTAACATCCGTAACACCCGCACACACACACGAGCGTACAAACAAATACAGACATGCACATGCGCGAGCACACGCATGCACACACACACACACACTCTCTGGACTAGCACGGTCCCGCCCTGCCATGGGAGTGACAGTATGAAAGGCTTCCAACTATGCATCATAGTCATTACTGTCAAACTGACGCACTGGGGAGGGCTGATACACACACAAACATTACAGTCACACAGGGACTGAACGGGGGAGGGCTGAGGCACACACAAACATTACAGTCACACAGGGACTGAACGGGGGAGGGCTGAGACACACACAAACATTACAGTCACACAGGGACTGAACGGGGGAGGGCTGAGACACACACAAACATTACAGTCACACAGGGACTGAACGGGGGAGGGCTGAGACACACACAAACATTACAGTCACACAGGGACTGAACGGGGGAGGGCTGAGACACACACAAACATTACAGTCACACAGGGACTGAACGGGGGAGGGCTGAGACACACACAAACATTACAGTCACACAGGGACTGAACGGGGGGAGGGCTGAGACACACACAAACATTACAGTCACACAGGGACTGAACGGGGGGAGGGCTGAGACACACACAAACATTACAGTCACACAGGGACTGAACGGGGGAGGGGCTGAGACACACACAAACATTACAGCTCTCACAGGGACTGAACGGGGGAGGGCTGAGACACACACAAACATTACAGTCACACAGGGGACTGAACGGGGGGAGGGCTGAGACACACACAATACATTACAGTCACACAGGGACTGAACGGGGGGAGGGCTGAGACACACACAGACATTACAGTCACACAGGGACTGAACGGGGGAGGGCTGAGACACAAAATACAGTCACAAAGGGACTGAACGGGGGGAGGGCTGAGACACAAAATACAGTCACACAGGGACTGAACGGGGGGAGGGCTGAGACACACACAAACATTACAGTCACACAGGGACTGAACGGGGGAGGGCTGAGACACACACAAACATTACAGTCACACAGGGACTGAACGGGGGGAGGGCTGAGACACACACAAACATTACAGTCACACAGGGACTGAACGGGGGAGGGCTGAGACACACACAGACATTACAGTCACACAGGGACTGAACGGGGGGAGGGCTGAGACACACACAAACATTACAGTCACACAGAGACTGAACGGGGGAGGGCTGAGACACACACAAACATTACAGTCACACAGAGAAACGGGGGGGGGGACTGAACGGGG
>CM062495.1:48084511-48089511 GCA_031479575.1 Coregonus ussuriensis | reverse complement strand
ACCACACTGCCAGGTCTCTGACCCCCTCCCTATAGGCTGTCTCGTCGTCGTCGGTGACCAGGCCTACCACCGTCGTGTCGTCAGCAAACGTAATGATGGTGTTGGAGTCGTGCACGACAACACAGTTGTGGGTGAACAGGGAATAAAGGAGGGGCCCCCATGTTGAGGGTCAGTGTGGCAGATGTGTTGTTACCTACCCTCACCACCTGGGGGCATCCCGTCAGGAAGTCCAAGATCCTTAGCTTAGTGATGAGTTTGGAGGGCACTATGGTGTTGAACGTTGACCTGTAGCCAATGAACAACATTCTCACTTAGGTGTTCCTCTTGTCCAGGTGGGAAAGGCCAGTGTGGAGTGCAATAGAGATTGTGTCATCTGTGGATCTAATGCGAATTGGAGTGGGTCCAGGGTGTCCGGGATGATGGTGTTGATGTGAGCCATGACCAGCCTTTCAAAGCATTCCATGGCTACAGATGTGAGTGCTGCGGGGTGACAGTCATTTAGACAGGTTACCTTAGCATTCTTGGGCATAGGGACTATGGTGGTCTGCTTGAAACATTTAGGTATTACAGACTGTGTCAGCGCATGCTCTGAGTACGATTCCTGGTAATCTGTCTGGCCCTGCGGCCTTGTGAATGTTAATCTGTTTAAAGGTCTTACTCACATTGGCTACGGAGAGTGTGATCACACAGTCATCCAGAACAGCTGGTGCTCTCATGCATAGTTCAGTGTTACTAGCCTTGAAGCAAACATAGAAGGTATTTAGCTCATCTGGTAGATTCACGTCACTGGAAACCTCGCGGCTGGGTTTCCCTTGCAAGCCCTGCCACATCTGACAAGGGTCAGAGCCGGTGTAGTAGGATTCGATCTTGGTCCTGTATTGATGCTTTGCCTGTTTAATGGTTCATCGGAGGGTGCAGCGGGATTTCTTATAAGCGCCCGGATCAGTCTCCCGCGTCAGCTCTAGCCTTTAGCTCAGTGCGGTTGTTTCCTGTAATCCATGGATTCTGGTTGGGATATGTACGTACGGTCTCTGTGGCGACGACGTCGTCAATGGACTTATTAATGAAGCCAGTGCCATCGGATAAATCCAGGAACATATTCCAGTCTGCTAGCGAAACAGTCCTGTCGCTTAGCATTCGCTTTATCGGACCACTTCCGTATTGAGGGCATCACTGGTACTTCCTGTTTGAGTTTTTGCTTGTAAATCAGGAGGATAGAGTTGTGGTCAGATTTGCCAAATGGAAGGCGAAGGGAGAGCTTTTTATGTGTCTCTGGGTGTGGAGTAAAGGTGATCCAGAGTATTATCCAGTCTCCGGCGTAGTCTTGTCAGGTATCCCCCACACCGTTTTCTCCTTTCTCCTAATCAATATGTCTTTCGCCTCAGACTCATTGAAGTAGAAGTCCTTGTCCAAGTTGAGGTTACTGATAGCTGTTCTGAAGCTCTTTTCGGTCATTGGAAACGTTGTGTACAAAAAAATGTTAGGATCAGCGCAAAGATAATCACAAAATATCTCAGTTGGTCAGGAGACCGTAAAACATCCGCTATTCACTCCAGTGCCATTCAGATGAGAGTGTGTGTTAGTGTGTGTTAGTGTGTGTTAGTGTGTGTTAGTGTGTGTTAGTGTGTGTGTATTGCAGGTTAAAAGAAAACTAGAGTCGAATGACACACCCGTGCGTCAAACAGTGACATCGTCTTGAACATTGAATAGCTCCCTGTGTGTTTATGCTAGAGTCGGACTGTTTGCTGTAGTGGCTGCAGCTCAATCCCCTCTTTCCGGTGTTATAATAGTTTGTGCCTATTCAATAACATGTGGCTTGTGAAAGCTGCCTTTTTCTGAGAGGATCCGGACAAGATAATCGTCTATAAAACCCAAACCCTGTCAGCTACACACTAATATGTCACCAATGTGGAAAGACTCTCACGACACGAAGGTTCTGCTCTACGACGCACATCAGCTTCAGAGGAAACCCAGTACAGGGCTGTAAAAATGGTATAAAGTGCACAGTGGTCAAATAAGTTTCCTCATATCTCCAAGATATGCAGTAGGACAGACACTTCAAAAACCTTATTCCTTCTGATGTATTATTTCACTGTCTGGTTTTCCATTTATAAATGTGTTATTCAATGTTTCTATGGGCTAGAGTCATTAATGAATGTGTTATTCAATGTTTCTATGGGCTATAGTCATTTATGAATGTGTTATTCAATGTTTCTATGGGCTATAGTCATTTATGAATGTGTTATTCAATGTTTCTATGGGCTATAGTCATTTATGAATGTGTTATTCAATGTTTCTATGGGCTATAGTCATTTATGAATGTGTTATTCAATGTTTCTATGGGCTATAGCCATTTATGAATGTGTTATTCAATGTTTCTGTGGGCTATAGTCATTTATGAATGTGTTATTCAATGTTTCTATGGGCTATAGTCATTTATTAGTGTTATTCAATGTTTCTATGGGCTATAGTTATTTATTAGTGTTATTCAATATTTCTATGGGCTATAGGTGTTTTTTTTATTCCTGCAGGGGTCCTATAGTTCAATATGAAATGGCTAAATCAAATATTTTATGACCATCTTAAAAAATGCCATATGGTAGCTTAGTAGATTTAAGGGCTTAGACCTACAGGTTCTTTTTAAATCTGTCCCTGGGGGCGGAAGACGCAGGCTTCAGACTTCTTTTTAGCCTCAGAGGACTTCCTGAGAGTGCTGATGCACTCGGGTCACATGGTCCCCACAGGTAAATAAACAGGCCCCCCCCCACACACACACACACACACACACAGACTTTCACACACACACACACACACACACACACACACACACACACACACACACACACACACACACACACACACACACACACACACACACACACACACACACACACACACGCACACACACACACTTTAACACAGAAACACACACACAGTCACATACACAGAAGGAGAGGTGTGCTGCAGTAGGGAACCAACAGCTACGTTGTTCAAGACGATGCCTATGTATTCCTGAAAGTGTGTTTTGTTTGTTCCTGGGGGCGGTGGAGGTTCTGTCACTAGCAGCTCCTCTGAGGTCATGTTGGTGTCTAACTAGCAAACTGTCTCCCAGTCCCTCTGATCTATTTTTGTTTTCCTTTCAGCTACCTCTTAAATCCTCGAACAAAACCAGGACAATATAGGAACGCATCTTCTCTTTAACTCCGTTTCCTACTCTTCCTATACCCCTTCACTGCTGAAAACTCTTCCTATACCTCTTCACTGCTGAAAACTCTTCCTATACCTCTTCAATGCTGAAAACTCTTCCTATACCTCTTCACTGCTGAAAACTCTTCCTATACCCCTTCACTGCTGAAAACTCTTCCTATACCCCTTCACTGCTGAAAACTCTTCCTATACCTCTTCACTGCTGAAAACTCTTCCTATACCCCTTCACTGCTGAAAACTCTTCCTATACCCCTTCACTGCTGAAAACTCTTCCTATACCTCTTCACTGCTGAAAACTCTTCCTATACCTCTTCAATGCTGAAAACTCTTCCTATACCTCTTCACTGCTGAAAACTCTTCCTATACCTCTTCACTGCTGAAAACTCTTCCTATACCCCTTCACTGCTGAAAACTCTTCCTATACCTCTTCACTGCTGAAAACTCTTCCTATACCTCTTCACTGCTGAAAACTCTTCCTATACCCCTTCAATGCTGAAAACTCTTCCTATACCCCTTCAATGCTGAAAACTCTTCCTATACCTCTTCAATGCTGAAAACTCTTTCTTATATTCCATAAGTGTGGCCCTGGTGGATTCCATAATGTATGATAATAAGGAACAACTCTTCTCCCTGTTGTGGAGTGTTTAGAGTGGGCGGAGGCATACTGTGGAGTGTTTAGAGAAGGCGGGGGCGTACTGTGGAGTGTTTAGAGAAGGCGGGGGCATACTGTGGAGTGTTTAGAGAAGGCGAGGGCATACTGTGGAGTGTTTAGAGAAGGCGAGGGCATACTGTGGAGTGTTTAGAGAAGGCGAGGGCATACTGTGGAGTGTTTAGAGAAGGCGAGGGCATACTGTGGAGTGTTTAGAGAAGGCCAGTGCGTACTGTGGAGTGTTTAGAGAAGGCGGGGGCATACTGTGGAGTGTTTAGAGAAGGTGGGGGCGTACTGTGGAGTGTTTAGAGAAGGCGGGCGTACTGTGGAGTGTTTAGAGAAGGCGGGGGCATACTGTGGAGAGTTTAGTTAGAGTTTAACGTAGACGGAGGTGTACTGTGGAGCGTTTAACGTGGAATGAGGTGTACTGTGGAGCGTTTAACGTGGAATGAGGTGTACTGTGGAGCGTTTAACGTGGAATGAGGTGTACTGTGGAGCGTTTAACATGGAATGAGGTGTACTGTGGAGCGTTTAACGTGGAATGAGGTGTACTGTGGAGCGTTTAACATGGAATGAGGTGTACTGTGGAGCGTTTAACGTGGAATGAGGTGTACTGTGGAGCGTTTAACGTGGAATGAGGTGTACTGTGGAGCGTTTAACATGGAATGAGGTGTACTGTGGAGCGTTTAACGTGGACGGAGGTGTACTGTGGAGCGTTTAACGTGGAATGAGGTGTACTGTGGAGAGTTTAACGTGGACGGAGGTGTACTGTGGAGCGTTTAACGTGGAATGAGGTGTACTGTGGAGCGTTTAACGTGGAATGAGGTGTACTGTGGAGCGTTTAACGTGGAATGAGGTGTACTGTGGAGTGTTTAATGTGGAATGAGGTGTACTGTGGAGCGTTTAACGTGGAATGAGGTGTACTGTGGAGCGTTTAACATGGAATGAGGTGTACTGTGGAGCGTTTAACGTGGAATGAGGTGTACTGTGGAGCGTTTAACGTGGAATGAGGTGTACTGTGGAGCGTTTAACGTGGAATGAGGTGTACTGTGGAGCGTTTAACGTGGAATGAGGTGTACTGTGGAGCGTTTAACGTGGAATGAGGTGTACTGTGGAGCGTTTAACGTGGAATGAGGTGTACTGT
>CM062495.1:48012011-48079511 GCA_031479575.1 Coregonus ussuriensis | reverse complement strand
AACGTGCTTTTTTTTTTTTTTAGAATACTCTGTTCTATTCTAGACAATAACACATATAAAACCGCAGTAGCTAAAAAATAATTTCTGAAATTCAGAAGCTATATTTTCTTTCTTCTACCTTGGGCCTTTTAGTCCGAAGAATCCCAGGATTCCTCTGAGCTATCTACTAATAACAGCACTCTGATGGCTAAATCTCTTGTGTAGGTATTTATTTCAACCGAGGTGGTAGTCCCTGTCCGTAAACAGAACACACAACTCAGTGTGTCAGTGCACCGCTCACTGAGTCGTCTGAAAGGTGACATTTCTCTAAAGTCTTACATTATAGCTTTACGTGCTGCACACCCTTGTCTGTGTCTGCTCATTTAAACAACACCGCTCCTTTAACAGCTGAGCCTGGGATTAACATCAGCAGGCTGTAAAATGCAAATGCATACACACATGGTCATGCACACACACACACTCACACACACACACACACACACACACACTCACACACACACTCACACACACACACACACACACTCACTCACACACTCACACACTCACACACACACACACACACACACACACTCACACACAGCCAGGGTCAGAGAAGGAGAGAGGAGGAGGGGTGGGTTACGTGGGTTGCCCTCCCTCCCCACACCTGGTTAGGTAGAGACACACCTACCTTCCCTTTCACCTGCTGCATCTACAAAGTGTCTGAGCAAATACTTTACTCAACCTCTTGGCCCCATCTCATTAGTCTGCCACACAAACACATAAATAGACACACACACAATCCTTTACATTCTTCAGAAACACATAAAAAAAATTTTAAACATTTTTTGTCATTTAGCAGACGCTCTTATCCAGAGCGACTTACAGGAGCAATTAGGGTTAAGTGCCTTGCTCAAGGGCACATCGACAGATTTTTCACCTAGTCGGCTCGGGGATTAGAACCAGCGACCTTTCGGTTACTGGCACAACGCTCTTACCCACTACATACATTCACATGCATCTCTCTCTCTCTCTCTCTCTCTCTCTCTCTCTCTCTCTCTCTCTCTCTCTCTCTCTCTCTCTCTCTCTCTCTCTCTCTCTCTCTCTCTCTCTCTCTCTCTCTCTCTCTCTCTCTCTCTCTCTCTCTCTCTCTCTCTCTCAATTCAATTTCTCTCTCTCTTTCACACAACAAACACACATGGTACCCCAGCCAGCTTTACAAGGGCCTGTAAACTGTGGTTGTTCTCTCTTTGTTATTCATGGTTTCAACCACAAACAGTAACAGTAACTGGGCTGGTGTTTAGACAGATGTGTCCCCAACAGAGCCAGCGGTGGGCACCAAGCCTGCTTCTTGTGAACCCTGAACCCAGAACCCAGGGTCAACCACCGTCTGATGTCACATGACACAGGCCCCACACAGATACGTGCTGGTATCTTGGAGGTATTCTGGTATCACCTGGGAAAACCCTTTAGGTTACTGAACATTCTACACCCCCTCCACGTCCACTGTTAGCCCCCTTACCTCTACAACGAGTCTAATCCCACTAGTGTTGCACGGTATACTGAAACTTCACAACTTTTTCGATACAAAAATAAAAAAATGTGTGAAGAGCAAAGTGTCTGCTCCACATACTCATTCATTTCTATATCCGTCTGGCAGCATTGTTAGCATTGTTAGCATTGTTAGCATTGTTAGCGTTGTTAGCATTGTTAGCATTGCTAGCATTGTTAGCATTGTTAGCATTGTTAGCATTGTTAGCTCCACTCATGCTGCACAGAAGTTAACGCACTTGAATAATGCAACACGGCATGTAAAAATGTTGAAACTGTTCATTATTATTCACAAAACAATGTCCATACAGGCTAGAACACTTTTACAATGCAAGACGATACCGGTAGCTTCTACCTTTATTTGTAGGCTAACTTTCCTTGCTAGCTTACAGCTGAATTCACTATAATTTGTTTGTGATAATATGCTAACCGTAACACAAAATTTGGCTGATTTCAAAGCTGATCGTCACCAAAAACATTATTGATTCACTTCTTCATCTCCCTGACCTCCCATCTGGTTTCCACTAGATTTCATAGCCACAAAGTCAGATTCCACAGCCACTGTCTGCCTCACAACTGACGTCATTACTTTCTTAAAGAGACAACGCACATTTTTATAAAAGAAGCATTGCTTATTCTATGCAAATGTTGTTAATCACTACAATAAAATAATATTGCCAATAAAATCAGTCCTAAATGGAAGGGATTATTTGTCATCTGTAGCCACATGATATCAGCAAAAACAAGCTGAATAACTCAATGCATGCACACACTCCTATTGAATAATATCCATTCACATGTATTGTGAACAGACCTAGGCTACATCTTGATTTACCCAGTTTATCAATTGAGATTTACCATTCACATAAATGGATATCATTATATTGTTTTGTAGTTAGATTGGTAAAAAGAAAAATATGAAATTGATTGTATGACTGGCCCAGATACGTGCTGGTATCTTGGAGGTATTCTGGTATCCCCTAACATTCTGGTATCTAGTCCCGTGTAGCTCAGTTGGTAGAGCATGGCGTTTGCAACGCCAGGGTTGTGGGTTCGTTTCCCATGGGGGACCAGTATGAAAAATAAAATGTATGCACTCACTAACTTTAAGTCGCTCTGGATAAGAGGGTCTGCTAAATGACTGTATAATTGATTATTTAATTCATACATGGCTATCTCTAAACAAATTAAATAAAAATGTTCAGATGTAATGATATTGAACTCCAAAGATGCCCAACAATTGAACAGAGCAGTAGCTGAGTTTATATGTCTGGATCAAGTGACTTTCGCTAATACGGCTTCTTTCTTTTTTGGTTATATCGTTGTGGTATCGTTTTGGAATCGAGTATCGTGATAGTATCGAGTATCATGATTGTATCGAGTATAGTGATGGTATCGAGTATCGTGATGCTAAACGTGGTATCGGTATGGACGTTAAAATTCTGGCATTGTGACAACACTAATTTTCACAGCACAGTACAATTAGTTGGACATTTTTGTGTACATTTTATTTATAGTTTCCTATTAGTTTCCTATTTTCTTCTCATGGATCACGTGTCTCTCTGCTCTCAGCTCCTCTCCACTGTGACACATCCGTCCCTATGACTACAGCTTCACACACACACACACACACACACACACACACACGGTCTGCCCAACTGTCACATGGAAAGCCTCTGCATGAGGGTGACAGACCAGCAGAACCTTGTCTCTCTCAGACACACTCTCACACTCACACACACACACTCTCACTCTAACTCTCACACACACTCTCACACTCACACACACTCTCACACTCACACACACACTCACACACACACACACACTCTAACTCTCACACACACACACACACACTCTAACTCTCACACACACTCTCACACTCACACACACACTCACACACACACACTCTCACTCTAACTCTCACACACACTCTCACTCTAACTCTCACACACACTCACACACTCACACACACACACCCTCACTCACACACACACACTCTCACTCACACTCTCACACACACTCTCACACTCACACACACTTCCCTTCTCCAAACCCTCTAATGGCCACTTCACGCTTTACAATGGGACGTCCTTCTCCTACCATCCATTCCCTACCTTACAGTTTTTTTCAATTGTTTAAGCACAATTTTGAAAACAGGGCCCGGTTTGTCAAAACACTACACACAATTAGCACAACCCTACACCAAAGTAGCACAACACTTCAGATCATTTGCAAAATGGAACACTTTTGTCAAAACTATACACGACTTCATAAAAACAATATTTTGTTACCATACGAAACACACACATTTCATATTGAACCAGTTACACACTGCTGTTGCTAACCTAAAACACATTTAGCAAGTCTAATTCTCAGTGATTAGAGTACTGTAAATGAAGTACACAGAGAAAGTGCAACTATACAAACACTACACAAGACCAATGCTGCAGACTGAGGAAAATATCATTTATTTCTCTCCATATACCCAAATCAGTCAACATGGAGAATCACAACAAAACATGTCCCAGTTTTCATGCTACTACAGTAGTGTGCATAACACTGTTAGCTCAGCAAACAACAGACACACGTAAAATACTGTATCCAGTACAGGTTACAATTACAGTAAATAACAACAACAACAAACATAAAAAATCATCTGAAAAAAACTGACAATATTGTACAGAAAATACTACAGTAAACATACGATACATTATATCTTCGCCTAGCTGGATCTGGCCAGAGAATTTCATCAACATCACAAGCAAAATCCTCATTAGCAAGACAACGCGGGAAGAACCGTCTTTAATGTCGAATCCATCCTTGCACAGCTGCGGCGTCGACTTGGTCACAGGCGTCCTCCATGGCCTGAATGAGGGGTACCTGAGCCTGGGGCTGGAGATCGTAAACCTTCCACCGCCATGCAGAGAATAACTATTCGATAGGGTTTAGAAATGGAGAGTATGGTGGAAGGTATAGTACTGTCAACTGTGGATGGTGTTGAAACCAGTTCTGGACCAAAGCAGAGCGTTGGAATGACACATTGTCCCAGATGACAGTGTATTGCATCTGGTGCATTTCATTACCTGCTGTGACGACGTGGTGCAATCGGTCCAAAAATGCGAGAATGTGAGGTGTGTTGTAAGGGCCCATTTTGGCATGACGGAGGAGAACCCCATGCTGTGAAATGGCAGCGCAAAGGGTGATGTGACCCCCACGTTGCCCTGGGACATTGATTATAGCACTGTGGCCAATTATATTTCTCCCTCCTTCTTGCTTTTGTGAGGTTGAACCCTGCCTCATCAATATATATGAATTCATGCAGGATTTCCTCAGCATCCATCTGCAAAACTCTCTGAAATACAGTGAAAGACAAGATTGTGTAGTTCAGGATAGGTCTAGTATACAGTCAATGTAAAATAGTAATGTGTGCAGTATACAACATCACAGTGCTAAAGTGAACAATACAAACCTCCACATACTCGTGCCGCAGCCGTTTGACCCCTCTCTGAATTCCGCTCAAAAGGCACTCGATAAAGTTGTTTCATTTGAACCTGATGTCTTTTCAGGATGCGTGCCAGTGTTGACTCAGAGACCTGATGGACATTATTGAAAATGGCATGGTCACCGATAATGTTGGCTTGTAGTCCTCTGTAGCTCAGCTGGTAGAGCACGGCGCTTGTAACGCCAAGGTAGTGGGTTCAATCCCCGGGACCACCCATACACAAAAATTTATGCACGCATGACTATAAGTCGCTTTGGATAAAAGCGTCTGCTAAATGGCATATTATTATTATTATTATTAGTTATCTGAGCCTGATAGCATTATTGGCCAAAACCATGTTTATTATCTCTCTCTCTTGTTCTTGCGTGAATATGGGCCCCCTTCCTCCTTGTCGTTCCCGACCCTCAATCCTATGTAGAGAATAATACATGTAACTTACTGTACAATGTCACAGGAAGGGGTATCACAAGTGCTGATATGGTGCATACAATAAGCGGCTGATTACTGTAACTGTAGACAGATCTTCTTTTACCTGTTTTCCTGTCGAAAAGTCCTTATGACAGATGCCACTGTATATCTGCTAAGATTTGGCTGAACTCTCAGTCCAACCTCCCTCAGCGTTAATCCGTGGTTCACAACATGGTCCACTAGTGTTGCACGAATGTCATTTGATAAGTTTGGTCCTCTTCTTCTTTGTGCACATTCTCCTCCTGCTTCAGGTCTTCCTCGACCTCTTCCTCTACCTCCTCCTCTTCCTCTACCTCCTTCTCCTCCTTTGTGTACTCCTCCTCTCACCCTCACTCTTCTTCTGACTCCTTCCATTTTTGGTTGAAGGCAGGTGAACCTACCTGCTGCATTTTTATAGTGCTTAAACCTGATTGGTGTGTCTACAATTTAGCAATCATGTGTTTGTGCACCTGATGGCTTTGTTTAACAGATTTGCTCATAGGTGTGGTAATTTGACAGTCAGTGCTTTGGAATTGCAAGGAAGTGACATCATGATATACTTCTGTGTCTGATGTATACAAGTGTGTTTAGTGTTTTGCAAATCGCTGTGTGTAATGTTTTGCAAATAGTGTGAATTACAGTTGTGCAAATCTAGCCTTGTGTTTTGCTCCTTGAGTGTAAGGTTTTTGCTAATTGTGGGAAAAGTTTAATTTTAGTGTGTAAGCAATCATAAAAAACTGTAAACCCCCTAACGCACACCCTTTCCCTCCACACACACACAGACACAAACACACACACACACACACACACACACACTCACATACTGTCAAACACTCCACCACCCCAGGGACCACCATACACAATAAAAGCATATTATGATTATTAATACCCGCGGTTTGAGAGAGAAAGTGTCAGGCACACAAACAAACACAGGAGCAAGCTTAGTTTGTACAGCGGCCATACAAAAACCTTCTCCCTCAAGTGTTTCTTTCTTTGTAAAGGAGGGGTGAAAGTTCAACCTTGGGGGAGGGGGGGGGGGGGGGGGGGCGGGGGGGCGGGGTTGGGGTCAGTGCCATCAATTTGGCCTTGTGACACAGGGGACCCCCGGAGAAGCAGAGTGACCTCTCTGTCACTGTGGACTCCTGTCACAGGGCCACTGGTTATAGAGTTCGCAATCCCGAATGGCACCCTATTCCCTATACAGTGCACTATTGGCCCTGGTCAAAAGGAGTGCACTACATAAGGAATATGGTGCCATTTGGGACGCGCAGCCTAACAGTGTTTAGTGATGGGCTGAGAAGAGACGTATCGGCTCACCCCAGCTAACCCAGGCAGCTCTTTCCCATTCAGCTAACTCCTGTCAGTCAATATCTTCCCCCCCATTCACAGAGAGGTAGAGCCAGTTGATCAGGTCCCTGTCCACTGGCTCTATGGGGATTGACATGTTGTTTAGTTCTACTATTGATAAGGGACAGAGCCCGGAGTGTCTCTTGAGTCCTTTTTAATCAACTACCTCATTTCTAAACTGAGCGGATCTGAAGTGTGTGTGTGTGTGTGTGTGTGTGTGTGTCTGTGTCAGTGTCTGTGTGTGTGTATGTGTGTGTGTGTGTCTGTGTGTGTCTGTGTGTGTGTCTGTGTGTGTGTGTGAGTGTCTGTGTCTGTGTCTATGTGTGTGATTGTATGTGTGTGTGTGCGTGTGCGTGTGTGTGTGTGTCTGTGTGTGTCTGTGTGTGTGTCTGTGTGTGTGTGTGAGTGTCTGTGTCTGTGTCTATGTGTGTGATTGTATGTGTGTGTGTGCGTGTGCGTGTGTGTGTGTGTGTGTGTGTGTCTGTGTGTGTGTGTGTGTGTGTCTGTGTGTGTGTGTGAGTGTCTGTGTGTGTGTGTGTGTGTGTCGATGTGTCTATGTGTGTGTGTCTGTGTGTGTGGATTGACATGTTGTTTAGTTCTACTATTGATAAGGGACAGAGCCCGGAGTGTCTCTTGAGTCCTTTTTAATCAACTACCTCATTTCTAAACTGAGCGGATCTGAAGTGTGTGTGTGTGTGTGTGTGTGTGTGTCTGTGTCAGTGTCTGTGTGTGTGTATGTGTGTGTGTGTGTCTGTGTGTGTCTGTGTGTGTGTCTGTGTGTGTGTGTGAGTGTCTGTGTCTGTGTCTATGTGTGTGATTGTATGTGTGTGTGTGCGTGTGCGTGTGTGTGTGTGTGTGTGTGTGTGTCTGTGTGTGTGTGTGAGTGTCTGTGTGTGTGTGTGTGTGTGTGTCGATGTGTCTATGTGTGTGTGTCTGTCTGTGTGTGTGTGTCTGTGTCTGTCTGTGTGTGTGTGTGAGTGTCTGTGTCTGTGTCTGTGTCTGTGTGTGTGTGTGTGTGTGTGTGTGTGTCTATGTGTGTGTGTGTGTGTGTGTGTGTGTCTGTGTCTGTGTCTATGTGTGTGTGTGTGTGTGTGTGTGTGTGTGTGTGTGTGTGTGTGTGTGTGTGTGTCTATGTGTCTATGTGTATGTGTGTGTGTGTGTGTGTGATTGTATGTGTGTGTGTGTTTCACTCGTTGTTGTTTCACACACAGCAACACACCTGTTCAACTTGCCCTGCTCTTACACGTGGCTTTCACTGATGTGAAACACATGTGTACTGTATATGTGTGTGTGTGTGTGTGTGTGTGTGAAACTCAAGTTGACAGGGCAGCTGTATATTAACACAGAGAGCAGTGGTCCTCCCTAGCCTGGATCCCTAGCTTTGATCTCCTAAACCCTAACCCTAGCCTGGTCCCCTAATACTGATCTCCTAGACCCTAACCCTAGACTGGACCCATAGCTCTGAGCTTCCAGACACTACAGTGCTGGAGGGCAGTCAACACTGTCTCATATCCACCACTAGTCCTCGGCATGGCTCCTCATCTCCACTGCTTGGCTCCTCATCTCCACTGCATGGCTCCTCATCTCCACTGCATGGCTCCTCATCTCCACTGCTTGGCTCCTCATCTCCACCACTAGTCCTCTGCATGGCTCCTCATCTCCACTGCTTGGCTCCTCATCTCCACTGCATGGCTCCTCATCTCCACTGCATGGCTCCTCATCTCCATTGCTTGGCTCCTCATCTCCACCACTAGTCCTCTGCATGGCTCCTTATCTCCACTGCATGGCTCCTCATCTCCACTGCATGGCTCCTCATCTCCACTGCTTGGCTCCTCATCTCCACTGCTTGGCTCCTCATCTCCACTGCATGGCTCCTCATCTCCACTGCATGGCTCCTCATCTCCACTGCTTGGCTCCTCATCTCCACCACTAGTCCTCTGCATGGCTCCTTATCTCCACTGCATGGCTCCTCATCTCCACTGCATGGCTCCTCATCTCCACTGCTTGGCTCCTCATCTCCACTGCTTGGCTCCTCATCTCCACTGCATGGCTCCTCATCTCCACTGCTTGGCTCCTCATCTCCACTGCTTGGCTCCTCATCTCCACTGCATGGTTCCTCATCTCCACTGCATGGCTCCTCATCTCCACCACTAGTCCTCTGCATGGCTCCTCATCTCCACCACTAGTCCTCTGCATGGCTCCTCATCTCCACCACTAGTCCTCTGCATGGCTCCTCATCTGCACCACTAGTCCTCTGCATGGTTCCTCATCTCCACCACTAGTCCTCTGCATGGCTCCTCATCTCCACCACTAGTCCTCTGCATGGCTCCTCATCTCCACCACTAGTCCTCTGCATGGTTCCTCATCTCCACCACTAGTCCTCTGCATGGCTCCTCATCTCCACCACTAGTCCTCTGCATGGTTCCTCATCTCCACCACTAGTCCTCTGCATGGCTCCTCATCTCCACCACTAGTCCTCTGCATGGCTCCTCATCTCCACCACTAGTCCTCTGCATGGTTCCTCATCTCCACCACTAGTCCTCTGCATGGCTCCTCATCTCCACCACTAGTCCTCTGCATGGCTCCTCATCTCCACCACTAGTCCTCTGCATGGCTCCTCATCTCCACCACTAGTCCTCTGCATGGCTCCTCATCTCCACCACTAGTCCTCTGCATGGTTCCTCAGTCCAGGAATACCTTAGTTATTTTCAGCTGAAGTGAGTCATAGTGGTTGACGTGCTAAACACGTGGCATTTGGATAGCTGTGGCTGTCTAGAGAGGAGAAGGGGATTGAATTGGCTGTGGCTGTCTAGTGAGGACAAGGGGATTGTATTGGCTGTGGCTGTCTAGTGAGGACAAGGGTATTGGCTGTGGCTGTCTAGTGAGGACAAGGGGATTGTATTGGCTGTGGCTGTCTAGTGAGGACAAGGGGATTGAATTGGCTGTGGCTGTCTAGTGAGGACAAGGGGATTGTATTGGCTGTGGCTGTCTAGTGAGGACAAGGGGATTGTATTGGCTGTGGCTGTCTAGTGAGGACAAGGGGATTGTATTGGCTGTGGCTGTCTAGTGAGGACAAGGGGATTGTATTGGCTGTGGCTGTCTAGTGAGGACAAGGGGATTGTATTGGCTGTGGCTGTCTAGTGAGGACAAGGGGATTGTATTGGCTGTGGCTGTCTAGTGAGGACAATGGGATTGTATTGGCTGTGGCTGTCTAGTGAGGACAAGGGGATTGTATTGGCTGTGGCTGTCTAGTGAGGACAATGGGATTGTATCTATGGAGGACACTGGGATTGTATGTGCTGTGGCTGTCTAGGGAGGACACTAGGATTGTATGGGATGTATTGCCATCTACTGGACATTGAGGCAACTTCTTTACTTGGATTTTCAAGGCTCTCGTACACACACACCAATTGTTATCAGGAAGTATTGTGTCTTTGTCAAACACACCATGACAGGAGGGTATGGTCATTGGTTCCAGTTATGTAACAGGCCTATTGACTGACACAACTCTCACTATCATATCACTCTATCATATCACTCTATCATATCACTCTATCATATCACGCTATCATATCTTTCTATCATATCACTCTATCATATCACGCTATCATATCACTCTATCATATCATTCTATCATATCACGCTATCATATCACTCTATCATATCACTCTATCATATCATTCTATCATATCACGCTATCATATCACTCTATCATATCATTCTATCATATCACTCTATCACATCACTCCCAGGCTCAGCACCGCCTGGGGTCAAACTCTCTCACACACAAACACACACACATCACATAACATATTGATGTTAAGAATTAAAATGGGCTTCCTTTATAGGAATAGACCATGCATTTCGTTTAAATAGCAGAAAACAAATCATTCAGTCAACATTCATACCGGTTATAGATTACGGTGATGTTTTCTATATGAATACAGCTGCCACTCTATTGAAGCCGTTGGACGCAGTTGATCATTGCTCACCATGCTTTATTACGACAATAGGTTCAGTATACATTACTGCATTCTGTATCAGAAAGTACACTCTTAGAAAAAAAACTTTCCAAAAGGGTTCTTCGGCTGTCCCCACAGGAGAACCCTTTGAAGAACCCTTTTTGGTTCCAGGTGGAACCCTTTTTGGTTCCAGGTGGAACCCTTTTTGGCTCCAGGTAAAAGCTTTTTTGGTTCCATGTAGAACCCTCTGTAGAAAGGGTTCTACATGGAACCATAAAGGGTTCTACTTGGAACCAAAAGGGTTCTACCTGCAATCAAAAAGGGTTCTTCAAAGGGTTCTCCTGTGGGGACAGCCGAAGAACCCTTTAAGGTTCTAGATAGCACTTTTTTTTTTCGAAGAGTGTAGGCTGTCCCTCTGAAGTCTTGTAGATCAATGCATTGCACTCTTTTAGTTTATAAAGCCCCTTGCACAAACTTCCGCCGTATCTTATTTCACTGTTAACCTACAGACATACGAGCTACCAGACCCGGTCTCAGGGATGGCTAACTCAGGAGAACCCTTCCACCTGAATTAGGTTAATCTGCTATTCGTTTTTTTTGCACCTTACTTGTGGAATAATCTCAAAAACTCTCAAATGTTATATAATTTGGTGCCTCTAGGGCAATTTAGACAGCTGATTGAGAACCTTTTTACTGAAGAATGTGTTTGTTTTCTTTGACAGTTTTTTTGTATCTCTGTTGTGCTTTTCGTATTGTATTGATGTGTATATTGTTGTAATTACATGGCTCATCTGTAAAAGAGACCTTGATCTCAGCTTGACTCCCTGTTGAATAAAGGTTAAGTAAAACATGTTTTCAAGTGAATCATGAATCAGACAAATACTACCCCCACAACCCAGTCCACCACCCTACATGATGAGTGTGCTCACATTCCCCATACTGTCTCTTTGTGCTGGTACAGGCTTGGCTTGTGGATTAAAGCGCAGCGCAGCTGTTGGCCCTGTGATCAAAGCGGATTGGGGCCCCGTCGCTGTCAGTCCCTGTTTTCAGCGGGGCCGTTCTGCTTGGGATTACCACACCTGTGGTTCAGGGATTAATCCCACCAGAGACATGGGAACCGGGGGGACAGGGGGGCCCCAGAGGTCTGGGGGTAAAGGATGGTGGGGCAGACCACACCCTTAGGCCATGCCCTCGTGCCCTGGGTGCATTTTAACATGTCGGGGGGCAAAGGTTGTACAAGTAGGGGGGGACCTCAAAATACACACACTAAGAGAATTGATAATATCACAATGTGAGTATATGGAGAGAAAAAAAAGTATATGGGACAGAAAGGAAGATCTTTCAAATACAGCTTAGATATAATACATGACCAAAAGGATGTGTCGAACATCTCATTACAAAATCATGGGCATTAATATGGAGTTCCCAGTTACCGCCGAGGGACTGACGATTTTTACACGCTACGCGCTTCAGCACTCGGCGGTCCCGTTCTGTGAGCTTGTGTGGCCTACCACTTCGCGGCTGAGCCGTTGTTGCTCCTAGACGTTTCCACTTCACAATAACAGAACTTACAGTTGACCGGGGGGCAGCTCTAGCAGGGCAGGAATTTGATGAACTGACTTGTTGGAAAGGTGGCATCCTATGACGGTGCCACGTTGAAAGTCACTGAGCTCTTCAGTGAGGCCATTCTACTGCCAATGTTTGTCTATGGAGAATGCATGGCTGTGTGCTCGATTTTATACACCTGACAGCAACGGGTGTGGCTGAAATAGCCAAATCCACTAATTTGAAGGGGTGTCCACATACTTTTGTACATATATATTGTATGTCAAAGATGAAAGTCAACATGGGCAAGTCAATTCAACTTGTTGGATATGAATGTAACAACTCGTGATCTTCAGTTTCTTTCAGTAATATGTAGCCACATAATCTACTGTAACGTTGATCTGTAGCACGGTCCCTAAAGGAAACTCTACCCCCCTGTGGTGAGAAAGGGAAATAAACAGCTCAATTGTATGAACTGTGTTAGTATTAGTGACAGCTTGAATGTCATATTTCTGGATGGATCCTAGTCTCCTCTGATCCCGAGGATCATGATGCAGATCCCCGGTTGTGGTTATTTGTGTTTGACTGACCTCTCATGTTTCCATCACATTTGCTCTGGGCAGTTTGTCTTACATCTTAATGTCGCTTCCCCCTTTTTCCCCCTAAACAAAGAAAGAAAGAAGAGAAATCCCTTCAAAGCTGCTGCATCGAGTACTTTTCCGTTGGCAGAGAGGCCAAATCCTTGCTGAGGGTTTTAGTTCCCATCAGTTAGTCTTAGCAGGCCATGACGGCCCCCAAACACATGAAATACCGCCGGAGCGCCAGCGTTGCATGGGAGCCCATTCTCCCACTGTGTTTCATAAACACGGACTTAACCCCACGCTCCCCTGAAAGATACTATCCCCGTCACACCCATGGCACATCCCTAATGGGACCTTACACTCTATGACATTCCGGTCTCACACACACACACACACACACACACACACACACACACACACATAAAACAAACACACACACACACACGCACACACTCACACACTCACACACTCACACACACAAACAAACACTCACACACTCACACACACAAACATACACACACACACACGCACACACACACACACACACACACACAAACTCACACACACAAACAAACACACACACACACAAACAAACATACACACACTCCGGCGCTCTCTCTTCTTCCTCTCCTGTCGGCTCAATCTGAAATTATATTTTTTACATTTCAATTGCGCTAGCGCGGAAATACGCAAGATGGATTGAATCGAAGTAGTGTATGACATGAAGTGTGTGTTAAGGTTGGTAGCCTATATGTTACACCAAAGGGACACAGGTGTATGCATTTTTTTTTTTCGGTACCTCAAACACAGGAAACGGAGGCTGACTGAACTCACTGGTGTATGAGTACCCAAGCTCATCATTACTCAGGAGAGTATTGTATCTGAGACCATCTGGATTTCTCAAACCCATACACACCATTTTGGCATTGTATGCCTGAATAATTCTCTGCTAGTTTTTTGGTACCATCATTCCTATGTTATACAGTACCAGTCAAAGGTTTGGACACACCTACTCATTCAAGGGTTTTTCTTTATTTTTACTATTTTTTACATTGTAGAATTATAGTGAAGAATATCAAAACTGTGAATTAACACATATGGAATCTTGTAGTAACCAAAAAAAGTGTTAAACAAATCAAAATGTATTTTATATTTGAGATTCTTCAAATAGCCACCCTTTGCCTTGATGACAGCTTTGCACACTCTTGGCATTCTCTCAACCAGCTTCACCTGGAATGATTTTCCAACAGTCTTGAAGGAGTTCCCACATATGCTGAGCACTTGTTGGCTGCTTTTCCTTCACTCTGCGGTCCAACTCATCCCAAACCATCTCCATTGGGCCGGGGGATTGTGGAGGCCAGGTCATCTGATGCAGCACTCCATCACTCTCCTTCTTGGTCAAATAGCCCTTACAGAGCCTGGAGGTGTGTTGGGTCATTGTCCTGTTGAAAAACAAATGATAGTCCCATTAAGCCCAAACCAGATGGGATGGCGTATCCACTCTGGACTGAAACAACTCCAGACCTTGTCCACCCTGGACTGAAACAACTCCAGACCTTGTCCACCCTGGACTGAAACAACTCCAGACCTTGTCCACCCTGGACTGAAACACCTCCAGATCTTGTCCACCCTGGACTGAAACACCTCCAGACCTTGTCCACCCTGGACTGAAACACCTCCAGACCTTGTCCACCCTGGACTGAAACACCTCCAGACCTTGTCCACCCTGGACTGAAACAACTCCAGATCTTGTCCACCCTGGACTGAAACAACTCCAGATCTTGTCCACCCTGGACTGAAACAACTCCAGATCTTGTCCACCCTGGACTGAAACAACTCCAGATCTTGTCCACCCTGGACTGAAACACCTCCAGACCTTGTCCACCCTGTACAGAGGTTCACTGAATTTGGTTGGCGAAAGAGTATATACGAATTACTAAATTACCTGATGCACTACTTTATATAGAATGGATTCCAGAGTCATAGTCTAAATACACATGAATGCTACCAGTAATCTTGTTACCGGTGGTTACGTTATGAACTGTCTCACCTGAACATACCTGAGCATAGTAGACTGAGAGGTGGAAAACCGTGTGATCCAACACTCCTTCATTATTCCAGCATTTGCCTTGTAAATCACCCCGACCTCACAATATGAGTCCTCCCATGATCCAGTGTGAAGATTCTGAAAGTACACTTGCCAAAAGTGGCAGCCGCTACTCAAGCCTTGAGTACCCCTCACCATTTTACTATGTTTTGAGCCTGTCTGGGTGGAGGGTGTGGGGCCGGATGTGTGGGTCTGTGTTGCTAGCACTGGTCCCGTCAGGAGATAGCCAGATATGGCTCTCGACAGAATTGGGAATCCAAGGTGATGGTCTTTTTTTATTTATTTTTTATTTCACCTTTATTTAACCAGGTAAACCAGTTGAGAACAAGTTCTCATTTACAACTGCGACCTGGCCAAGATAAAGCAAAGCAGTGCGATAAAAACAACAACACAGAGTTACATATGGGGTAAAACAAAACAAAGTCAAAAATACAACAGAAATACATATAATATACAGTGTGTGCAAATTTAGCAAGTTATGGAGGTAAGGCAATAAAATAGGCTATAGTGCAAAATAATTACAATTAGTATTAACACTGGAATGATAGATGTGCAAGAGATGATGTGCAAATAGAGATACTGGGGTACAAATGAGCAAAATAAATAACAATATAGGGATGAGGTAGTTGGTTCAGATGGGCTGTGTACAGGTGCAGTGATCGGTAAGGTGCTCTGACAACTGACGCTTAAAGTTAGTGAGGGAGATAAGTGTCTTATCTGTTGATTCAGTCAAGAATACTTAACACAATCATCCTTACATTTTAGTCATTTAGCAGATGGTCTAATCCAGAGCGATTTACAGTTAGTGAGTGCATACATTTTTCATACTGGCCCCCCCATGGGACTCGAACCCACAACCCTGGCGTTGCAAGCACCATGCTCTACCAACTGAGCTACAGGAGGATTAATGGCGACATTGAATATGCTATGGCAAAACACTACTTAGAAGCCAAACACGGCCCACCGTCCTCTTTGTGCATTGTGGGCCTGGAACAGGTCACACCTATTAGAGGTAGTAAACTCCCTAAAATGATCTCACAGTGAGAGATGTTTTGGATTGGTAGATTAAATACCATGCACCCTTCGAGGTCTAAATGATGATTTCTCATTCAGACCATTTTTTATAGATTATATGGCTGCGCTGTCTTTTGAATGCTGATGCATATGTATATCTTTCTACATTCAATAACAATCTTTCTATCCAGATGTCTATTTTTTTATACCCCAAAGCATCTATTTTTGTAGGCTTTACTGTGCAATAGTAAGTAACTAAATGCACCACAATTTCTCTAATTTCCTACATTGTCACGCGACGTGTATGCGGTTAGCGAAGTCAAACACAGGACACAGAGCGGCTGGCAACGTAGTTTACTGAACACAGTAAAATCAACGTTCAAAACAACAAACCTCCAAACAGGGAGGAAAACCCAAAGCCCCGTACATACAAGCAACTGCCGGAATGACAACGAACAATAACACACAAAATAACCAATGAGAGACAGGGGGTAATATAGGGAATACAATCCAACATAATGGGAAACAGGTGTAAACAATAAAGACCAAACAAGACAAACACCGATCGGCAGCAGCTAGTACTCCGGGGACGACGAACGCCGAAGCCTGCCCGAGCAAGGAGGAGGAGCAGCCTCGGCTGAATCCGTGACAGTACCCACCCCTTGACGCGCGGCTCCAGCCGTGCGCCGACCCCGGCCTCGGGGACGGCCAGGAGGACGCGGAGCAGGGCAAGTCGGATGACTCCGGTGGAAATCCCTCAACAGGGAGGGATCTAGGATGTCCCTCCTAGGGACCCAGCACCGTTCCTCCGGACCGTACCCCTCCCACTCCACGAGATACTGCAGACCCCCCATCCGATGCCTCGGATCCACAATGGACCGGACTGAGTACGCCGGAGCCCCCTCGATGTCTAGTGGGGGCGGAGGAGCCTCTCGTATCTCATTCTCCTGGAGTGGACCAGCTACCACCGGCCTGAGGAGAGACACATGGAACGAGGGGTTAATGTGGTAATTAATGGGCAGTTGTAACCTATAACATACCTCGTTCAATCTAAACCAATTCAAAACCGATCCACAACGACCAAGATCGTGTTATTCCCCTGGGAGGGGGGAAGGTCCGTGACAAAATCCACCGATAGGTGGGACCACGGCCGTTGTGGAATGGGTAGGGGTTGTAATATCCCCCTGGGCAGGTGTCTAGATGCCTTACACTGGGCGCACACCGGCACTGTCCGACCAATACCAGAATGACCAGAGGAGGGTGACGTG
Source organism: Coregonus ussuriensis (assembly GCA_031479575.1). Taxonomy (NCBI): domain Eukaryota; kingdom Metazoa; phylum Chordata; class Actinopteri; order Salmoniformes; family Salmonidae; genus Coregonus; species Coregonus ussuriensis. Next base: position 48,062,211 of record CM062495.1, on the reverse strand, counting down.
TGAGCCCAATATATCAGTCGATCACGGACCTCGAGCGGCACGTACCTCCGTCCCTCTGGACACTCTGGGGGAGTAGGGTCGGCACGTAACGCCCGCTCGATGTCCGCATCGACCTCCCACACTACCGGTGCCACCAGACAAGACTCCGGAAGTATGGGAGTGGGCACAATGGACCTCTCCTCTGTGTCATATCGTCGGGACTTAGCGTCTGCCTTAGCGTTCTGTGACCCTGGTCTATAAGTGAGCTTAAATACAAATCGGGTAAGAAACATGGCCCACCTAGCCTGACGAGGGTTCAGTCTCCTCGCTGCCCGGATGTACTCCAGGTTACGATGGTCAGTCAGAATGAGAAAAGGGTGTTTAGCCCCCTCAAGCCAATGCCTCCACACCTTCAGGGCTTGAACCACCGCTAGCAGCTCCCTGTCCCCCACGTCATAATTGCGTTCCGCCGGACTGAGCTTCTTAGAATAGAAAGCACAGGGGTGGAGTTTTGGAGGCGTGCCCGAGCGCTGAGACAGTATAGCACCGATCCCCGCCTCGGACGCATCCACCTCAACTTGGAACGCCAAAGAGGGATCCGGATGTGCCAGCACCGGAGCCGAGGTGAACAGGTCCTTCAGATGTCTAAACGCCCTGTCCGCCTCAGCCGACCACTGCAAACGCACCGGGCCCCCATTTAGCAGGGAGGTGATGGGAGCTGCTACCTGTCCAAATCCCCGGATAAACCTCCGGTAGTAATTGGCAAAACCCCAAAACCGCTGCACCTCCTTAAACGTGGTGGGAGTCTGCCAATTACGCACGGCTGAAACGCGGTCAATCTCCATCTCCACCCCTGACGCGGACAACCGATGTCCCAGGAAGGAGATGGACTCCTGGAAGAACAGACATTTCGCCGCCTTCACATACAGGTCATGCTCCAACAGTCTACCCAGCACCCGACGCACCAGGGACACATGCTCGGCTCATGTAGCGGAGTATATTAGAATGTCATCAATATACACCACTACACCCTGTCCATGCAAATCCCGGAAAATCTCGTCCACAAATGATTGGAAGACTGAAGGAGCATTCATTAAACCGTATGGCATGACGAGGTACTGATAGTGACCCGAGGTGGTACTGAATGCTGTCTTCCACTCATCCAATACAATCCAACATAATGGGAAACAGGTGTAAACAATAAAGACCAAACAAGTCAAACACCCGAAACATCGATCGGCAGCAGCTAGTACTCCGGGGACGACGAACGCCGAAGCCTGCCCGAGCAAGGAGGAGGAGCAGCCTCGGCTGAATCCGTGACAAACGTGTCATCGTGATATCTAAATGCTATTTATCGAGTTCATTCTGCTGATCTGTGTATTAGTATATATATATTGAATGTATATTGTAACAAATATTGGTTCACTAATGTTTTTAATACCACTATGTACCTCCCTCACACAGGTGAGGCGATTGTAATTATCACTTCGGCACCTGCATATATAAAAAAAAATATAACCAATGGTTTTGGCACATCCATTTAGACTACATGGAAGTATTGCTCCAGAGACTTGCACAAAGTTAATATAACATCATGTTCAAATCAAATCAGATTCATTATACATTTTCTCTCGTACACAGAGGGCAGCTGCACTCCCCTTTGTTCCAATAGGTCTTTGTACATCCCTGGCAGAAGATGTGTCCACAGGGAATAGTGACGGGTTTGGAGAAGACATCGAGACAGACAGAGCAGATCAAATGCTCCCGAGATAAATCACTCTTCGCCATTTTGTTTTCCGATGCAGGAGCAGGAAGAATGAGTGTCAAGTCTGTACAGGATGTGTGGGTTTGGTAAAAGGGTGGTGCCCAGACTCTTTCAGCATATCAGCTAAATATCTACCAGGCCCTGGAAACTGTTTTTTTGCAGGGTGGAAGACTTGGGCCTGTCACTGGATTGGATCCACTGTGTGGTAGTGCGTGTTCAATCACATTACATTTGTGATATAAAAAAGGGAAAAATCAAAATAAAATTGCAACACCAACCAACGCTACACCAATGTACCACTATTTCAACCAATACAATTCTGAAAACATCATATAACTCCTCTGCAGTAATCTCGTACACCCAGGTACTTCTCTGCAGCTGCCACCACAACATCTATTTTCTGTGATTTACGTTCCATTTCTGCGGTACAGTTGATAACCACGGTTATGAACGCTAAGAAGCCAACCTTACTGAAGCATATCTCACTTGTTGGCCTAATCCCTCTGTGCTATCATAAATCTACTACTCACTGGGAATCCTCTCAGGATCCCTCAACGTTGACCCCATCCTCCTCTACTTTCTCCACTGCCTCAGCATACGACACCTTCTGCACTACTCAGACTCTGGCCACTTCAACCTGCATCTCTCGCACCGGACCCTTCCGATCACCAGCAACATGGGCACCCCTACAGCTGACTCACACAACTTTAATAGATCTCTTAACCTGTTACTATTCATATTTTTTTTTTTACTGATAATTCTGTTAAAGTTCAAAATAAAACCTATTTTTAATCTTCAAGTCGATATAAACTGGGTGTGTCTTTGGGCCGTTGCATCTATCCATGAGCCACTGAATGCAAATGTATCTAAATGTTATTTAAATATACTCATAAAAGTATCAGGTAGGCCTAGATACAGTTCTGTAACAGCTGTCCCTAATTCTGGACACAGTGAGGTCTGTTTGGCAGAGACTGCATTCACATTAAATGCTGCATATGTGGACTCAATCGGAAATTACTTTCAAATGTCCATCGAGGTCCAGATTGAATCTAATCCTTAGTCCTTAGTCAAAGCATAAACTTTACAACATCCACAGTAACTTGACACACAAAGGCATTGCAGAGAGAATGAGGTGGCTCGTCATAGGTTCAGGTCTCTCTCTGGCTGGCCTATTTTGGGTAAAACGTTTAACTTCAGTGTTCTTCATGAATTCAAGTCAAATATACAACAAAAGTACATTTTTAAACGTCAGATGTCTTGGATCCCACAAGGCAGGTTTTGTCCAATGAATATCAGACATGATTTGAAATACTATTTAGGGTATTGCAATTATTTTCTAACACATTTGGATGAAAATATTTGCATACTTTTGGAATGTGTTTTGAAAAGACTCCCATGCCGTTTGAAATAGTGTGTTTGGAAATAAGTATTTGAAAATGTTCTACTGTAGATGTTCTAAAGCTTTTCTAATAGTTATTACAAGGAAAACATTAGAATCTAGCTCAGGCTTAGACCTGTGTCAAAACTACTTTAGTCCAGTTGCATGTTTACCGTGTCATCCACTGGTTCTGTTACACCTTCAGCTCTGTTTGCTGCAGCACCGTTAGCGTTGGTAACCATGGCTCCATCAACTTGATCAACACTACCGTTGTCCTGAGGCTGGCTTGTTGTGGAACCCATTAGAATGCTCAGCTCCTCATCACCTCCTGTGGCAACACGGCTGGCTCCTGTGGCAACACGGCTGGCTCCTGTGGCAACACGGCTGGCTCCTGTGGCAACACGGCTGGCTCCTGTTGCACCACCTCTGGCTCCATGACCTAGATCAACATGGATCAGTGTTTTAGTCATAATTAACCAGATCCACATGGATCAGTGTTTTAGTCATAACTAACAATACACTGCAGCCCATCTAACTACTGAACGAAATGTACACAGGGCCAATTGATTTTCACATACTAACACTCCTCAAATCTGAAATAATATTGTATTTGAATGTAAATGGAGATCAAATCCTTAGATTTGGCACTGACAGAGTAATTACAGACTGAGACAACTTCATACAGTACTGAATCTGATTTCATTACAGTAAATAAAACATCTGAAATTGCAACTTACCGTTTTTGAAAATAAAATAACAAATCACCCCGAAGATAATCAGAATCAATATTAATAATATTAAAATAATGACTCCAATAAGGAGGTCAGACAAGCCTTCCTGAACATCACCTGTGGGGAAAAGACAAGATGAGTGATTCAGTTTTCAGTTAATGAATATTAGGCAGTGAGAGGTGGCGTCACGTCCTGTAACATGTACCTGTAGGGTCAGTGTGAATGCTCTGACTGAGACCGACGACGGCTGTGTTGCTTACAGTCTCCTTCAGAACGGGGTTGAAGATATGGCAGGTCACCGTCTGATTTTCTGTGGAATTCACTTGGCTCCAGACGGTGTACAGTCCACTTTCAGGATCAAGTGTAAAGTTGGTCTGTACTTCATGCGGGTCCAGAGTACGCTTCTGAGCCCACAGGACATCATGGATGGTCCATGTGACCGTTGGTTTTGGGTATCCCCCCTGGGTTGAACACGTGACATTCATATTTGTTTCGTTCACAGTCACACTGGGTGTCAGGAACCGTGCTGAAAGTGTACAAAGCAAAGAGAAGAAGATTTTAGAAAGTGACAGAATTAGTGCTGTGAATAACTCACACAGGCAGCCGTGGAACGGTATCAAACACACCAAACACACGGTGCCCATGTGGTTGATGCCGTTCCATTCCAGCCATTATTATGAGTCCTCCTCCTCTCAGCCTCCTGTGTTATTAACTCAACCATACCTGCCACAAGTAGGGTAGCGGTGCACCTTGTTTCCAACACGCTGATATCATTTTCGTCGAACAGTGTAGCGAAAGCCGAGTAGGTGTTCTGGTTATCTTGAAGTGTTACTTGGCTGAGTTTGATAGAGATATTCCCAGAACTCATCTCAGCCCCAAAGGCTTTAATCCTGTTTGTGTAAAGGATGTCCTGATGTTGGTTCTCTTCTCCTCTGTTGAACGAGTACAACACTTTTTCTGACTTATCTTGCCAATGGAACCGGAGTCTTGCTGTGTCGATGGTCGTGGATGAATTCAGGACGCAGGCCAGGAGAACAGACTCTCCTATAATCCCAGTGACTTCATTCTCAGATGCAGCTGTTGCTGAAACATTCCAATATGTCAAAATTACAAACAAAGCTCAGAATTCAACACAGATAATGAACCCATGTCACTGTGTTAGTGAATGTGTGTGGTTTGCGTGTAAGAAAGTCTATAAATGGCTGAATTGGCTTGTGGTGTAAAACAGTGAGGGGTTTGCTACTTTGCCTTAATGTCATCAGGGGTTCTCAAGCACAGGCCCACATGGAGCCTGAGAGTATCCTGCTCCTCCATGCCCACATCCTGACCCCTTGAGAGAATCAGGATAGCTTATGCTAGATCTGACATGGTACTTCAAAACCACAGAGTGGCCCAAATTATAAAAGTCACATTGCTGTTGTGACGGCAGGCTTCACTGGAGGAATGACATGATGTGCTGCTCACTCAAAGGAAATGACAAAATATAAGAGGAAGTGGTTGAAAGAGCTTAAGAAAGCACAGAACATTCCCATAAACAAACATGTTCCTGGAAAATTAAGGAAACTTTTCTCTTCCAAAAGCTATATTAGAACATTTGAAACTGGGTTGTTCATTTATCTGGCAGCACTTGGTTACCATTTAATTCCAGCACTTGGTTACCAAGATGATGGGAAGGTGCATGACATCACCCATTTCTACTTTCTGATTTCTCTGATGACATGTTTGGTTGAGTAATTTACCTTAAATCGCAGCTTTGTAATAGCATTTGTCATTATGTGCTTTACAGTAACCAGACCTAGACCCTCAAAACGGAAAGAAGAATCAAACTGTATGCAAATGGCCAACGTGTTAAAGATAGCTCTGAATATCTGGTTTACGCAGATTGAGAGATCTTAAAGATCTTCGAGAGAATGAACAACACCATGACTGCGTAAGGGTTATGAGCATTGGGCCAATCCCCGAGGTCGCTGGTTCTAATCCCCGAGCCGACTAGGCGAAAAATCTGCCGAAATGCCATTGAGCAAGGAACTTAGCCCTAATTGCTCCTGCAAGTCGCTCTGGCTAAGAGTGTCTGCTAAATGACAAAAATGTAAATGCGATAATGTAATAACTAGGCCTGCCCTGCCCTTACAGTTACTAGACTAGAGCATGGGCGATAATGACAGCGCTTTAGGGTAAAGCTGAGGTCATATTCCTCATTTCTTTAAAAACATTCAGCGATACGAAATAATACTAGCATCAGATTTTTTTCACCACTACATAAAAGCAGAAATAACTCATCTGAACTTCTATTTTAGTTCCAGGAAATGAAGGACGATGCTTTTGTCTCGTAGTAATGTAGAAGGGGCAGCAGGTAGCTTAGTGGGTAAGAGCGTTGTGCCAGTAACCGAAAGGTTGCTGGTTCTAATCGCCGACTAGGTGAAAAAACTGTCCAAGGCACTTAACCCTAATTGCTCCTGTAAGTTGCTCTGGATAAGAGGATATACATACACATACATATCCTTTAAAAAATATATATTCCCCTTTATTACTTTCCAACCCCACCACCCTTTCCCTACTTGGAGTAAACTAGTGAACAACAATGCTTAGGCCTCTACTTCCAGCTTATACATACTATATACATTTTATGGACACAGTCAATTTTACAAAAATTATATTTTGTTTGTTTTTTCTCCTGAACTTCTTCTACTCTCAACCTCTCCGATCATTTTCATGATGTCCATCCGGTTTGCTTCTGTATGCCATATCTTTCTAACTGTGCTCTTTCACAAAAGCTCCCAACCTACAACTTATACAAAAAGTCTTATATGGAAAGTCTTTATCATCCTTATTCATTATTTTCTATAAAAAAGCAAAACAATATTTTAAGTGAGATGTAGGCAGGCCTGAAAAGAAAGGAAATTCACATAAGCACCACAATGCCTACTTCACCCATGTTCTACCAAGGCCTTAAGGTTCGGTTATCGGCTTCACTCTACGATAAACACTTTGTTTTATCTCATGTTTCTCTACATATCTCTGGATGCAGGTATGGCTATCAACACATAACCTCCATTCCAACAGTATGCATGTAGGACTACTGTACTGTTGTCGTCCTTACTGTTTGCTAACGCATGCTAACAATGCTACAACCACATGTAAATCACAACCACATGCTAACAATGCTACAACCACATGTAAATCACAACCACATGCTAACAATGCTACAACCACATGCCAATCACAACCACATGCTAACAATGCTACAACCACATGCCAATCACAACCACATGCTAACAATGCTACAACCACATGCCAATCACAAATGCATTTTTCATCTGACATCTATGATTAATTCGTTCATTTATCAGAGCCTTGAGTTTCTGTGTGAAAGTGTGTGTGGAAGGTGTGTGTGCAAGCCGAGAGTCTGAATCAATGATTCGATGGCCACGAGGTGACCACGAGGTGACAACTTTCTCTTTAGACAAGCTAAAACCCTTTCCTTCTATAAAGCAATGAATGAAATACAAATATTGAGGTAGAGGAGACTTACCAAACAGCAAAAATATGAATACCAGTGTAGACATTCCACGCTACAAGAGAGTAATTATAAACTAAATTAATAACCTAGAATATTGTCCCATCACAAGCTAAACAAAGAACAGATACAAGCCAGACGGGAAGTGACACTCCTTCTGAATGGGTGTTATTTTTTCATTAGACGTTCTGGGTTCAGGAGGAATAATGCTGCTGTTGTAGCCGTGATTATGAAATTATAACAAACATTGACAATCTGGTTAGGCGAGGTGCCTGCTATCCATACCTTAATGAAGACAGCTTGGCTGTGGAAACGTTGATGTTTAAATTATTGCATCTGAGCTCCTAGAGTGTGCGGCTCTCCTGTTCTTTTTTAAACAATTAAATGACAAGACGTTTGTGATAATATTGCACTGTAATATATGAGATATTAACAGCAACTTCTTGGTCTGGGATGCATTTCATTCTGCGATGCTCTCACTTCTCTTTTGAGTCACTGTTCGACAGTCACAACTTCCTGTCATAAAAATTAATGCGGACAGCACAGTAGCAGTGTTACATCACAGGGAAGTTGTATGTATTGTATTCAGTATAGCTTAATGAGAAACAACTTATAATGAACACAATGCAACCTGCTTATTATGGCATAAATTAGAGCACTAACCCGGATTTGTGATCAGCTTTACTACCACAGATTGTAGCTTCCATCAATGTAATTGTCTGCATCATTTCCAATCACCCATATATTTTTTTTGTAAATATATACATATATTTTAAATATATTTTCCTTTATTATTTTCCCCTAACCCTACCACCCCTCCCCTAATTGGAGTAAACTATTGTACAACAACACTTAGGCTTATACTTCCAGCTTATACAGTACATACTATATACATTTTACGGACACAATGTATTTTACAATAGTTATCTTTTGTTTGTTTTTAATCCCATCCTTCAGCCACCATCAACCCATTACATCTATCTCTAACCCGGATGTTACCGCACTGAAGACTGACTCAGAGATGGTCCTCCTTTCTGTGCCAAGCATGTTGGTTCTCATTCCTTTGGTTCTCTATAAGCATCTGTCTGATCTACTTTATTAGAATACAAGTCATCTGTCAGATCTAAATAAGTATACAAAATGTTGTTTTATTTTCCATAGTAAAAGACATGGGCCACTAGGTTGTCCTACGCTGGGACAACAGGTGCAGATGAATTCAGGCTGCAGGGCAACATGATGGACTTCCCAAGAATCCCAATGATGTGATGATGTCTCAACATTTGAGCTGAGCCTATGACTAGTGCTGCAATATTCAATAAATAATTGGTGTTGGTTATATGACAGGAATTTGCACTGTGTGTTATATATAGGTTGTACTAATCCATGTTCAAATCATACTCTTCAAAAAAGTAGTAGGACCTAAACAGTATATTGTTAGTTTACAGAGTTTACCAAACATTAGGAACACCTTCCTAAATATTGAGTTGCACCCCTTTTGGCCCTCAGAACAGCCTCAATGCGTCGTGGCATGGACCCTACAAGGTGTCGAAAGCTTTCCACAGGGATGCTGGCCCATGTTGACTCCAATGCTTCCCACAGTTGGACCATTCTTGATACACACGGGAAACTGTTGAGTGTGAAAAACCCAGCAGCGTTGCAGTTCTTGACACAGAACGGTGCGCCTGGCACCTACTACCATACCCTGTTCAAAGGCACTTAAATGTTTTGTCTTGCCCATTCACCCTCTGAATGGCACACAGACACAATCCAAGTCTCAATTGTCTCAAGGCTTAAAAATCCTTCTTTAACCTGTCTCCTCCCCTTTATCTACACTGATTGAAGTGGATTTAACAAGTGACATCAATAAGGGATCATGGCTTTCACCTGGATTCACCTTGTCAGTCTACAGTATGTCATGGAAAGACCAGGTGTTCTTAATATTTTGTATACTCAGTGTAGTTCTTTCATGAGGATGGGGTGTACAGTAAATGCCCCCAAAAAAGTCTACATCTTCATTGACGTCAACAGCAATGCTGTCGCAATCCAAAACCATTTTTAGATCATTTTAGCATGACTTCCTTTTTTTTTGTTCCGTTACATCACTGTCTGATAAAAGGTTATCCATACAAAATAAAAAATAAAATAGAAACACGGGGAATAAAATAAAATACACAAGAATGGAGCGCAATCCGGAGGTACAGTGGCTTGCGAAAGTATTCACCCCCCTTGGCATTTTTCCTATTTTCTTGCCTTACAACCTGGAATTAAAATGGATTTCTGGGGGGCTTGTTTCATTTGATTTACACAACATGCCTACCACTTTGAAGATGCAAAATATTTTTTTTGTGACACAAACAAGAAACGAGACTAAAAAACAGAAAAATTGAGCATGCATAACTGTTCACCCCCGCCACCAAAGTCAATACTTTGTAGAGCCATCTTCTGCAGCAATTACAGCTGCAAGTCTCTTGGGGTATGTCTCTATAAGCTTGGCACATCTAGCCACTGGGATTTTTGTCCATTCTTCAAGGCAACACTGCTCCAGCTGATTCAAGTTGGATGGGTTCCGCTGGTGTACAGCAATCTTTAAGTCATACCACAATGGATTTAATGGTGCTCTGTGGGATGTTCAACGTTTCTGATTTTTTTTTATAACCCAACCCTGATGTGTACTTCTCCACAACTTTGTCCCTGACCTGTTTGGAGAGCTCCTTGGTCTTCATGGTGCCACTTGCTTGGTGGTGCCCCTTGCTTAGTGGTGTTGCAGACTCTGGGGCCTTTCAGAACAGGTGTATGTATACTGAGATCATGTGACACTTAGATTGCACACATATGGACTTTATTTAACTAATTATGTGACTTCTGAAGGTAATTGGTTGCACCAGATCTTATTTAGGGGCTTCATAGCAAAGGGGGTGAATATATATGCACGCACCACTTTTCCGTTATTTATTTTTTAGAATTTTTTGAAACAAGTTATTTTTTTCATTGCACTTCACCAATTTGGACTATTTTGTGTATGTCCATTACATGAAATCCAAATAAAAATCTATTTATATTACAGGTTGTAATGCAACAAAATAGGAAAAACGCCAAGGAGGGTGAATACTTTTGCAAGGCACTGTATATACAGGAGGGACCAGTACCAGATCAATGTGGAGCTATATACAGGGAGTACCAGTACCAGATCAATGTGGAGCTATATACAGGGAGTACCAGTACCAGATCAATGTGGAGCTATATACAGGGAGTACCAGGACCAGATCAATGTGCAGAGTGACAAGGTATTTGAGGTAGATACCGTATGTACATGAAGGCAGGGTAAAGTGACTAGGCATCAGGATAGATCATAATAAGGTATTTAGATATGTACATGAAGGCAGGGTAAATTGACTAGGCATCAGGATAGATCATAATAAGGTATTTGAGGTAGATATGTACATGAAGGCAGGGTAAAGTGACTAGGCATCAGGATAGATAATAATAAGGTATTTGAGGTAGATATGTACATGAAGGCAGGGTAAAGTGACTAGTCATCAGGATAGATCATAATAAGGTATTTGAGGTAGATATGTACATGAAGGCAGGGTAAAGTGACTAGGCATCAGGATATATAATAATAAGGTATTTGAGGTAGATATAATAATAATATGCCATTTAGCAGACGCTTTTATCCAAAGCAACTTACAGTCATGCGTGCATACATTTTGTGTATGGGTGGTCCCGGGGATCGAACCCACTACCTTGGCGTTACAAGCGCCGTGCGCTACCAGCTGAGCTACAGAGGACCACATGAAGGCAGGGTAAAGTGACTAGGCATCAGGATAGATCATAACAAGGTATTTGAGGTAGATATGTACATGAAGGCAGGGTAAAGTGACTAGGCATCAGGATAGATCATAATAAGGTATTTGAGGTAGATATGTACATGAAGGCAGGGTAAAGTGACTAGGCATCAGGATAGATAATAATTAGAGTAAAATAAAGAACAGAGTAGCAGCAGCAAATAAAAGTCACCATATCACAAAGAGTGAGTTGCAACTCGTAAGATGTTGCCCTTCTCCTTCAGCACCATCTCAACTATTTTGTTAAGAATCGAGCCCATATGGCTGTTGTCTGTCGGCCCTGCATTAAATAACTTAATTGGTTAAGGAAAACTGTGATAAATAAAGTAGTATATCAGTGTCATTTAACGACCAAAGGATTGACAGCCGTCCCATATAGATTGCAAAATAGTTGGGAAGAGATTTTAGACTAACCGATCCCATGGCATAGTGTTTATGAACTGATACGCAAAATGACACCGGATTAAAAAACGTAGAATCTTTCAATTTAAATTATTATATAAAATTCTTGCGACCAATAGAATGTTATTTATATGGGGGATACAATCTTCCCAGCTCTGCAGATTTGGCTGCGAAGAGACAGAATCTTTAGATCATTTGTTTTGGTACTGTCCATTTGTAGCTTATTTTTGGACACAGGTCCAGGAATGGCTAAAGGATTGCAATATTTACCTGGAGCTAACCCTGCAGATAGCATTACTGGGTGATCTGAAAAGTCATAGTCAATCAATCAATAATATAATAATACTTTTAGCAAAAATGATTATTTTCAATTTACAATCTGTAGAAACAATGAGAATAGAAAGGTTCAGAACTTTTGTAAAACATCACAGTACAGTTGAAAAATATATGGCGAATTGAAATCCAAAATGGATGGTGTTAAGAGATAGATGGGAGGTGTTGAATGGAGTTGAAGGATGGGACTAATAACAACTAACAACAAATAATAACAAACTAAATATAATTATTGTAAAATTGACTGTGTCCATAAAATATACATAGTATGTATAAGCTGGAAGTAGAGGCCTAAGCATTGTTGTTCACTAGTTTACTCCAATTAGGGAAGGGGTGGTGGGGTTGGAAAGTAATAAAGGGAAAATACAAAATGAATCCAGCCCATAGCCAGCCCTGGGTATAGCATGGTGAGCTTTCTGGCACAAAATGTCTGCCGTATCATCACCAAAGTGGACGACCAAGGTGGGTTTCCACTCTTATATTAAAAATAAATGTGATTGTCTGGAAAAGCACTATAATAATCCAATCAATTATAATTAAAGTATTGTAGTAGCATAGCCTACTGATATAAATACTTGGCATACTAATGCGGCAGCAACTTGCATTCAAACAATGAATCGTGAAATTTGGGTGTGGTGTGTGTTGTATTTGTAAGCAAAGGTGGTGTGGATAAAATGCCCAGGGACAGCCACGAGGGCCGGAACCACAACGGCACGAAAGAGAATATAAAACTTACCAGACAACAACAAAATACTAATGAATATCAGGCTTGCCATTGCACTCTGCAGGAAACGGATGGAAATCAGGATGGAAATCAGGATGGAAATCAGGATGGAAAACGAAACAGAAAAGTAGTTTGGAGCTTACTAAATACTGTGTCACATGCTGAAAAAAATGGATGAGGCTTTCGACAAGAAGAACGTCTATATCCGGTTCATGGGTCATTCATTCCGTCACATCCGTATTACAAAATCCCAACAAACAAGTTCAACACAACGCTAGTGGCAGTACTTCTTGGTCGTCATCTTTGCCCTGTTGCTCTGTGATGCATGACTCACTGTGAGACATTCGTGTCTGCGGAGCCATACCTTTCTGTTTCTAATACAGTCTATTACCACCACAAAGGTGCTAGTCAGGTCACACTATAGAAAACGTGTTATGAGCAATGCAGTACAAAGCAGGTTTTGCTTTTGTAAATAGGTCATTGCCATCTGCTTGCATGGACGATACTTCATAAAAAAAACACATTCCTATCAGTACCATGCTGATCAACTCACTGATCACAGAGAGCATAAAGGTTGACCTTACCAGACAGTCTTTCACTGAGATGTCTCTCCCTCCTCTTGATAATAGATGTCCTGTCCGTGATCTCCTATGAGAATGCCTATCAGCCATATGTTTGCTTCTCACAAGCAAATCCTCCCTCCACTCCTCATCTGAAACGGCTCACTTTCTCCTACTCACCTGATGCTGGAACCTCCATTATGGAAACTCCACATACCCTAAAGTAACAGTTGATTACCTAATGACAATTACAATAAGATCTCCATCTCCCCAAGTAAAACAGTGAGGATAAGTAGCAACACACCTTAACCTAAAACAGATCTTGTGTTGAAGTGGCTTCCTTCCTGTGTGTTTGTGTACGTCAACATTGGAGAACCGGTTTTGTAGATTTGTTCGAAAGGAAAGTAGATATGCAAATACAGTGCTGGCCCGTGGGCGAACAAGACAACAAAATGGGCCTTCTGGAAACAAAGGTACAAAGTTTTGAAGATTAACTGGATCAGCTAGAAAACAGATAGACAAAATAATATGAGAATATTGTCTCTACCAGAAGACGAGGGAAAAGGGGCCTTTTCCAGCTACGTGATCAAGCTGATATCAGAGGAGCTTGGCCTGGATGTATCAACGGAGGATCTAGAGCGATGTCATCGGATCGGTGCGAAGCAGAATAACGCTAAATACCCTAGCATGGTAATGTTTACGCTGTGGAACTATCAGACCAAAGTCAACATTCTGAGGGCACAGTAGGGAAAGGAGATCAAGGTCCAGGACAAGTCCATTCGATTCGTCCAGGACCTGTCTGCTAGGCTGAGGAAAAAATTGCCAGTAATTCATTCCGATCAGACATTCACTGGAGGATAAAGGAATCAAGTCTGAACTCCGATTCCCGACAGAACTGTGTGTATGGAAGGGAACACAGAGAATGGAGTTCACAAGCACTGATGAAGCCCTGAACAAGCTGCAGGAAACGTTTCCAGTTGAGAGAGAACCCAGTGCCCTGGGGAGAAGGCAGAAGTGGAAAAAACAGATAAGCACAATAGGCTACATACAGTGATGCCCATAGTAGTGGTGCGTGTGTAAAATCACTGGGGAAGCCAAGCCAGGAATAAAATGCCATATTACAACCTATTTTTACATTTTACATTGCAGATGCTCTTATCCAGAGCGCCTTACAGTTAGTGAGTGCATACATTTTCATACTGGCCCCCACCGTGGGAAACGAACCCACAACCCTGGCGTTGCAAGCGCCATGCTCTACCAACTGAGCTACGGGGGACCTATGTGTTGTGATAATTGCATTGTTTGCTCTATAACCTATTAGTTCACATGCCTTGACACCGTGATATATGGGCCTAAAGGCGGAGACAATAAGAAGACACAGTGGCAGAATAAATTCAACCACACCTTTGTTTCATCACAAAACAGGAGAGAAACATCTGTCCGGTGGATTCCACAAAGCATATATTTCATGTAACAAACAGTTAACATGGCATAAGTCATGGCAAAATGTGTGGAAGTTCAAGAATTTAGCTTTAAAACAGCGAAAATGTCTCTCTACCCCATGGCAAAATGTGTAGAATTGCAGGAAATGTGCTTTAGGACTACAACATGTTCTCTATGCCCCATGGCAAAATGTGTAGAATTGCAGGAAATTGACTTTAAAACCCAAAAGATCTATCACTGCCGTCAAGAGGGGGGTGTCACGATCGTCGAAGGAGGAGGACCAAGGCGCAGCGTGATATTCGTACATACTTATTTTATTAAGTGCACACAATAAACAAAACAAACGAAACGTCCTAGGTCTAACACAACCAACACGGAACAAGATCCCACAAACACTGTGGGAAAACTGGCTGCTTAAGTATGGTTCTCAATCAGAGACAACAAGCAACAGCTGATACACGTTGCCTCTGATTGAGAACCACACTGGCCAACATAGAAATACAACTGACTAGAACAGAAACACATGAAAACTCACACCCTGGCTCAACATACTAGAGTCCCCAGAGCCAGGGCGTGACAGGGGGCCACAAAAATGTTTTGCCTGCGAGGTGGGCCAAAGGCTAAGTCCGGCCCTCTGTGAGACCCTCCAGTGTATTTCTGTCAGTTCATGATGAAGCCAGAATAGATGGAGCTATTGTTTTCACCCAAAATGTTTACTTTAATGTTGACATCTATAGCTCATTATGTTTGATGCTGTGTGCTATGAGAGTAATTTATTGTGTCATCATAAGACATCTGGAAGCGACGCAATCAAACTTCACTATTTAAATAGTTATTTTTTCTTTAATGAAAAGTTTTAAATTATTGGAGATCTACCGCTGTAAAATACATTGTTTGTCTATATTAAGAGAATGTGCACTTTAGTATTTTTGTGTCAAATCCTTTTGAATAAATGTTTCTATGATTACAAAAATAAAAATAAACAGTTACACAACCTACAGCATGGTCAATCAAGTTCATGTTTCCGACATTTTCAGACAACTAAAGAACTATTGATTTAGACCACCGGAGAGTTACCGCAAGTCGCAAAGAAAACAGGTGCTGCCTCCACTATTCCAGCACCATTTCATCATCAAATCACCTCTGCTAAGTCTAATACAGTGACCACTAAAAGATTTGAAAAACAATTTAGTCCAATCAACGTAGGCTAAATATGATGTGGCTGTCCATGAAACAGATTTCTGTGTGTGTGTGTCTGTGTAAGTAGAAAAAACATGTTGACTACTAGAGAAATGGCAATCCCATTGCCGAAACGGTCTATGACTCTGTCATAGACAGTACACGCTTTTAGTTTTTGTTGTCCTAGGCTACCTGGCTAAGATGCTTGCTCGCTAGCCTAACTTCCTTTTGATGAGCCAGCTAGTTAACATTACTACATCTAGTTACATACTGAACTTCCGTCCTCTCAGGCCAGGGGCACAATGTATGAATTTATTGTAGGATCAGAATCGCCATTATAATCATTGGCCAGTACGGAGAATTAAGTAAAACCACAAGTCCAAATCCCTATCTCCATCCATGGCTAATTTAGGAAAGGGTCACTTTTTACTAGCCACCAGAGGACACAACACAACGAGATGCAACAATTCAAGTTTTTTCTGTCAATGACGTTTGGCTTTTGCTGTGATGTGATTGGTGTGAAGCCAAATCCAAACTGGCCTCCCTTGACACTTTTTTTTGGTGCGCCAGGACCATTCACAGTTGAGCTCCCTCAGTTTAGCTCAATGCTGATTGGCTATTATTATTTTATTTTTTTTATCAAGGGAGGCCAAATGCTTGCTGGGTTTCCCTTGCATTCAATGCTACGGGGCGGCAACAATGTAATACTCTTTTTGACCAGACAGCATCAGATAGATGGGATACACATACAGAGACAGAGGGGGCGCTGTTTCACTCGCTCTGATGCTTTCTCCGGTGAGATACATTCAGCCTCTTGCGAATTGAAGGAAAATTATTAAACACAGATGATAAATTATTGAATGTTATTGTTTTCTTGGTAAATTCTTTTGGGGGAAGATCCATGAATACACACCACTGGATGCCCAAGACCAACTTATCGTATATTGAGACAAAATTCCTTACATTTACATTTTAGTCATTTAGCAGACGCTCTTATCCAGAGCGACTTAAAGAAGCAATTAGGGTTAAGTGCCTTGCTCAAGGGCACATCGACAGATTCTCGAGTATTAGAACCAGCGACCTTTCGGTTACTGGCACAACACTCTTAACCACTAAGCCACCTGCCGCCAATACACTACAATCTAGACTCTATTGTCTCCAATTAAACTGTTCTTCTCTAGGAAGTAACGATATAATTAGCCAATGCCAATGAGATACATGGACACTGAAAATACAATATAAAAGAGACAATATAGCATGGAAGTCAATAATTGTTCTATGGATGTTTGTGTGTAGGCGAGACGTTGTGAGTCGGTGTATGTGTGGGTAGGTGTCTGTGCATGTGAATGGGAGAGCGAAGGGAGGGTGAATATTAATATGTGTAGGACGGGAGAGAATGGGTGTTTGGAGGCATAGGGTATATGTTGTGTGTGAATGAAGGAAAATGGATGAGTAAGTAGATGTATAGATGGGTGTAAATGTGTTTGAGAAGAAAGAATGGTCCTTTGTGGCTCACTTGGTAGAGCATGGTGCTTGCAAAGCCAAAGGTCATGGGTTTGATTCCCACTTGGGCTACCCATATGTAAAATGGCTGAATGTCGCTTTGGATAAAAACATCTGCTAAATGGCATATATTATAAGAAGGGAGGGGTTGAGGTTGGGATAAACTAGACCTGGGTGGGTAAAGGAGCTTGGCTTGGGGGGGCAAGGATGGGAGAGTTACATTTAAAGAGGAGCTGGCTTGGAGAGGCCTATGCTGCCACCTACTGTAGTAACAGCAGAGGTGAAGGCAGCCTGATATATAAGAATACACCATTTCCCCTTATATCCCAGCAAATGGACCAAGAAGGACATTTTCTTACTTTGAATTGTACCTTACGTGGTGATGAATTCACATAGATTTTATTGTATGCCCCACCAGGGGCAAATCTGGTGTTTTTAGAATAGATAATAATAATATAATATGCCATTTAGCAGACGCTTTTATCCAAAGAGACTTACAGTCTTGCGTGCATAAATTTGTGTGTATGGGTGGTCCCGGGGATCGAACCCACTACCTTGGCGTTACAAGCGCCGTGCTCTACCAGCTGAGCTACAGAGGACCACTTGGACGGATCCTATAGCCTTAGACTCCAACTCTGAAGCAACTATCATCAGACAAAAAATAATCACTATAAACAGAGATCACCCACGAAGAAGTATTAGATACTGTTAAAACATTAGCACAGAGAAAAGCACCAAGAATGGATGGCTTTCCCATATAATTAAATTCAACATTTTGGGACATTGTAGCCCCCCCTATTTACACAAATGACAACACACGTCACACAATTCAGTATCAAACAGTTATTTCATTTATATTAACACCAGGACAATCTGGAGAGTCCCCTGCTGATAATAGACCAATAAGATTAAAAAATTGTGACAATAAAATAATAACAACGCTTATACGCAATAGAGTCTCAAAAGCCTTTCTTTTTTTTTTATCGACAATTACAAACAAATACAAGAACATGTTTCAGTGTAATACAATACGCAAAAAACACAAGATATAGATTTATCAATAATGGCTGTTGATGCCAAAAAAGGCTTTTGACCATCTTGAAAGGCCTTTTCGATTCAAAACTTTGGAAGCTTTCAACTTTCCAGCTGAAATAATAAATGTTATAAAAAATAATGTGTAAATGTCCTAAAGCAAAAATATACATTTACATTTACATTTTAGTCATTTAGCAGACGCTCTTATCCAGAGCGACTTACAGGAGCAATTAGGGTTAAGTGCCTTGCTCAAGGGCACATTTACGTCATTTAGCAGACGCTCTTATCCAGAGCGACTTACAAATTGGTGCATTCACCCTATAGCCAGTGGGATAACCACTTTCCAATTATTTTCTTTTTTTTTTTATTATTATTTTTTTAAATATTTTTTTATTAAAACATTTTTTTTTGGGGGGGGGGGGGGGGTAGAAGGATTACTTTATCCTATCCCAGGTATTCCTTAAAGAGGTGGGGTTTCAAATGTCTCCGGAAGGTAGTGAGTGACTCCGCTGTCCTGGCGTCGTGAGGGAGCTTGTTCCACCATTGGGGTGCCAGAGCAGCGAACAGTTTTGACTGGGCTGAGCGGGAACTATGCTTCCGCAGAGGAAGGGGAGCCAGCAGGCCAGAGGTGGATGAACGCAATGCCCTCGTTTGGGTGTAGGGACTGATCAGAGCCTGAAGGTACGGAGGTGCCGTTCCCCTCACTGCTCCATAGGCAAGCACCATGGCTATACCATATACACAAATAATACGTTATCTGATGAAATTGCTTTAGAAAAGGGTACAAGACAGGGATGTTCACTCTCCCCCCTCCTGTTTGCACTGGCAATTGAACCAATTGCAGAAAGACAGGACCCAAACGTAACAGGTATCAGTATCAGTAAAAATTAATATAAACTCAACTTATTCTTGATGATCTCCTGATATACCTGGCAAATATTTAAAACTCAATGCCCCCTTTGCTAAAAATATTTTCTGAATACTCACAAATCTCAGGATATAAAATGAACGTGGAAAAAAAATGAAATAATGGCAATAGGAAAAATAAAAATAATGACTCATGATCTACAGAAATCCTTTAAGTGGACCACAACAAAATAAATACTTAGGATGCTAAATAAGTGACAACCAACTGCAATTATATAAAGATAACTTTATTCCATTACTCAACAATATCAAAGCAGCTCTAATTAAATGGAATCATCTTCCTATAAATCTTATTGGCTGGCTGCCAAAGTTTTTGTGTTTATTTGCAGTAAACCAATTACCCCACCAAAGACGTTATTTTAAAAAAAGGTATACGCCGTCATAATAGACTTTATATGGGCAAATAAAATTCATAAAATCAAGGTTTTACATCTTCCTAAGTCTGAGGGTGGTTTTAACCTTCCAGACTTGAAATTGTATCAACTCGCTACCCAAGGCTACCCAAGAACACTATAACAATATGGAAGAAAATAAAACATATTCTACAAGAATCAATCACTCCCTAAAAACATAATCTTATGGAACAATCCTTGGATAGCTTTTCAGAATTCGCAGATAAATTGGTCCACATGGCAAACTAAACGCATAAAAAACGTAATACGAAATAAATGTATTTCCATGACAGAATGAAAAGGTACTTTTGGACTGACCAATATAGATAGTTTAAAATGCATGCAGCTTAAAAGTTACATATCACAAAATTTAGATTTGAAATCTTTTGGACATCAGAGCAACCTTGAGGGAATCTTATTTGAGTCAGAAAATGATGTTCATATGATAGGGAAGATATACAAAACCTTGCAGAGAGCATATCCAACTGACAATCTCTTGGAAAAAAATATGAACTATTGAACCAAGACTTAAAAAGAACTGATGTTGGCACAAGATCCAGGGAAAGTTGGAGCATAACTCACGAAATTACAGTTAAATAACTTGTAGACCTCCACAAGTCTGGTTCATCCTTGGGAGCAATTTCCAAACGCCTGAAGGTACCACGTTCATCTGTACAAACAATAACACGCAAATATAAACACCATGGGACCACGCAGACGTCATACCGCTCAGGAAGGAGACGCGTTCTGTCTCCTAGAGATTAACGTACTTTGGTGCGAAAAGTGCAAATCATTCCCAGAACAACAGCAAAGGACCTTGTGAAGATGCTGGAGGAAACAGGTACAAAAGTATCTATATCCACAGTAAAACAAGTCCTATATCGACATAACCTGAAAGGCATCTAAGCAAGGAAGAAGCCACTGCTCCAAAACCGCCATAAAAAAAGCCAGACTACTTGATATAACGACTTTTCATACAGTATTAATTAAAAGTTGATTGATCTCATATAGAGAGGACATGTGTTATTGATGTCACGGGTGAGTGACAGAGGGTCGTTGTGCCAAGATAGATTGGGGGAAACTGTTGCTAAACTTAGAAGGAATGGCCTGGTTAGGGTGCCACACGATACCATGTATGGGGATCCTATTGTAGTAGATGAGTGACACTCAATAATGGTTGGCAACTGTGGGATGGAAGTAGCTCGGAGAGCATTATATAAACGGAGAGATTTTCTATCGAAGTGATTGAGATGACAAGAGGCTATGTCCGTATCGCTTGTCATTGAATCCAGTACTGTAACCATTAAATAAATGACTGAATCAACTCCCCATATATATGTGGTCGACTACTCTCTTGCATCCTGAACTTCTCGATACCAGAAAGTCATCATAACACTACGGTTTGCAACTGCACATGGGGACAAAGATCGTACTTTTTGGAGAAATGTCCTCTGGTCTGATGAAACGAAAATAGAACTGTTTGGCCATAATGACCATCGTTATGTTTGGAGAAAAAAGGGGGCTGCTTGCAAGCCGAAGAACACCATCCCAACCGTGAAGCACGCGGGTGGCAGCATCATGCTGTGGGGGTGCTTTGCTGCAGGAGGGACTGGTGCACTTCACAAAATAGATGGCATCATGAGGAAGGAAAATGATGTGGATATATTGAAGCAACATCTCAAGACATCAGTCAGGAAGTTAAAGCTTGGTCGCAAATGGATCTCAAGCATTGATCCCAAGCATTGTGGCAAAATAGCTTAAGGACAACAAAGTCAAGGTATTGGAGTGGCCATCACAAAGCCCTGACCTCTATCCTATAGAAAATGTGTGGGCAGAACTGAAAAAGCGTGTGTGAGCAAGGAGGCCTACAAACCTGACTCAGTTACAGCAGCTCTGTCAGGAGGAATGGGCCAAAATTCACCCAACTTATTGTGGGAAGCTTGTGGAAGGCTACCCGAAAACGTTTGAACCAAGTTAAACAATTTAAAGGCAATGCTACCAAATACAAATTGAGTGTATGTACACTTCTGACCCACTGGGAATGTGATGAAATAAATCAAAGCTGAAATAAATCATTCTCTCTACTATTATTCTGACATTTCACATTCTTAAAATAAAGTGGTGATCCTAACTGACCTAAGACAGGGAATGTTTACTAGGATTAAATGTCAGGAATTGTGAAAAACTGAGTTTAAATGTATTTGGCTAAGGTGTATGTAAACTACCGATTTCAACTGTCCATAGTAACAACTGTAGCAATGGGGGGGGGGGGGGGGGGGGGGGTAAGCTGTCTAGTGGTGGTTATTCAGCATGATGCTTTCTTTGCTTTCAGGCCCATGGGGAGAGGGGTGGTACGGGGAGGGTTTTCTCTGGGGGTAGGGAGGGCAACCTTGGATGTTTAGGGGGCTAGAGGAGGGGGGAGGGGCTTAGAGGACAAGTGGTGGGGGGATGGGCAGAAAGAGATATGGGGGGCGGGGGGGGGGGGGGACTGACAGCCAACCTGTTGCAGGAGGGGTTGGAAGGGGTGGAAAACATGGTTTCCAGGTGAGGGGGGTTGGACAGAGACATAAAAAAAAAAAAAAATAAATATATGCCATTTAGCAGACGCTTTTATCCAAAGCGACTTACAGTCATGCGTGCATACATTTTTTTGTGTATGGGTGGTCCCGGGGATCGAACCCACTACCCTGGCGCTACAAGCGCCGTGCTCTACCAGCTGAGCTACAGAGGACCACGTTGGGTTGGGGGGAATCGGATGAGGAGTTGGGGGGCCCACCGCTTTTTGTTTATTTACATACCAATTATACTATTACAAAATCATTTTTGATCAATATGATCATTTCTCTGTATCTATTTCTTACTTTAGTTTTTATTTTGAGTGGCAGCCCACGGGTACATTTTATATAAACTGAATATATGAATTGAAATATATCGTTACTGTAAACCTTCCCAACAAAAAATGACAAAACAAATAAAAACACGGTTGAGTAGCCTGATCGAACTGATCTAACTGGGGCTACCGTAGGGTCTCCCCCAAGCGACCCGCGCTCTGTAGTTTACATACTGTAGTTATATTCTAAAATCGTTTATCTTTCATTGTCAGGTAACTCTATTTTTAGCTAGCAGGCTTTGTAACGCAACAAAATGTGAAAAAGTCCAAGGGGGGTGTAGATTTTCTATAGGCACTGTAACGGATTCCATCAATGAGACATGACATTCACTCAGTCATAATAATACAATGAGACATGACGTTCACTCAGTCATAAAAATACAATGAGACATGACATTCATTCAGTCATAAAATACAATGAGACATTCACTACCGAGATGATCCACAGACCTGCAAGTTAGATACAGAAAGTACCTGAATCTCTATCAGCGGAGGCTGCTGAGGGGAGGACGGCTCATAATAATGGCTGGAAAACAGCAAATGGAATGGCATCAAACACCTGGGAACCACGTCTTTGATGTATTTGATACCATTCCACTGATTCCGCTCCAGCCATTACCACGAGCCCATCCTCCCCAATTAAGGTGACACCAACCTCCTGTGATCTCTATCCATACCTATCTGAGTTTGAATGAGGTGTGATTGTTTCTTTATTCATTGTCTATGTGTCTGTTGGGACATATAGAAAATACTAAAACACATTATGACAAAAACACTTTCATTATAAACGCAACACATTCAGGTTCAGTTACAGGTTCACTATCCAAGTACACCTTTTGTGTCTTTTAATTGATATTGACTGTAACTGTCTGTTATTTTCTTCAAGTGTGTCCTACATCTTAGCTTCTCAATTTGATCCGTCCTTAGATAAAGTAAAATATTTTGTATAAACACCTGGACCTAAATGCTGGATTATTGCACATAGATTACTAGCATCACAGATCAGCTTCAATGCAAGATTGTTGGTAGCAGTATGCCTCTCAATATTTCTACATTACCAACGTCCTCATTTTGTCCAGCCATGGCTGGTTGCTCAAAAATAATGTGCACCAGCAACACAGTTACTGGTCCTCTTCCTCACCACTGGAGGAGCTTGGGAGTTGATCGCTACTGTTGTGGATTCAATTCCTCAATTTCTGCAAACGACAAATCAGAGAGAGGAAAGTTATACAGATACACTATAATAAGTTACAGTATACAGACACTCTATAGTAAGTTATACAGACACTCTATAGGAAGTTATACAGACACTCTATAGTAAGTTATACAGACACTCTATAGTAAGTTACACAGACACTCTATAGTAAGTTATACAGACACTCTATAGTAAGTTATACAGACACTCTATAGTAAGTTATACAGACACTCAATTGTAAGTTATACAGACACTCTATAGTAAGTTATACAGACACTCTATAGGAAGTTATACAGACAGTCTATAGGAAGTTATACAGACACTCTATAGGAAGTTATACAGACAGTCTATAGGAAGTTATACAGACAGTCTATAGGAAGTTATACAGACACTCTATAGTAAGTTATACAGACAGTCTATAGGAAGTTATACAGACACTCAATTGTAAGTTATACAGACACTCTATAGTAAGTTATACAGACAGTCTATAGGAAGTTATACAGACAGTCTATAGGAAGTTATACAGACACTCTATAGGAAGTTATACAGACAGTCTATAGGAAGTTATACAGACAGTCTATAGGAAGTTATACAGACACTCTATAGGAAGTTATACAGACAGTCTATAGGAAGTTATACAGACACTCTATAGTAAGTTACACAGACACTCTATAGTAAGTTATACAGACACTCTATAGTAAGTTATACAGACACTCTATAGTAAGTTATACAGACACTCAATTGTAAGTTATACAGACACTCTATAGTAAGTTATACAGACACTCTATAGGAAGTTATACAGACAGTCTATAGGAAGTTATACAGACACTCTATAGGAAGTTATACAGACAGTCTATAGGAAGTTATACAGACAGTCTATAGGAAGTTATACAGACACTCTATAGTAAGTTATACAGACAGTCTATAGGAAGTTATACAGACACTCAATTGTAAGTTATACAGACACTCTATAGTAAGTTATACAGACAGTCTATAGGAAGTTATACAGACAGTCTATAGGAAGTTATACAGACACTCTATAGGAAGTTATACAGACAGTCTATAGGAAGTTATACAGACAGTCTATAGGAAGTTATACAGACACTCTATAGTAAGTTATACAGACAGTCTATAGGAAGTTATACAGACAGTCTATAGGAAGTTATACAGATACACTATAGGAAGTTATACAGACACTCTATAGGAAGTTATACAGACACTCTATAGTAAGTTATACAGACACTCTATAGTAAGTTATACAGATACACTATAGGAAGTTATACAGACACTCTATAGGAAGTTATACAGATACACTATAGTAAGTTATACAGACACTCTATAGTAAGTTATACAGACACTCTATAGGAAGTTATACAGACACTCTATAATAAGTTATACAGACACTCTATAGTAAGTTATACAGATACACTACAGTAAGTTATACAGACACTCTATAGTAAGTTATACAGACACTCTATAGTAAGTTATACAGACACTCTATAGGAAGTTATACAGACACTCTATAGGAAGTTATACAGACACTCTATAGTAAGTTATACAGATACTCTATAGTAAGTTATACAGACACACTATAGGAAGTTATACAGACACTCTATAGTAAGTTTTACAGACACTGTCACGGTTTCGGCCGAGGCTGCCTCTCTCCCTTGTTCGGGCAGGCTTCGGCGTTCGTTGTCTCCGGAATACTAGCTGCCACCGTTGTATGTTTCATGTTCGTTTGCTTTTGTCTGTTTGTTGTGACACCTGTTCTCGTTTAGCGTAATTAGTGTCCTATAAGTTTCTCGTTGTGTTTGTCTAGTGTTGTGTGTTATTGATTTCGGTCTGTCGTGTGTAGGGCTTATTTAGTATTTTCGCTCGGTTGAGCTTTCCTCCACTGCGTTGGAGTGTTTACGCACCTGTGTAGTGCGCTTTTGTTTTGTTCGCCTTCGTGCGTAATTTCGCCTTCGGGCAAGTGTTGTCGTATTTCCTTGTTGGAGATTTACTAAAGTCTGTTGGACTATACTTCGGTGTCCTGCGTTTGATTCCACCACTACACCCACCTACAGCACGCGTGACAGAATAACACACCTGAAATGGAATCAGCAGGAGCCGCAGCAGCCCAGACGACGCTGGAGGACCAGGTTCGGGAACAACGGGACCAGATCCTGCAGATGGGGACCGCACTGCAGGAGGTGATCACCACCATCCGAGGCTGGGGAACGCCTCCACCGCCACCCTCCCTGCCAGCACCATCGGCCAGTCCGCCCATTCCCGCACCGGAACCCCGAGGAGTCCGACTCTCCCTCCCGAGGGCCTACGATGGAACCGCGGCCGGGTGTCAGGGATTCCTTCTCCAGGTGGAGCTGTACCTGGCCACCGTGCACCCGGCGCCCTCGGGACATGAGAGCGTGTCCGCCCTGATCTCCTGCCTTTCCGGGAAGGCATTGGAATGGGCCAACGCGGAGTGGAGGAGGATCGACGCGGACACCATCACGTACGACGAGTTCTCCCGCCGCTTCAGGGCGGTGTTTGACCATCCCCCGGAGGGGAAAGCGGCGGGGGAGCGTCTGGTCTTCCTCCGGCAGGGGAGGAGGAGTGCCCAAGAGTTCGCCCTCGAATTCCGTACTCTAGCGGCAGATGCAGGGTGGAATAATCGGGCTCCGTCGGGAGCTGGCTTGTAGGGACACCAGCCTCTCGTTCGACCAGTTGGTCGACATGTCCATCAGGCTGGATAACCTACTAGCTACCCGCGGACGTCCCGAGGGGGGTCCGTCCATTTCACCCTCCAGCGCCTCCGAGCCGTGTCCCATGGAGCTCGGGGGCGCTGGCGCTAGAGAGAGGAGGGGTCGGCTTACTAGGGGGTCCATCCCCTGCACCAACTGTGGTCGGGGAGGACACACCGTGGCTAGGTGCTGGGGATGGCCTCCTAGGGGAGAGGACGACAGGTCCCGCACTGGGGATTCCTTCCAGGTGAGTAGGCGCCCCACTCACCCAGAGCTCTCTGTTGCACATTTTTGTATACCTGTGAGTTTTCCACAGGTAGCACCTCATTCCCAGCATAAGGCGCTGGTAGATTCAGGCGCGGCTGGGAATTTTGTTGATAAGAAGTTTTGTTTAGCCTTAGGGATTCCCCTTCTTCCTGTTGATGTCCCTTTCCCCGTTCATGCCCTAGATAGCCGTCCGTTGGGTGCGGGCTTGATCAGGGAGGTCACTGCGCCACTTAGGATGTGTGCGCAGGGGGGGTCATCAGGAGATGATTCAGCTATTTCTGATTGACTCTCCTGCGTATCCGGTGGTGCTGGGCATGCCCTGGTTGAGTACCCATAACCCATTTATTTCGTGGCAGGAGAGGGCTCTGATGGAGTGGTCTGCCCAGTGTGTGGGTCGATGTTTGGGCGTTTCCGTAGGGGCTACCTCGGTGGAGAGTCCAAACCAGGTGCCCGCATTGCACGTTCCCCCTGAGTATGGGGATTTGGCCATCGCGTTTAGTAAGTCGAGGGCGACGCGGTTGCCGCCCCATAGGCAGGGAGATTGTGCGATAGACCTCCAGGCAGGAGCTGCGCTCCCACGGAGCCATGTGTATCCTCTGTCTCAGGAGGAGAAGAAAGCTATGGAGACTTACATAGACGAATCTCTGAGACAAGGATACATACGGCCTTCCACTTCCCCTGCGTCCTCGAGTTTCTTTTTTGTGAAGAAGAAGGATGGGGGTTTACGCCCGTGCATCGATTACCGTGGTCTCAATCAGATCACGGTGAAGTACAGTTATCCACTCCCGCTGATTGCGACCATGACTGAGTCCTTGCATGGGGCGCGTTTCTTCACTAAATTAGATCTCAGGAGCGCGTACAACTTGGTGCGCATCAGGGAGGGCGATGAATGGAAGACAGCCTTTAGTACCACCTCGGGCCATTACGAGTATCTTGTCATGCCATACGGGTTGATGAACGCTCCGTCAGTTTTCCAATCATTCGTGGATGAGATCTTCAGGGACATGCAGGGGCAGGGGGTCGTTGTGTACATAGATGACATTCTCGTGTACTCGCCTACCCGTGTCGAGCATGTGGCCCTGGTGCGCAGAGTGTTGCGGAGGCTGGTGGAGCACGACCTGTATGTTAAGGCAGAGAAGTGTCTGTTTTTCCAGGAGTCGTCTCATTTTTGGGGTATCAGTTGTCTGCGTCAGGGGTGAAGATGGAGGTAGACCGGGTGTCAGCCGTGCGTAATTGGCAAACACCAACCACTGTGAAGGAGGTGCAACAGTTTTTGGGGTTTGCGAATTATTACCGGAGGTTTATCCGGGGTTTTGGACAGGTGGCAGCTCCCATCACGTCTCTCTTGAAGGGGGGTCCGGTGCGTCTGCAGTGGTCTGCCGAGGCGGACAGGGCGTTTGGGAGGCTGAAGGACCTGTTACCTCGGCTCCAGTGCTGGCACATCCGGATCCCTCTTTACCATTTCAGGTAGAGGTGGACGCGTCTGAGGCCGGTATAGGAGCAGTGCTTTCACAACGGTCAGGCGCGCCACCTAAACTCCGCCCCTGTGCTTTTTATTCCAAGAAGCTCAGTCCGGCGGAGCGAAACTATGACGTAGGGGACAGGGAGCTGTTAGCCGTGGTACAGGCCCTAAAGGTGTGGAGGCACTGGCTTGAGGGGGCTCAACACCCTTTCCTCATTTTGACGGACCACCGTAACCTGGAGTACATCCGGGCAGCTAGGAGGCTAAACCCTCGACAGGCTAAATGGAATATGTTTTTGACCCGGTTTACATTTAAGATCACGTACATCCCTGGGTCACAGAACGGTAAGGCAGATGCGCTGTCTCGGCGGTATGACACGGAGGAGAGGTCCGTGGAGCCCACTCCCATCCTGCCGGAGTCGTGTCTGGTGGCACCGGTAGTGTGGGAGGTCGATGCTGAGCTCGAGCGGGCGTTACGCACCGACCCTAGTCCACCACAGTGCCCGGAGGGTCGGAAGTACGTTCCGCTCGAGGTTCGGGATCGATTAATCTATTGGGCTCACACGTCACCCTCCTCTGGACACCCGGGTATCGGCCGGACAGTGCACTGTCTTAGTGCCAAGTACTGGTGGCCCACGTTGGCAAGGGATGTGAGGGTTTATGTTTCCTCCTGCTCGGTGTGCGCCCAGTGTAAGGCGCCTAGACATCTGCCTAGGGGTAAGTTACTACCCCTGCCCGTTCCACAACGACCATGGTCCCACCTCTCGGTGGATTTCCTTACTGACCTTCCTCCTTCACAGGGGAATACCACTATACTGGTCGTTGTGGACCGGTTTTCTAAGGCCTGTCGTTTGCTCCCCATGCCGGGCCTTCCTACCGCCCTGCAAACTGCCGAAGCCCTATTCACCCATGTGTTCCGGCACTACGGGGTACCCGAGGATATTGTGTCTGATCGAGGTCCCCAATTTACCTCCAGAGTCTGGAGGGCCTTTATGGAGCGGTTGGGGGTCTCGGTGAGCCTCACCTCGGGTTACCACCCGGAGAGTAATGGGCAGGTGGAGCGTGTGAACCAGGATGTGGGTAGGTTTCTTAGAACATACTGCCAGGACCGGCCGGAGGAGTGGGCAAGGTACGTTCCCTGGGCCGAAATGGCCCAGAATTCCCTTCGCCATTCCTCCACTAACCTAACCCCTTTCCAATGTGTGTTAGGTTACCAGCCGGTTCTGGCACCTTGGCAGCAGAGCCAGATCGAGGCTCCTGCGGTGGATGAGTGGGCGCGGCGCTCGGAGGAGACATGGAACGCTGCACACGTCCACCTGCAGCGGGCCCTCCGACGTCATAAGGCGAGCACCGATCTCCACCGCAGTGAGGGACCGGTGTACGCACCTGGTGATCGAGTCTGGCTCTCTACCAGAAACCTGCCCCTCCGCCTGCTCTGTCGGAAACTGGGTCGGCGGTTTGTAGGGCCATTTAAAGTCCTGGGAAGGTTGAACGAGGTGTGTTACAAATTACAACTACCTGTTGAATATAAAAGTATTAACCCCTCGTTCCATGTGTCCCTTCTCAGGCCGGTGGTAGCTGGCCCACTCCAAGAAAGTGAGATCAGGGAGACTCCTCCGCCCCCATTGGACATCGAGGGGGCACCGGCGTACTCCGTGAGGTCCATCTTGGATTCGAGACGTCGGATGGGGGGTCTCCAGTATCTAGTGGAGTGGGAGGGGTACGGTCCGGAGGAGCGGTGCTGGGTGCCGAGGAGAGACATTTTGGACCCGTCTCTTCTGACGGAATTCCATCGTGGGCACCCGACGCACCCTGCTCCGCGTCCTCCGGGTCGTCCCCGAGGCCGGAGTCGGCGCACGTCTGGAGCCGCGCGTCAAGGGGGGGGGTACTGTCACGGTTTCGGCCGAGGCTGCCTCTCGTCCCTTGTTCGGGCAGGCTTCGGCGTTCGTTGTCTCCGGAATACTAGCTGCCACCGTTGTATGTTTCATGTTCGTTTGCTTTTGTCTGTTTGTTGTGACACCTGTTCTCGTTTAGCGTAATTAGTGTCCTATAAGTTTCTCGTTGTGTTTGTCTAGTGTTGTGTGTTATTGATTTCGGTCTGTCGTGTGTAGGGCTTATTTAGCTATTTCGCTCGGTTGAGCTTCCCTCCACTGCGTTGGAGTGTTTACGCACCTGTGTAGTGCGCTTTTGTTTTGTTCGCCTTCGTGCGTAATTTCGCCTTCGGGCAAGTGTTGTCGTATTTCCTTGTTGGAGATTTACTAAAGTCTGTTGGACTATACTTCGGTGTCCTGCGTTTGATTCCACCACTACACCCACCTACAGCACGCGTGACAGACACTCTATAGTAAGTTATACAGACACTCTATAGTAAGTTATACAGACACTCTATAGGAAGTTATACAGACACTCTATAGTAAGTTATACAGACACTCTATAGTAAGTTATACAGACACTCTATAGTAAGTTATACAGACACTCTATAGTAAGTTATACAGATACGCTATAATAAGTTATACAGATACGCTATAATAAGTTATACAGACACTCTATAGGAAGTTATACAGACACTCTATAGGAAGTTATACAGACACTCTATAGGAAGTTATACAGACACTCTATAGGAAGTTATACAGACACTCTATAGTAAGTTATACAGACACTCTATAGGAAGTTATACAGACACTCTATAGGAAGTTATACAGACACTCTATAGGAAGTTATACAGACACTCTATAGTAAGTTATACAGACACTCTATAGTAAGTTATACAGACACTATAGTAAGTTATACAGATACGCTATAATAAGTTATACAGACACTCTATAGTAAGTTATACAGACACTCTATAGTAAGTTATACAGATACACTATAGGAAGTTATACAGACACTCTATAGGAAGTTATACAGACACTCTATAGTAAGTTATACAGATACGCTATAATAAGTTACAGTATACAGATACTCTGTAGTAACTTATGCAGATACACTGTAGTAAGTTATACAGACACTCTATAGTAAGTT
Source organism: Coregonus ussuriensis (assembly GCA_031479575.1). Taxonomy (NCBI): domain Eukaryota; kingdom Metazoa; phylum Chordata; class Actinopteri; order Salmoniformes; family Salmonidae; genus Coregonus; species Coregonus ussuriensis. The sequence continues at coordinate 48,030,940 of CM062495.1, read as the reverse complement.
ATACAGACACTCTATAGTAAGTTATACAGACACTCTATAGTAAGTTATACAGACACTCTATAGTAAGTTATACAGACACTCTATAGTAAGTTATACAGACACTCTATAGTAAGTTATACAGATACGCTATAATAAGTTATACAGACACTCTATAGGAAGTTATACAGATACGCTATAATAAGTTATACAGACACTCTATAGTAAGTTATACAGACACTCTATAGGAAGTTATACAGACACTCTATAGGAAGTTATACAGACACTCTATAGTAAGTTACACAGACACTCTATAGTAAGTTATACAGACACTCTATAGTAAGTTACACAGACACTCTATAGTAAGTTATACAGACACTCTATAGTAAATTATACAGACACTCTATAGTAAGTTACACAGACACTCTATAGTAAGTTATACAGACACTCTATAGTAAGTTACACAGACACTCTATAGTAAGTTATACAGACACTCTATAGTAAGTTATACAGACACTCTATAGTAAGTTATACAGACACTCTATAGTAAGTTATACAGATACACTATAGTACTGTGCAGTATAAGACTCACCTGGTTCTTGTGGAGGGTGTTCAGGATCAGATTGTGGACAGCAATGGATCATCTTTCTCCGTTGCTTCCTGAAGTTGAGGTCTGCAGTAACAGAAGAGTGCGCCCACTTTTACAACACAGAACACTACCTTTGATCCTTATTGAGTTACACGACGCCAGCCTACTACTACTGTAAGTCAATTCAAAAGGAAAAGATTGAGACTCACATTTTATACAGAGAGTGACCGCAATCAACGATATGATGACGGACGCACAAACTGCCAGGCTAATTCCCAGTGAAAGGTTTTCCTTTTTGGCTGTAAAGACACAATGTGAAGACCATGTTGTACGTGAACAAGAAAACATGAATGCTGTGATTTAGTTCTCTCCTGGAAACCCCTGATCCAACATTTTCTCTTAGTTGTATACCGTTTATCCGAGTGATGACAAAGACAAAACATAGACATTTATGGAGCTCATTTAAAATAATCAACATATTGGATATTCTTTAATGTGCCATGCTACCAAATGTTTCCAAATCATCATGGTTTCCAATGAGTTGACTACTACTGAATCAAACCACTAGAGGGCGATGTCTGAGCGCAAATTGGGTTTGAGCTGCACTCGCTTTCATCACAATCTGACCTTCGATATTTATGAATTTGTCATGTGACCTGAAACACTTGAACGGGCACCCTGGATTGCAACTAATCCAGTTGAGGAGAATTGGTTTCGTTTACTGGTCTAAATCTGATTTAAATCTTTGTAATGACATTCAGCAGTGCATCTGAAGTGATTAGGCCTCACTGTCTCTGTACATTCACTGTTTGGTAGAACTCACAGACTTACGTATGACGATAGAGGTACTCCGGATCTCGTTGAGGGTGGGGTTGTGGACACTGCAGGTCATATTTTGTCCCTCTGTCCCATTCACTCGGCTGCTGATGTTGTAGGTTCTCGTTCCGGGATCCTGGGTGGTCTTGGTGACAGCCTCCTGAGGGTCCAGAGTACGGTTATGGGTCCTCCATGTCATCTGGGCTTCGGGGAAGCCTCCACGAGTGGTGCACACCAGCGTCATGTCTGTGGAGTTTACTGTCAAATTGGGCTTCTGGTATCTCGCTGTAAGGAGCACAATGAGACAACGCCGGAACGAGCGTGATTATGAGAAAGATGTGCTGATGGTATTTATGGTACATATTACTTTGGTAATGCGAATGTTTCCAGAACAAGGATGTGATTTTTACATTATGAGCTAAAGAACCATTGTGTTCCAGTCCCACCCTCCAAACATGAGCCTGATTTAACAATAGCTCTCCAATCCATAGCCTACCATAGCCTACCTGCTGCATTGAGAGTGATTCGGCACACTTCTGATTTTACACCATTTATTATTAGAATGACACAGCAGGTCAGGCGATTGTCTGGGACATTTACTGGGTTGAGCAGGAGTGACAGATTTCCAGAAGCCAACTGATCTCTGTTAATTGTTGTTCTGTTTGTGTAAAAAGGGTCTTGGTAGTCATACTCTTCATTTCCATCTTTGAAAACATGCAGCACTTTGGGGGTTAAATCTTGCCAATAGATTCGGGTTTTTGTTGGGTAGTTGCCAGTTGACAATTTGGAGTGACCGCAAGGCAGAAGGACGGGCTCTCCGATGATTCCAACGACGGTTTGCTCCTTCGGGTATGTTGATGAAACTACTGAAATAACTTTCCAAACAAAGAGGCAATAGTTAGTTCAAACTGAACTCCACATTTACCAGGCTAATAAAGACATGTTCACTGTGTATCAAACTAGGCCTCACAGAGATGACATGTTTGTGAAGATTTAAAAAAAAACAGGATCTGCCGTATTATTGACGTACTACAAGTACAAGCCTGGGACTTTCCTGCCTCTCCATTCCCAGTTCTGAGAACATTCTCAGGCCTCACTACTGGAAGTTCCTAAAGCACTATTGTGTAAAGTCACCAATCAAGGATGACGTTAGAGAGGAAAAGGTTGCCAGACAAGTTTACAACTAGTCTACAGCTAGATCCACAGAACCAACAAGGTGTTGGTAATCTAATCTAATCCAATGTGGGTCTACACCACAGGACCTGCCTCTGCTCTCGGCTCTACCCACCCACGGATGTGGTTGATGACAGTGAGTGAGAGGTCAGGAAGCCATAACGTCCAGCTCTGATTTGGAATCACAGACAAGCTATTGTTATCATATTTTATAAGAACATGTTTAATTGTTATAAATAATCAATCATCATACAGTAATATATGGCATGGTGCTGTATCCCTCTTAGCTGTTTCTGTTCACAACTGTAATGTCACCCTCCTAGTGAGCAGTACTGTCTCCATAACACTGTCTCAGAGCAACTCTAATGTCACCCTCCTAGTGAGCAGTACTGTCTCCATAACACTGTCTCAGAGCAACTCTAATGTCACCCTCCTAGTGAGCAGTACTGTCTCCATAACACTGTCTCAGAGCAACTCTAATGTCACCCTCCTAGTGAGCAGTACTGTCTCCATAACACTGTCTCAGAGCAACTCTAATGTCACCCTCCTAGTGAGCAGTACTGTCTCCATAACACTGTCTCAGAGCAACTCTAATGTCACCCTCCTAGTGAGCAGTACTGTCTCCATAACACTGTCTCAGAGCAACTCTAATGTCACCCTCCTAGTGAGCAGTACTGTCTCCATAACACTGTCTCAGAGCAACTCTAATGTCACCCTCCTAGTGAGCAGTACTGTCTCCATAACACTGTCTCAGAGCAACTCTAATGTCACCCTCCTAGTGAGCAGTACTGTCTCCATAACACTGTCTCAGAGTAAACACCCTTGTGTCTGTGAGAGGTGTACACAGCATCCTAACAGAACTCATTGACAAATGTAAAAAATTTAAAAATTATGCTCCATTGAGATGAAAGGGAACCAATATATTTTGTGTGCATTTGTCACATAGTTCTTTTTGATGACGGTGTGGGATTCCTTACATCAAATGCAGTTCTGAAGAAATCCACCTGCTAAAATCTGCAAGGTCAAAGTCTGCATCTTCATTGACGATGTCGACAGCAATGCTTTCACAATCCAATACCATTTTTAGATCATTTTAGCATGAGACTTCCGTTTTTTTTGTTCAATTTTTGTCCTTACTAAGACTGTTTTGGACAATGTAATCTACAGGGTCAGTATGTCCAGTACAGTTCCTGTAGCAGCATGGTGCTCTGGTCAGAATGTTTACTAAATAGAAACCAGAGCCGGCGGTGACCTATAACCTCGTGAATGTCTATATTGATGAATGAAAACAGTGGTGAACTTCGCCATGGAAACTTACCATACAGCAGAACATTCCAGAAAGTCCTAACAGCCATTTTGAGATGGATGCAGACCATTCTAAGGGGAAAATGCAGTATCAAAATAGTAAACAACATAGTCTGCAATCCAAAAGGAAAGGAAGGAGGAGATTTCATAAAGAAGTGGACACCATTTCCTCCTGAAGTGACAATCACATTCAGCATAGTCGTATTTATCGTGTCAAACAGTCTGTCAGCTATCAACCTCAGTAGCAACAACTTTGACCGATTGGCACGTTGACACTGCAACTGTGTATTAATATATAACTTTTCTCAACATTCCTGAAACATTGTTGAGCCACTGCCAAGCTTTGTTAAACCTTTTGTAGTTTGATTTACAACTGACACGGACAATATATGGAGTTTCACAGAGAAACGTTCAACTTTTAAACACAAACAAAAGTTACAAGGAAGTTGATTTGATGCCAGCTTTCAGTTCATCGAAGAAGCAAACATTTATCTATACGATCATACAAGAGTTTTAAAAAGCATGTTTCCATTTCCTTGTGTAACACAGTACCAAGAGGTAAGAACTCACCAGCAGACTGAAGCCTTTACAAATTATATTCCTCCCGTTTGGTGACTGTTATACTCAGATCAGACTGGCAGACAGACAATGATCTTTGGTGAGCTACTTCTTTGAATGAGCCACACTCCTCTCCTCTCCTCTCCTCTCCTCTCCTCTCCTCCGGTGACGTCACCGCAACCTGGCTTTCGAAGCTATAGCCCAAAATGATTTTAGGTCAGCCTCAAATCTTTTGTGCTGCTGCAATGGTGTAAAAAAAAGAATGATGGTCAACTGAATGCACTGCTTAGTTCATAAAGCTGTGGTTATGTCAAACTCCCGAAGTCATCCAACCATTATAATCAGGGTTGTAGTGCTGCCGGTGATCTTGCGTGACATAGCACCATTCTGAGAAGTGGCAGAGCATCGCTCCGCTGTGCAGCACTACACCCCTGATTATACACAGGAAGTAAAAACTTCCCAATTCTACCAGTGAAATGAAATTGCGCTCGTTCTAGCTTGTGGTTTGGAGATTTGGTATGTTCATGATAAAAACGTAATGTTGTTAATATAGTAATGAGAGATGGCGTATTGAATAGAAATCGGTACAAAACACCTCAAGATAAAAACATAATATTCAAAATCAGTAAGTTAGACTAAATATTAGCATTTCATATATTCGCAGTTAATAACATTCAATCTGGATAGTAACACAAAACAGATCATAAGGCTAGAGAAATATATCGACAAATATTACAACAACACGCAACACCCAAATATGACTGAAGACAAGCGTGGAGAGCCAATCCCCAAAAGGAAACTCGACTCATCGACTGATACAGATGATATAAGAACCGTCATTGTAAATAAGAATTTGTTCTTAACTGACTTGCCTAGTTAAATAAAGGTAATATATATATATGCTTTTCACCACTGGGTATGGTAAGTGTGGAAAGCGACCTGTTGAAGTCGATAAATGACAAATTGGGCATATTAGAATTGGTCAGTAAAGACGTAAAAGAGTTGAAAGCGAGTCTTCAAATGAGTGACGAAAAAGCTTTGGTAATGGAGAAAGAAACCAAAGAATTAAAAGTGACTCTAAAAGAGACTCTAAGTCTCTAAAAAAGATGGGTGACAGAACTAAAAAAGGAGAACAACCTTCTGAGAGAAGCCTTACTAGACATCCAAACTAGATCGATGAGGGAAAATCCTAGTACTTACGGGTATTCAGGAAAAGGAGGGAGAAATAACAGAGAATATTATGAAGGACTTCCTGCATACAGCGCTACAAATCCCACTCGAGGCTGTCGATAAAATCCAACTCGAACGTGTACATCGTTTCGGAAAAAGAGGACAGAAATATGAGCGCCCAATCGTTGCCAAATTTGCTTTTTTTAAGGATAAAGCTATAGTGAAAAGCCTGGGAAAAAGACTTGCTGGCACGAAAATAGGCATGAATGATCAGTTCCCGAGGGAGATTGTAGAAAGGCGCAAAGTTCTGTATCCAATCTTCAAGGAAAACAGATTAAAAGGGAAACGTGTTGCACTAGTGGTGGATAAACTATATATTGACAACCAAATGTTCAGAGACACAAAGACTACTCCATGGCTATTCTAGAAGTTGTAATAGAGGAGTCAAATATTGGAGCACCTGATACTAGCAATGATAGGGATTGTAATATTAAATAACATTTATAGTAAGTATAGTATTTTATAAAAGGATAAAACGATATAACAAGCAGAATAATACATCTTTAAATACAAATAATTAGAACATGGCTTTTTTGGCGGGAGGTTGTTGTTTTGGCGGATGGTTGTTGTGGTTGGTCCTGTGTTCTCTCTGGCGTCCTTTCCCCCCTTGCGGCAGATGTGGATATGGGTGCGTTTGCATGCTCGGCCCATTTCTTCCGCAGTCAACCATGTGGTGTGCATTTTTGCGTTTGAAAAGGAGCGGCGTTAAGTGAGTGAGAGGGGAAATGGTTGCATATCCCAGAGCCGACCGGGGGTCTATGAGCAGGGGTAGTGAGAGAGAGAACATTAAATGTTGTGTAGATGAGGGATATACATTTTTAAATATAGTATACATCTAATCTAATTTTTCATTGTCCTATCATGATGGAAAGATCCCTAACCCTATAACCTGGACACCCACCTGAGCAACCCATACACCAAAGAGAAGTTCCCATCTCTTTTATGGACCTGCTGTGAATATGCAGCCAAAACAGAAAAATAAATGCGGTCAGAGACCTACTTGAGCAGCACCGCCCCCTCAAGATTCTGAGCCTGCCTGGCTGGGTTGGTCCTACAAAGCCAGAGCCCCCTGATGGGAGAGCATAATATACAAGGAAATTCTCAAAGCTGCTGATGAGAACCTTGACGACCTTTTACCTAGCCGGTGGGGATTCCGGTGAGGTACGATCACGCATGTAGTGGCAGCGCTGGCAACACAGGCTGCAGTAACCCATGGGGAGGGGGTCACACTCGGACAATCAGAGAGGGGGTTTATCATTGTGGCCCAGGTGGCACAAAATAATCAAAGGTTTGACCGCATGGAGATGCTTGGGGAAATGGTTACAACAGGGGATCAGAGTGTTTGTGTCTCAGGTGAAGAGGGTGGATCTGATCTCCATCACCTAGGACTTGACATAGATTAAGTAGATTAATCAAATCTCACATTGTTATCAATTTCTGCTCAATCTGCATGCTTTCTCAATCAGCTTTAACTGTATGTGCACTCGTAAATGAAGTTATTTCTCGAGTTGGGCTCTGGGATATTACAGCCGTTGAGTATCTGATTTTATGGTGGATTGTGGAGGAGGGGGGTTGAGTGTGTTGGAGTATGTGAGTATGTGCGTGTGTGCTTGTCTGGCATCTGTTGTGGGGGGGTGGGGATGTTGGGGGGAGGGGGGGGGGGTATGGGATGGACCACGGGAATTATTTGCTAGGATAATAATTGCTTGTCAATGAATTAAATGTAATATAATGGCAATCCGGGTTATATGTTAGAATCCTACGCGTGAACTGCCGACATTATTACGCATATTAATTGATAATGATGGAAAATAGGATATGCATAATTTTTTTTTTATAGTTATATAGATATATATAGAGAGAGAGGTGAAAGCATTGGAAATGCTTTTGGCGGTTAATCTGCTTCTGTTTTGTGGGTGGCACTGTGTGCTGTTTTCGATGGATGGGTCCTGGCCTCTCAGGGCTCTAGGGATCCAGAGGGACGTGGGTGGGATGCTGATCACTGGGATGATGGCTCAACTTGGGATGGGGAGGGGCTTTAGCGGGGGAATTAGTGGAGAACAATTGAAGGGTTACTCCGTAGCAATGCAAATATCAAGGTACAGCTACAGTGGGGGGAAAAAAGTATTTAGTCAGCCACCAATTGTGCAAGTTCTCCCACTTAAAAAGATGAGAGAGGCCTGTAATTTTAATCATAGGTACACGTCAACTATGACAGACAAATTGAGAATTTTTTTTCTCCAGAAAATCACATTGTAGGATTTTTTATGAATTTATTTGCAAATTATGGTGGAAAATAAGTATTTGGTCACCTACAAACAAGCAAGATTTCTGGCTCTCACAGACCTGTAACTTTTTCTTTAAGAGGCTCCTCTGTCCTCCACTCGTTACCTGTATTAATGGCACCTGTTTGAACTTGTTATCAGTATAAAAGACACCTGTCCACAACCTCAAACAGTCACACTCCAAACTCCACTATGGCCAAGACCAAAGAGCTGTCAAAGAACACCAGAAACAAAATTGTAGACCTGCACCAGGCTGGGAAGACTGAATCTGCAATAGGTAAGCAGCTTGGTTTGAAGAAATCAACAGTGGGAGCAATAATTAGGAAATGGAAGACATGCAAGACCACTGATAATCTCCCTCGATCTGGGGCTCCACGCAAGATCTCACCCCGTGGGGTCAAAAAGATCACAAGAACGGTGAGCAAAAATCCCAGAACCACACGGGGGGACCTAGTGAATGACCTGCAGAGAGCTGGGACCAAAGTAACAAAGCCTACCATCAGTAACACACTACGCCGCCAGGGACTCAAATCCTGCAGTGCCAGATGTGTCCCCCTGCTTAAGCCAGTACATGTCCAGGCCCGTCTGAAGTTTGCTAGAGTGCATTTGGATGATCCAGAAGAGGATTGGGAGAATGTCATATGGTCAGATGAAACCAAAATATAACTTTTTGGTAAAAACTTAACTCGTCGTGTTTGGAGGACAACGAATGCTGAGTTGCATCCAAAGAACACCATACCTACTGTGACGCATGGGGGTGGAAACATCATGCTTTGGGGCTGTTTTTCTGCAAAGGGACCAGGACGACTGATCCGTGTAAAGGAAAGAATGAATGGGGCCATGTATTGTGAGATTTTGAGTGAAAACCTCCTTCCATCAGCAAGGGCATTGAAGATGAAACGTGGCTGGGTCTTTCAGCATGACAATGATCCCAAACACACCGCCCGGGCAACGAAGGAGTGGCTTCGTAAGAAGCATTTCAAGGTCCTGGAGTGGCCTAGCCAGTCTCCAGATCTCAACCCCATAGAAAATCTTTGGAGGGAGTTGAAAGTCCGTGTTGCCCAGCGACAGCCCCAAAATATCACTGCTCTAGAGGAGATCTGCATGGAGGACTGGGCCAAAATACCAGCAACAGTGTGTGAAAACCTTGTGAAGACTTACAGAAAACGTTTGACTTGTGTCATTGCCAACAAAGGGTATATAACAAAGTATTGAGAAACTTTTGTTATTGATCAAATACTTACTTTCCACCATAATTTTGCAAATAAATTCATAATAAATCCTACAATGTGATTTTCTGGATTTTTTCTCTCATTTTGTCTGTCATAGTTGACGTGTACCTATGATGAAAATTACAGGTCTCTCTCATCTTTTTAAGTGGGAGAACTTGCACAATTGGTGGCTGACTAAATACTTTTTCTCCCCACTGTATATGGACACTCAATCATTACGGTATTTTTTATTGGTAAATTTACAAACATATATAATGATAAATAGACTTGAAACTTGTATCTCATTATGGTGTATGGTGAAATAAGTATAGCCAGTTATAATTGTAATGGCTTAGCTGATAATAACAAAAGAAGAACAATATTTACATGGCTCAAAGAGAAGGAATATAATATCTATTGTATACAGGAAACTCATTCAACAATTCGAGATGAAGTTGCGTGGAAAGAAGAATGGGGGGGGGGGATATACTTTTCCCATGGGCAAAGAAATTCAAAAGGGGTGATGATATTAATTAATAGTATTTTCGATCCGAATGTGCAAATTGTCCAAATAGATACGCAAGGTAGATGGATTATTTTAAATATGTTATTGGACCATAAACAGATATGGCTCATTAACCTTTACGGACCAAATAATGATGATCCACAATTCTTTGACAATATATATAATAAATTATCAAGCCTGCAAGCAACTCAAGACAATATTATTATGGTGGGGGATTATAATACTGTTTTAAATATCTCAATGGACCGTAAAGGAAATCACACCACAAACAATCACCCACATGCTCTTAAGGAAATTGTGAATGTCATGGATACATTAGAACTAGTAGATATATGGAGGCTTAAATATCCTGATCTAGTGAGATATACATGGCGGAGACTGAATCAAGCTAGTCGTCTTGACTTCTTTCTTATCTCATTCTCGTTGGCACCAAAAGTTTAAAAAAAAGTGTTGATAGGGGACAGAATGCGGTTGGACCATCATATAATAGGCATATACATTACTCTTACTGAATTTCCACGTGGGCGAGGATATTGGAAATTTAATCAAAGCCTATTGGATGATAATTTATTTATAATTAGAACAAAGGAATTTATAACTGACTTTTTCCAACATAACATAGGTACAGCGAATCCCCTTATTGTATGGGACACCTTTAAATGTGCCTTTAGAGGCCATGCAATTCAGTACTCATCTCGAAAACAAAAGCAATTTAGGTCAAAAGAGTTTATACTAAGAAAGGAAATAGAAAGTCTAACAGAACAGATAGATGGCAATAAAAACTGTAACATAGAGGCTCAGAATAAATTAGAGGAAAATCAAAAAGAAATGGAGAAACTTATTCAAGAAAGATCAAGTGTAATATATTATAAAAATAAAGCAAACTGGATGGAATATGGGGAAAAATGCACAAAATTCTTTTTAAATCTTCAACATAGGAATGCTACCAAAAATAACTTAATGAAACTGGTTACAATTGACGGAGTCACCCATAATTCACCAAATGATATTTTGAAGGAAGAAACAAAGTACTTTAAGCATATGTTTTATTTTCAGTCGCCTCCATCTCCTCTAACTGAAGCTAATTGTAGAGATTTTTTTCTATTGATAATGTCAAATTAACAGCCACACAGAAAGACTCATGTGAAGGTGAAATTACAGAGGAGGAACTTCTGGATGCAATTAAAGACTTTAAGTCTGGGAAAACTCCAGGGTTGGATGGCATACCAGTCGAGGTATACCAAACCTTTTTTGATACACTAAGAGGACCGTTATTAGCATGTTTTAACCACTCCTATGTAAATGGTAGATTATCTGACACTCAAGAAGAAGGTCTGATCTCATTATTACTGAAACAGGATACAAGTGGAAAATATAAAGATCCAGTCCATTTACAAAATTGGAGGCCCCTTACACTTCAGTGTTGTGATGCAAAAATCCTATCAAAATGTATAGCGCATAGAATTAATAAGGTATTGTCGGATATTATTCATTCTAATCAGACAGGTTTTTTACATGGAAGATACATTGGAGATAATATAAGGCAAGTATTGGACACAATAGAACACTATGGAAAATATGGGAAACCAGGCCTGCTATTCATAGCAGACTTCGAAAAGGCATTTGATAAAGTTCGACTGGGGTTTATATATAAATGCCTGGAGCATTTCAATTTTGGAGAATCTCTTATAAAATGGGTCAAAATCATGTATAGTAACCCTAGGTGTAAAATAGTAAATAATGGCTATTTCTCAGAAAGTTTTAAACTGTCAAGAGGAGTGAAACAAGGTTGTCCACTATCGGCATATCTATTTATTGTGGCCATCGAGATGTTAGCTATTAAAATCAGATCCAATAATAATATCAGAGGATTAGAAATACAGGGATTAAAAACAAAGGTGTCATTGTACGCTGATGATTCATGTTTTCTTTTAAATCCACAACTAGAATCCCTCCACAGCCTCATAGAGGATCTAGATACATTTTCTAACCTCTCTGGATTACAACCAAATTATGACAAATGTACTATATTACGTATTGGATCACTAAAAAATACAATTTTTACATTACTGTCAATGTAGATGTAGGTGGGTGTGGTGGTGGAATCAGGCGCAGGACGCAGAACGTTAGTCCAAAAGACGTGTTGTAGATGCACACAAAAACAAGCACGAATAAATGCCCTGAGGCGAAAACTCTGCACGTAGGCGAAAACAACGGGCGCACTAACAGGTGCGACAAAACACTCCAAACAATATGGAGAAATAGCTCAACCGAGCAAACAGTAGAATAACAGCCAACCGGCACGACAGTAAAACAATCACACACAACACTAGACAAACACAACAAGAACTTATAGGACACTAATTACACTAAACGATAACAGGTGTAACAACAATCAGACAAAAACAAACGAACATAGAAACATGCAACGGTGGCAGCTAGTATTCCGGAGACGACGAACGTCGAAGCCTGCCCGAGCAAGGAAGAGAGGCAGCCTCGGCCGAAACCGTGACAGTACCCCCCCCCCCCCCCTTGACGCGCGGCCCCAGACGTGCACCGACTCCGGCCTCGGGGACGACCAGGAGGACGCGGAGCAGGGTGCGTCGGGTGCCCACGATGGAATTCCGTCAGGAGAGACGGGTCCAAAATGTCTCTCCTCGGCACCCAGCACCGTTCCTCCGGGCCGTACCCCTCCCACTCCACTAGATATTGGAGACCCCCCATCCGACGTCTCGAATCCAAGATGGACCGCACGCAGTACGCCGGTGCCCCCTCGATGTCCAATGGGGGCGGGGGAGTCTCCCTGATCTCACTTTCTTGGAGTGGGCCAGCTACCACCGGCCTGAGAAGAGACACATGGAACGAGGGGTTACTACTTTTATACTCAACAGGTAGTTGTAATTTGTAACACACCTCGTTCAACCTTCTCAGGACTTTAAATGGCCCTACAAACCGCCGACCCAGTTTCCGACAGGGCAGGCGGAGGGGCAGGTTTCTGGTAGAGAGCCAGACTCGATCACCAGGTGCGTACACCGGTCCCTCACTGCGGTGGAGATCGGCGCTCGCCTTATGACGACGGAGGGCTCGCTGCAGGTGGACGTGTGCAGCGTTCCATGTCTCCTCCGAGCGCCGCACCCACTCATCCACCGCAGGAGCCTCGATCTGGCTCTGCTGCCAAGGTGCCAGAACCGTCTGGTAACCTAACACACATTGGAAAGGGGTTAGGTTAGTGGAGGAATGGCGTAGGGAATTCTGGGCCATTTCGGCCCAGGGAACGTACCTTGCCCACTCCTCCGGCCGGTCCTGGCAGTATGTTCTAAGAAACCTACCCACATCCTGGTTCACACGTTCCACCTGCCCATTACTCTCCGGGTGGTAACCCGAGGTGAGGCTCACCGAGACCCCCAACCGCTCCATAAAAGCTCTCCAGACTCTGGAGGTAAATTGGGGACCTCGATCAGACACAATATCCTCGGGTACCCTGTAGTGCCGGAACACATGGGTGAATAGTGCTTCAGCGGTTTGCAGGGCAGTAGGAAGGCCCGGCATAGGGAGCAAACGACAGGCCTTAGAAAACCGGTCCACAACGACCAGTATAGTGGTATTCCCCTGTGAAGGAGGAAGGTCAGTGAGGAAATCCACCGAGAGGTGAGACCATGGTCGTTGTGGAACGGGCAGGGGTAGTAACTTACCCCTAGGCAGATGTCTAGGCGCCTTACACTGGGCGCACACCGAGCAGGAGGAAACATAAACCCTCACATCCCTCGCCAACGTGGGCCACCAGTACTTGGCACTAAGACAGTGCACTGTCCGGCCGATACCAGGGTGTCCAGAGGAGGGTGACGTGTGAGCCCAATAGATCAATCGATCCCGAACCTCGAGCGGAACGTACTTCCGACCCTCCGGGCATTGAGGTGGACTAGGGTCGGTGCGTAACGCCCGCTCGAGTTCAGCATCGACCTCCCACACTACCGGTGCCACCAGACAAGACTCCGGCAGTATGGGAGTGGGCTCCACGGACCTCTCCTCCGTGTCATACCGCCGAGACAGTGCGTCTGCCTTACCGTTCTGTGACCCAGGGATGTACGTGATCTTAAATGTGAACCGGGTCAAAAACATATTCCACCTCGCCTGGCGAGGGTTCAGCCTCCTCGCTGCCCGGATGTACTCCAGGTTACGGTGGTCCGTCAAAATGAGGAAAGGGTGTTGAGCCCCCTCAAGCCAGTGCCTCCACACCTTTAGGGCCTGTACCACGGCTAACAGCTCCCTGTCCCCTACGTCATAGTTTCGCTCCGCCGGACTGAGCTTCTTGGAATAAAAGGCACAGGGGCGGAGTTTAGGTGGCGTGCCGGACCGTTGCGAAAGCACGGCTCCTATACCGGCCTCTACCTGAAATGGTAAAGAGGGATCCGGATGCGCCAGCACCGGGGCCGAGGTGAACAGGTCCTTCAGCCTCCCAAACGCCATGTCCGCCTGGGCTGACCACTGCAGACGCACCGGACCCCCCTTCAAAAGAGACGTTATGGGAGCTGCCACCTGTCCAAAACCCCGGATAAACCTCCGGTAGTAATTCGCAAACCCCAAAAACTGCTGCACCTCTTTCACAGTAGTTGGCGTTTGCCAATTACGCACGGCTGACACCTGGTCTACCTCCATCTTCACCCCTGACGCAGACAACTGATAACCCAAAAAGGAGACCGACTCCTGGAAGAACAGACACTTCTCTGCCTTGACATACAGGTCGTGCTCCAACAGCCTCCGCAACACTCGGCGCACCAGGGCCACATGCTCGACTCAGGTGGGCGAGTACACGAGAATATCATCTATGTACACGACCACCCCCTGCCCCTGCATGTCCCTGAAGATCTCATCCACGAATGATTGGAAAACTGAAGGAGCGTTCATCAACCCGTATGGCATGACAAGATACTCGTAATGGCCCGAGGTGGTACTAAAGGCTGTCTTCCATTCATCGCCCCCCCTAATGCGCACCAAGTTGTACGCGCTCCTGAGATCTAATTTAGTGAAGAAACGCGCCCCGTGCAATGACTCCGTCATGGTCGCAATCAGCGGGAGTGGATAACTGTACTTCACCGTGATCTGATTGAGACCACGGTAATCAATGCACGGGCGTAACCCACCATCCTTTTTCTTCACAATAAAGAAACTCGAGGACGCAGGGGAAGTGGAGGGCCGTATGTATCCTTGTCTCAGAGATTCGTCTATGTAAGTCTCCATAGCTCTCTTCTCCTCCTGAGACAGAGGATACACATGGCTCCGTGGGAGCGCAGCTCCTGCCTGGAGGTCTATCGCACAATCTCCCTGCCTATGGGGAGGCAACTGCGTCGCCCTCGACTTACTGAACACAATAGCCAAATCCCCATACTCAGGGGGAACGTGCAATGCGGGCACCTGGTTTGGACTCTCCACCGAGGTAGCCCCTACGGAAACGCCTAAACATCGACCCACACACTGGGCAGACCACTCCATCAGAGCCCTCTCCTGCCACGAAATAGATGGGTTATGGGTACTCAACCAGGGCATGCCCAGCACCACCGGATACGCAGGCGAGTCGATCAGAAATAGCTGGATCATCTCCTGATGACCCCCCTGCGCACACATCCTAAGTGGCGCCGTGACCTCCCTGATCAAGCCCGCACCCAACGGACGGCTATCTAGGGCATGAACGGGGAAGGGGACGTCAACAGGAAGAAGGGGAATCCCTAAGGCTAAACAAAATTTCTTATCAACAAAATTCCCAGCCGCGCCTGAATCTACCAGCGCCTTATGCTGGGAATGAGGTGCTACCTGTGGAAAACGCACAGGTATACAGAAGTGTGCAACAGAGAGCTCTGGGTGAGTCGGGCGCCTACTCACCTGGAAGGACTCCCCAGTGCGGGACCTGTCGTCTTCTCCCCTAGGAGGCCATCCCCAGCACCTAGCCGCGGTGTGTCCTCCCCGACCACAGTTGGTGCAGGAGATGGACCCCCTCGTAATCCGACCCCTCCTCTCTCTAGCGCCAGCGCCCCCGAGCTCCATGGGGCACGGCTCGGAGGCGCTGGAGGGTGAAATGGACGAACCCCCCTCGGGACGTCCGCGGGTAGCTAGCAGGGTATCCAGCCTGATGGACATGTCGACCAACTGGTCAAACGAGAGGCTGGTGTCCCTACAGGCCAGCTCCCTACGGACGTCCTCACGTAGACTACATCGGTAGTGATCGATGAGGGCCCGCTCATTCCACCCTGCATCCGCCGCTAGAGTACGGAATTCTAAGGCGAACTCCTGGGCACTCCTTTTCCCCTGCCGGAGGCAGAACAGACGCTCCCCCGCCGCTTTCCCCTCCGGGGTATGGTCAAACACCGCCCTGAAGCGGCGGGAGAACTCGTCATAGGTGATGGTGGTAGCGTCTATTCTTCTCCACTCTGCTTTGGCCCATTCCAACGCCTTACCGGAAAGGCAGGAGATCAGGGCGGACGCGCTCTCGTGTCCCGAGGGCGCCGGGTGCACGGTAGCCAGGTAAAGCTCCACCTGGAGAAGGAATCCCTGACACCCGGCAGCAGTCCCATCGTAGGCCCTCGGGAGCGAGAGTCGAACTCCTCTGGGTTCCGGAGCGGGAATGGGCTGACTTGCCGATGGTGCAGGCAGGGAAGATGGTGGTGGAGGTGTCCCTCGGGTCTCCCAGCCTCGGATGGTGGTGATCACCTCCTGCAGTGCGGACCCCATCCGCAGGATCTGGTCATTCTGCTCGCGGACCCTGTCCTCAAGCGTCGCCTGTGCTGCTGCGGCTCCTGCTGATTCCATTCTTAAAGGTGTGTGATTCTGTCAATGTAGATGTAGGTGGGTGTGGTGGTGGAATCAGGCGCAGGACGCAGAACGTTAGTCCAAAAGACTTTAGTAGATGCACACAAAAACAAGCACGAATAAATGCCCTGAGGCGAAAACTCCGCACGTAGGCGAAAACATCGGGCGCACTAACAGGTGCAACAAAACACTCCAAACAATATGGAGAAATAGCTCAACCGAGCAAACAGTAGAATAACAGCCAACCGGCACGACAGTAAAACAATCACACACAACACTAGACAAACACAACGAGAACTTATAGGACACTAATTACACTAAACGATAACAGGTGTAACAACAATCAGACAAAAACTAAACGAACATAGAAACATGCAACGGTGGCAGCTAGTATTCCGGAGACGACGAACGCCGAAGCCTGCCCGAGCAAGGAAGAGAGGCAGCCTCAGCCGAAACCGTGACAATTACCATGTAGTTTACCAATAAAATGGTCTGATGGTGATGTGGATATACTCGGAATACATATCCCAAAGGAAATAAATGATCTCACTTCAATAAATTTTAATAGAAAGTTAGCAAAAATAGATATGATCTTACTACCATGGAAAGGAAAATACCTGTCAATTTGCGGAAAAATCACCCTGATTAACTCTTTAGTATTATCCCAGTTTACCTATTTGCTTATGGTCTTGCCTACGCCTAGCGAACAGTTTTTTAAATTATATGAGAAAAAAATATTCAATTTTATTTGGAACGGCAAGCCAGACAAAATTAAAAGGGCATATTTATATAATGAATATGAATTCGGAGGACAGATATTATTAAATATTAAAGCATTAGACCTATCACTAAAAGCTTCAGTCATACAAAAGTTATACTTAAATCCGAACTGGTTCTCAAGCAAATTAGTAAGATTGTCTCACCCAATGTTCAAGAAAGGCCTTTTTCCCTTTATTCAGATTACAACAACTCATTTGCAGTTATTTGAAAAGGAAATCATCTCCCAAATATCACTATTTCTAAAACAAGCCATAGAAAGTTGGTTGCAATTTCAATTTAATCCTCCAGAAACGACAGAACAAATAATGCAACAAATATTGTGGTTAAATTCAAATATACTAATTGACAAAAAACCTTTATTTTTTGACAGAATGTTAAAAAAAGGTATAATCTTCGTAAATGATATCATCGGTAGGACTGGTGGAGTTATGTCGCACATGCAGCTATCAAAAACATATGGAAATGTCTGCTCTACCCAAAATTACAACCAAATAATTGCAGCCTTACCGCAAAAGTGGAAGAGGAAAGTGGAAGGGGGAGAAAGTAAGGAACTTGTCTGTCGGCCTTGCATTAAAGAACATAATTGGTTAAGGAAAACTGTGATAAATAAAAAAGTATATCAGTTTCACTTAAGGACCAAAGGATTGACAGCCGTCCCATATAGATTGCAAAATAGTTGGGAAGAGATCTTTGACGTACCGATCCCATGGCATAGTGTTTATGAACTGACACGCAAAACGACACCGGATTCAAAAATTAGAATCTTTCAATTTAAATTATTATATACAATTCTTGCTACCAATAGAATGTTATTTATATGGGGGATACAATCTTCCCAGCTCTGCAGATTTTGCTGTGAAGAGACAGAATCATTAGATCATTTGTTTTGGTTCTGTCCATTTGTAGCTTGTTTTTGGACACAGGTCCAGGAATGGCTAAAGGATTGCAATATTTACCTGGAGCTAACCTTGCAGATAGCATTACTGGGTGATCTGAAAAGTCATAGTCAATCAATCAATAATATAATAATACTTTTAGCAAAAATGTTTATTTTTAATTCACAATCTGTAGAAGCAATGAGAATAGAAAGGTTCAGAACTTTTGTAAAACATCACAGTACGGTTGAAATATATATGGCAAATAGAAATCCTATATGGATGGTGTTAAGAGATAGATGGGAGGTATTGAATAGAGTTGAAGGATGGGACTAATAACAAATAACAACAAATAATAACAAGATAACTAATAATGTAAGCATACTGTGTCCATAATAAGTAAATAAGTATATAGGTTGTATGTTGGGAGCTTTTGGGAAAGAGCACATTTAGAAAGATATGGCATATAGAAGCAAACCGGATGGACATCATGAAAATGATCGGAGAGGTTGAGAGTAGAAGAAGTTCAGGAGCAAATTTTTTTTGTGTATGTATATATATATAATAGAATTCTTGTAAAATTAACTTTGTCCATAAGGTGTAGATAGTAAGTATAGACCGGAAGTAGAGGCCTGGGCATTGTTGTTCACTAATTTACTCCAAGTAGGGAAAGGATGGCGGGGTTGAAAAGTAATAAAGGGGAGTATATATATAAAAAAAAACATGGGGGATTGGAAGTGATGCAGACAATTACATTGATAGAAGATACAATCTATCTGCAATATTAAGCTGATCCATCCCCCC